>AP025065.1:978032-1119077 GCA_036186865.1 Eustoma russellianum
AATGCCTTACCCCCACACAAAGTCTTTGAGGATCAACAACGAATGTTAAAAAGCCATAATGATCCAAAAGAAAAGGAATTGGAAAGGATTTTCATCAAAGAAAACCAACTGAGAAGTTCTCATCTTAAAACTGAACCGAAAGAAATCAAAGTTTCTGCTGAGCCATCTCTAAAGAAAAGTGCTTTCTTTGCATCTCAAAGTGAGGTATTCCATGCTATCAATTCAAACAAAAATGTTTATATCTTGCTTTACAAGGAAGCTCTATTCTCTTCATCTGAAATACCATCTACTTTACCAAGTGAAGTTGCATCTTTACTTCAAGAATTTTCTAGCTTGTTTCCTGAAGGAGATCCCCCAGGTTTACCACCTCTAAGAGGCATTGAGCATCAAATAGATTTCGTTCCAGGAGCTGTTCTGCCAAACAGACCTGTCTATAGAGCCAATCCAGAGAAAACTAAGGAAATCCAAAAACAAGTTGAGGAATTATTGACCCAAGGTAAAGTAAGAGAGAGTATGAGTCCATGTGCTGTTCCTGTTATCATTGTCCCTAAGAAAGATGGAACTTGGAGAATGTGTACGGATTGTAGAGCCATCAATAAGATCACTGTGAAGTATAGATACCCTATCCCTAGGTTGGATGACATGTTGGATATGTTGTATGGGTCTAGGTGTTTTAGCAAAGTAGATCTTAAACAAGGATATTTCCAAGTGAGAATTAGGGAAGGTGATGAATGGAAAACTGCCTTTAAGACTAAATTTGGATTGTACGAATGGTTAGTTATGCCCTTTGGTTTAACCAATGCCCCTAGTACTTTCATGAGGTTAATGAATGAGGTCTTAAGGAAATTCATAGGGAAATTTGTAGTAGTTTACTTTGATGACATTCTTATCTACTCCAAAACCCTAAGTGAACATCTGATCCATCTTAGAGCTGTTTTTGTCACCCTACAGAAAGAAAAGTTGTATGCTAATTTCAAGAAGTGTTCTTTCTGTCTGGAGAAGGTTACATTCTTAGGATTTGTGATTAGTGCCGAAGGAATTGAAATGGATCAAGAGAAAGTTAAATCCATAACTGAGTGGCCAACCCCTAAGTCTGCTGGAGATGTTAGGAGTTTCCATGGATTAGCTAGCTTCTATAGACGTTTTGTGAAGGATTTATCTACCATAGCTGCACCCTTGAATGAATTAGTCAAAAAAGATGTAAGATTTGAATGGGGAGAAACACAACAACAAGCCTTTGAGGAACTTAAGAAACGTCTAACTTCTGCACCTATCCTGAGATTGCCCAACTTTGATGAAACGTTTGAAGTTGAATGTGATGCCAGTGGAGTTGGCATTGGAGCTGTATTGCATCAAGGTAACAAACCTGTTGCCTACTTTAGTGAGAAATTGAAAGGAGCTTCCATAAATTATTCAACCTATGATAAGGAATTGTATGCCCTTGAACGTTCTTTACAAACTTGGCAACATTATCTGCAACCCAAGGAATTTGTGATTCATACTGATCATGAAAGCCTTAAGTATCTAAAAGGTCAAGGAAAATTGAACAAAAGACATGCCAAATGGGTTGAATTCATTGAACAATTCCCTTATGTGATCAAGTATAAGCAAGGAAAAGAAAATGTTGTTGCTGATGCCTTATCTCGTCGCTATACTTTGATTACTACTCTTTCATGTAACATGTTTGGTTTTGAGTCTATCAAAGAGATGTATCATTCTGATCATGACTTTAGTTCTATCTATCAAGCATGCATTGATTCACCTTTTGCTAAATATTACTTGCATGATGGTTATTTATTTAAATAACATAAGTTATGTGTTCCAATGTGTTCATTAAGAGAGTTGTTGATAAAAGAAGCTCATGGAGGAGGTTTAATGGGTCATTTTGGCTCGTTAAAAACTTTGGAAACACTTAAGGAGCATTTCTTCTGGCCGCATATGAGAGCACATGTTGATAAGGTATGTGACCAATGTATTACTTGCAAACAAGCAAAATCTAGAATACAACCACATGGATTGTACACTCCCTTATCTGTTCCAAGCTCACCTTGGACTGATATTTCTATGGACTTTGTATTGGGATTGCCTTGATCCAAAACTGGTAAAGATAGCATCTTTGTTGTTGTTGATAGATTTTCCAAAATGGCACATTTCATTGCATGTAAGAAAGTTGATGATGCTATTCATATTGCTGATTTGTTCTTTAAGGAGATTGTTAGATTGCATGGCATGCCACGTACAATTGTTAGTGATAGAGATACAAAGTTTCTAAGTCATTTCTGGCGTGTTTTGTGAAGTAAACTTGGTACTAAATTGTTATTTTCTACAACTGTTCACCCACAAACCGATGGTCAAACTGAAGTTGTTAATAGAACTTTGTATCAACTGTTACGTGTTGTCATTCAAAAGAACTTGAAGAATTGGGAAGACTGCTTAGCTTACATTGAGTTTGCATACAATAGAGTTGTTCATAGTGGAACATTGCATTCTCCTTTTGAAGTTGTTTATCGCTTTAACCCTTTGTCCCCGCTTGATCTTGTTCCCATACCTGTTCATGAACGTGTTAGTTTAGATGGTGAACGAAAAGCAAAACTTGTGAACGAATTGCATGAAAAGGTTAAGCCACAACTTGAAGCTAAGAATAAAGTGTATGCCAATAGAGCCAACAGGAATCGTAAAGTTGTTATATGTGAGCCTGGTGATCTTGTTTGGTTACACTTGAGGAAAGAAAGATTCCCTAAGGAAAGGGACTCAAAGTTGAAGCCAAGAGGCGATGGACCGTTCAAAGTGTTAAAACGACTTGGTGATAATGCCTATGTTCTCGATCTTCCTGAAGAAAGGTATGGTCCTATCTCTAAAACTTTTAATGTTGCTGACCTTTCTCCGTTTAGTATTGATTCAGATTCGAGGATACAAACACTGACGAAGACACCTCAATGCCCCACACAGGTCCCATAACAAGGAGTATGGCTAAGAAATTGTTGCATTGTGTTGAATCATTTCTTTACAGGCATGAAGACGATGAACCAAGCAGAGATGATGTCCATTGGGTTTATATGATACAAGCTATGATCTAGTTGTATCAAAAACGTGTTGTACATATCTTTAGTTGTTCTTTTTAATATTGTTGGTTGGTTAACCTTGTTTTAGGATAGTTTGTGTTGTATTATTGCATTGTCTTTCAGGTACACGCATTTAGCTTGAAGATGCAACTAAAACCTGAATTTTTGTTCAAGCAAAGAGGAGATAAGCAAGTAGCTTACAAGCAAGGTGGTGACAAGCACTCATGTCAAAATCAGATTTGTTCTTCACGTTGGAATGGATGGACAAGCTGCTCATTTCAAGAACCAATAGGAAGGAGTCTTGCAAATCTTCAAACCAATCAAAAACAAGCAAGGAAACAAACTAGCAAGCTGCACAACAAACGAACCAATCAAAATCCTTCAAGAAGGGCGGCTGGTCTATGCATAATTTGTTTGAAAATTCAACACCAAATTGCAACCAATCAAAGGCATTTCTCAAGCAAGCTGCTCCATGTATTATCCAATCAAATTGATGGAGAAAGAAAGCTAAACACACGCATGGGTTACACAACAAAAGCAACCAGATTTCTTGGAACCAAAATTGTTCAAACAAGTTCCAAGCAAGCATGTTATTTTAAGACTTGTACTTTGTACTTTAAACCTTGTACTCTTTATCATTTTCGTTTGCTATAAATAGGTAGGAACCTGAATGTACAAAAACCACAATTTCAAGAAAACATTTCAATCAAACATTCCTTTAAGGAGTTCTCAACTTTCTAGTTGAAGGTAAAACCACTTAACGGTTTCTTTCAAGTTCATAGCCTAGAACTTGTTAGTATTCACTTCATTTTTGGTTTACAGCATCTTAGGGTCTCAATGAGGTTTTAGATGTGTTGGAGTGCCAAAGTGGAAGAGGTGTTGGCATAAATTGAGCCAAGAACAAACGGTTACAGTTCAAGGGGTGTCATTGTGATGTTCTTTGCCATAGCTGTGGTTCAAATCAGTTTGGAGTAGAAGACAAAGTCCTTGGAACGTTTATCTAGCCTTCGTTTGGCTCATCAAAAAGACAACCCCAATCCGGCAAGCGAACATGAAAGCCACTGTAACAGTCCTAATTTTTGATGTTAAGTCCTAGAAAATGCATTGATAAATCTCTCCGTACGTGCTCAATAAATTGCAAAAGCTATACTAAAAAATACAAAATCAATAAATCTCTTCCTCCCTGTTCAAGAAATTACAAAATCTATACAGAAGAGTGCAAATTTACCACTAAATGAGGTACAAAAAAAATTGATTCTTTTGACATACCTAATAAATACACTGCCGAAAGCTATCTCTCCAAAGCAATGGACGAAAAAAGCGAAAGAAGAAGAACAGGGGAATGGGTTTTCGTTTGCAGTTTGGGTTTCGCTTGGGGGAGTTTCTGGGGTCGTGGGAGAGGGGTGATAATAAAGGAGAGAGAAAGTGGAAATTGGGGGGAGGGTTTGAGGTAATTGGAAATAATAAATGTAAAGGTAGCAACCAGGTCACGTGATGGGTTTTTGGAGGGAAATACCAAAAAAAATTTTTAATTACACGTGGCGCCTGGTCATTTAGTGGGTGAGGAACATTGGGGCAGGGGATCTTAACCCGATATTTTGGTGTTGGCATACATTGAAATTCAGTTATGGTCCATTTTTTTCCTGCATAAAAAAGATCATATTTCATTAATATATAATGTCAAAAGATTACATGAAATGGGGAAATAACAATATGCTATAGAACAGCACAATTTCCTATCAAACTATCGTAGGTACATGTGACTGCCTCCACCTGTTGTTTCCCTCTCCAAATAATATCATTGCAAATTTACCGAGGGGTGGGGTGATGATCAATATTATTATGCTGAAACTGATTGCGCCAATACCATATGGTATGAACAGCCTCCCGAAAAATATACTGCCATTCGGTATGTGAGTTTGAGTTATGCCGTGAGTTGCGTAAATTGGAAATGATCCAGTCTCTACCCGACCTCTGTTGGAAAAAGGCTGGCCTGTCCGTTGATCACACCAAATGACACCATACATTATGCATCCAGGAACAATCTCGTAATGCATACAGCATGTCATCAGTAAAGTGGCCACACGTATCACAACTGCTATTTGGTCGAATATGCCTCTGATGCAAAAATAACCCAGTAAGCACCAAGCCATGACACGCCTGACATAAGAAAAAATTTAAACGACCTGGTCCCTTCATAGCCTATATATAGTCCCATGTCTCGCTAGCCAACAGATTTGCAGATACAACTTGTGCATCATACGCGCTCGAGACTGTAAATCTCCCTGAAGCCGTGTATTTCCAACGGATCCCATCATTTTGTACATTCGAGGACTCAAGACCAGCCCGTAATAGTTGGGCTGTGGAGCGTATGTGTTTCCAAACAGTGGATACATTTTGCTTCTTTTGCTCCTGCAATATGTCACCATACTTCTTTTGCGGGGCTGTATAGGTCAGCAAACTTACAGCCATATATTGGACAAGGTACGCACACGCCTTGCATCTTGGCAAATCCGGTTTCTATCTCAAGCAAGTAGGTGTGTTCTCATTAAAAGTGTACTGTCTTTGATTCCTATTTATGCGATGCAAACGGTCCGACTATCCTTAACACTTCTTGATAATATTGAAAAATTATCACGACAGTTCTTTTTGGGGGGGAGATGATGAATCCCGTAAACTACACTAGTGTTCTTGGGAATCTCTTTGTTTGCCAAAAGGACAGGGTGGTTTGGGAATTAAAAAGTTGCACCACATGAATATGGTCCAATTTTGACTGATGTATTTTGGTGCTGGCGTACATTGAGATTCAGTTATAGTCCAATTTTGACTGATGATAAATATTGGAGTTTTGCACAATTTGATTGATAATGATTCTATTAACTTAATTTACTGTAAATATTCTTAGATAGCTCGTTAGCAGAATGTTTCCAGTTAAATATGTTTGTTCTGGCATATCCCAACCGCTTGTTTTAAATAAATACATATAGTTTATATGTACATCAACCAAATCATTTGGGGATAGGATGTGGAGCCTTCTAAGAAATTCAAATTCATTGGCTTACTAGATAAATCTAGTGCTCAAGCACGTTATATAATGAGATTAATATCATTTTCTTGAATTTGGGTGTTCAAATATCTTGAATTTTCTTTTTGAATGAGAATCTGATGCATTGGCTTGAATCCTGATTCAGGCTTTTGACATCAAACAAAAAAAAATATTTGTATCATATCATATGCATCCACCTGAATGGCATAAAAGAAGTTAGGGTTTGTGCTTTGCATTTTTTATAAATATTCAAGCACACAACTTGTATTACCAAACTCTAACTCTTTTTGCCTCTTAGTCGGCAAATAAATCCGATACTCAACACGAATAAATCCCAATTTGTCTTTCTCACTAGTTTACTTTGCTATTAGCTCGTATGCATTTTTTGGAGCAATTCCTGCACTGTTACACATTTCAATTTCCTTGCACAAAACCTACGCAGCCAAAAGCCCACCGGCCAAGCCCTACTATCTAACTGAAATAATGACCCTTTACGAAAAACCAAGTCAGACAAAATCTATTAAATGCATAACTAACTTCTCAACTAACACTTCAACCCCCCGTATCCTTCACGTTCAGTACTTCGAGTAACCTCTTGGTCTCTCGATGGATCCTGGCAATAATCATAGCAGCTGGTGGAAGATGATGATTCACCCCATTTCTGATCTGATTCCTCCAATAAAGGGTTGTTTTGATTGTTTCCCGGAACATGCATAGATGCCTGAGAGGGTGCCTTCGGTTAGCTGAGATATCCGTGATAATGTTGTTGATCCAACGGTCTGGTTGAGTTTCTCCAAAAAAGGTATGCCACCTACCTTGATCAATTAGGCTTTTCCACACATTTGAGATCCATATGCAGTCCCTAGTTGCATGTAGAATTGTGTCTGCCTCCCTATTGCAAATGTTGCAGATGGGAGTGTCTAGGATGCCTTTTTGGTATAGAGTCTCAGCGGTGAGGAGCTTCTTGTGCTTAATTTGCCACAATATCATGTTTCCTCCCGCTGGGCCTCGGATCCGCCATAAATTCTTCCAGCTGGCCGTACTTGTTTGATTAGAAGGTTGAGTTTGTAGATCGTGAGCAAGTTGCATGTCAAATTTTATGTGTTTTCTGCTTGATGTTTGTGTATGTAATTCCTGTACAGTCTTGTGCTCGTAATAGTCTCTAAGAACATTTTTTGCATACCTAATACTCTGCCAAATGAACGAGGTATTGCTCCTGTTCAGCATAGTCGCTAGGGATCTCCATACTTAGCCCAAAGTACCTGAGCCCAGAGCTTGTCTCTTTTGTTGGCTCATTCTCCATCCTAATTTGGCAAGAAGCGTTAAGTTCACCTGTCTAAGCCTTCTTAACCCGAGACCGCCATCCTCCTTAGGTTTGCAGACTGTGTCCCAAGCCACAGGGTGAAGCTTCCTTGATTCGCCACAGCTTCCCCATAAAAAGTTACGGTTTAGGCATTCCAAAGTCTTTATTGTAGAAGCAGGAAACTTGGCAGTTTGCATATAGTAAGCAGGGATGGTATTAGTGACCGATTGTAATAGTATCAGACGGGTTGCCTTGGACATGACTTTGGTTTTCTAGGCCCCAAGTTTGGCTTGCACTTTTTCCACAATGGGTTGAAAGGTGGATTGCGTAACCCTACCATGTAGCATAGGCATCCCTAAATACTTCCCGAAAGTATTAGTCTTAGGGATCCCAAAGGTAGAGCTTAGAGTGTCTTTCATCCGCTCAGTGGTATTGGGTGAGAAGAAGACCCTTGACTTGCATCACCTGAGCTTGGCTTTCAGCAGCTTCCCCCAATAGGATCAAGTCGTCCGCGAACATAAGGTGGGATATTGTAGGGCCTTTTCTGGTGAACTTAAGGGGTTTCCAGGCTTTCTTGTCGACCTGTTCATGTATCATGTGACTTAGAGCTTCCATACATAGAACAAACAGGTAGGGAGCTAGGGGATCTCCCTGTCTAAGGCCTCTTGAAGGGTTAAATTCTTGTAGCTGTTCTCCATTCCACAAAATTCTGATAGGAGCAGAGCGCAGACAGTGAAGGATCATCCTAGTCATACTAGCATCCAGTCCCACACTCTCTGAAACCTTTGTCAGAAAATCCCAATTAACCCTGTCATAGGCTTTTTCGAGATCAATTTTAACTCCCATGAAGCCCTTGTTCCCTTTCTTCAATCTTAGAGTGTGCAACATCTCTTGGGCCAGGACAATGTTTGTCCACTCCTTGCTGGCCAATAATGAAGCTGCTCTGGTTTTCCCTAACCAGTTTAGGTAGGAAGGGTTTTAGTCTGTGAGTAATAATTTTGGAAATGATCTTAATGAGAACATTGCATAGGGATATGGGCCTGAAATGTGACATCCTCTCGGGTTGTTCCTGCTTGGGGATGAGGGATATCAGTGTATTGTTCAAGGTGGGATTAAACTGTCCACTAAGGAAGGCTGATTTCACAAACTAGGTTACATCAGGGCCAATAATATGCCAGAATCTCTGGTAGAACAGAGTAGGGAAGCCATTGGGTCCAGGGGCTTTACAGGCTCCCATTTGGAAAACAACTCTCTCCACCTCCTCGTCGCAAATAGGTCTAGTTAGCCCCTGTTTTTCCCCTTTGGTTGGTGTGGGAAAGTTGAGGTGTAGCTCAGCCATTGGCTTGGTTGGTTCAGCAGTATACAACTTTTGGTAATATTCACTTGCACATTGTTTGAGCTACATTTGGTCATCTGTCCATACCCCTTGATTGCTCATAAGCCTGGCTACTCTCTTTCTTCTCCTACGACTGATAGGGGTGATATGGAAGTAGCGAGTGTTCCGTTCACCGTGTACTAACCATTGCAGTCTTGACTTTTGGAACCAAAAGAGTTCCTCTTATTGTAGAATATTATCATATTCATCCAAGAGGGCAGACTCCAGCGTTTTAAGAAATTGTGAGCTCCGGCAACTTAGAACCCTCTAATTGCCCGCAGCCTAGCCAGACACCTCTTCTTCTTGCTATGAATATGTCCAAAAATTGTTTTATTCCACTCTCTTAGCTGTTTTGCCATGTCACATAATGTTGTACCAATAGGGCTCCCGGATTTCCAAGCCATCTCCACAAACTGCGCAAACTCAGCATGTTCAAACCAAGCCATCTGGAATCTAAATGCGTTATGAGGGATATGTGTAGGCTCATCCTTCATATGTAAGCGAATTGGGTGGTGATCAGAGTGTGTACGAGGTAGGTGTTCAAGAAAGGCATCCGCAAATTTGATCTGCCATGTTTTGTTAACCCAAGCCCTGTCCAGCCTCTCATATATAGAATTGCCATCATCCCTGGAATTAGACCAGGTAAATGCTGGACCCAAATATCCCATGTCCATGAGTTTACAAGTATTCAGCATCCTCCATAGTCTTTTGTTGGGGTCTGTTTTGACTAGTTTACCACCAGCTTTGTCCCCCTGGGTTACAACCTCATTGCAGTCCCCAGTCATGCACCAGGGAGTAGTGCGAGTGTCAGTAAGTGATTCAAAGTAGTTCCACAACTGCCCTCTTAAGTGTTTATTAGGGGAAGCATAAATAAACAACATGACCCACTCCACATGATTCGTTCGCATGACGGCCACATTAAGGAACTGGTTGCTAAAGTTAATCACCCTCAAGTCAACCTGGGTATCGTCCCAAAAGCACCATATTCCCCCAGCATAGCCCTATGCTTTCACGGAAGCTAGCTGGTTGAGATGCCCAATTTTCAAAATATGCAAGGCTCTACTACTTGGTGCTCTAGTTTCAATAGTGCACAAAATGGTTGGTTTCTGAGCAGAAATCAGCTCTTTAACATGTCTAAAAAAATTAGGTGAGCATGATCCCCTGCAGTTCCACATGATTATCTTCATTGAGGGGTTGGGAGGGTAAGAGGTAGAGGGTGGATATACTCCCTCTGCCGCGTCATCCTTATATTGCCTAGCTTGAACTTCAAGTTCTGGAGAAAGGCATGGCTCCATTGGATCCTGATCAAGGGGAGTTTCTTCACACTCCATTAGTATATGGGTTCGGTCCGTTGGATTGGTTTGGTTGATATCTTGAGGCTGTTCTTTGATGGACTTATCATTATGTTTACGTGTGTTTTGGGACAAAGTGAGGGGTGGGTTCAATTGTTTGTTGTATGCTTCTTGTAAGTTTGGAAATTGGTTTAGCTGATTAGGATCAGGTTGATAAAGCTGGGGATGTATAAAGTCAGCAGACAGTGTATCTGAGGGATTTCTAAATGATTGTATGTAGGGATGGTTGGGATTTTTGTTTTCTTGCGTTGGTGATGTATGGTTGTTAATGTTTATCTTGGGTTTCGTTTTTCCCTTGACCTGTATACCCTTGCGTTGTTTTGGGCCATTAGGGCTTGACATCGCTTTGCTAGACATTGTAAGTGTTGGGCCTCCCTCCGACTGATGGGTCTTGCTAAACCTTCGGACTATCTCGTCCAGCCCAATAAATACATCACTTTGCTCGTTCTCCTCTTGGTCCAAAATCTGGAATCTGGATCCACTGGGATCTTTTGTTGACTTTTGATTTCTCAGTTTTGAGGTAGCGTAGACTGAGTGCTTCCCACTGCTTGGACCGTACTCTGCACCATTGCAGTCTGCAGTCTCTTTTGCTTTTCCAGCGTGCTGTCCTGTCCCAATTTGTCTTGTAGTCCCATCTGGTAGTCTGCCTGTACTCTGATCCGGGGTATGAGTTATTGTGCCCCTCAAGCGCCGGGTGTTTGCCGGTATTAACCATGGTCCAAATGGTTTATCCGCCGAAGGTTGGGGCGTGTGCTGAACAGGAACATCTATCTTCTCAATCTCCTTTATTATCTCTGGGCATTCATCATCCTTGTGGTCATATTTGCCACAGTGGAAGCAGATAGAATGAAGTCCTTCATATTCAATTTTTTGGAATCGTATTTTAGGGTCTTTTAGTCTCACCTGTGGGACTAGAGGCTTGGAAAGATCTAGTTCCACGCAGATTCTCGCATATTTCCCTCGAGAGGCCTTCATTGTGCTCTCATCAACACGGATAGCTCTTCCAACCGAACTTGCTATCTCTATGAGTAAGTCTGATTCAAAGTATTCCAACGGTAAGTTAGGCAAGCGGATCCAAACCAGGGTGGTTCCAATGGAGGTCTGGGATGGGTCAAAATACGGCCTCCATTTCATAACAGTAAGATAATGGACCATGATAGTCCAAGGCCCCTTCTCAAGGACATGCAAGTAGTCATCTCTGTTATAAAAACGAACTAGAAAATAGTTACCTTCCAAATCCGTGAGTTCAAATGACATCCGCAGGTTCCACATATCCTTCAACCGCTCAACAAGAACTTTATACCCCACAGTTTTGCACAGCAGTTTAATAATCAGAGCTCTTTTCCAAGGCTGCCATAGATAAAGGCACTTGGTGTTGGAGATTTCGACTTCAGGCCACTTGGATGTTTTATCCGCCTCATTTTCATTCTCTTTCATGGCTTCAATGCGCATCTGGTCTAGAAGTTCAGTGTCTAGGTAGTCATCCTCCCCATCCCCCATGTAGATGGGTCCGATTTTCTTTTCTTCTCTCACAACATTTGCAAAACTTTTCCCACTCCTGGGACTTCGGTTAGATGTTTCCACAGATACTCCCAGTGATGTTCCCTCCCGTAGGAAATCCCCATTAGGACTCATTTTGTTCTTTTCACACTACGTTGGAGTTGATCTTGTTCTTCTTGATTTGGTTCAGGTGCAGACGGAAATGTCATTAGAGCCATAAGCGGTCTGGAGTGCCCTTCTTTTTCAACAAAACAATAGAAAGTCGTTACACATTTCAATTTCAACAGTTGAGTTTCTGATATCCTTTTATGAGATCTAAACAAATGACCTTGTCGGGGCTTGTTAAATAATGGTTATGCTTAAACACGTGGTCTGTCACATGAATTTTTCCACTATATATTTTTTTCCACTTTCATTTCCGCCAAGCAACCAAACCTACTTTCCACTCGATAGACTTTCACATTAAGACGATGTTTGTCTTGCCTAGATTGCCCTTGTGTACAAAAAACTAAAATCTTGTCAACTAATTCTCCATTATTATTCTTATAACCCGTGTGCCTTCTAATACTAAAGCCAACATGTTTTGCATATGCGAAATAAAATTTGTATACGTGTCCTTGGGTTTCAAACTCTAACCGTAGTCTCGAATTCGTCTTTTCATTAAATCGTGAATGAATAGTAGCAGAATCCTTCATATTATTCATGCCAATCAAGTTTTCTCTATATTTTGTTGGAGAACTACCTCCATTCGGTTCTTTAAGTAACTATTTACAAGGAAAGTTTGTGCTATCAATATAACTTGAATCTATATGCTGTTAGAAAAAAAAAAACATTTACCAATCAACCAACCAACCAACCAACCAACCAACCAACATACTTAACAGCAACATACAAATGTTTATAAGTCAACGGGATTCAAAATTAAGATTGATACGTGCATCATCCATCGAAATTGCTTTTGTGATGATGATAAAATTTCTCCTACTTATCAGCATCAATAGATTGTGTTAAATTTCTCCTACATCAAGGTTTAGCTGTTGTGACGATGATAAAACTGATAACACTAAGCGGCAAAATTTTCTATAACTTTTGCATTTTTTTTTGAAGATCATAACGATGATGATGATATAAATAATCATCTTGACACCATTGAAACTTGGGAAGATGAAGTCCATATCTATTCAAAAATTTAAGTAATAGATGGTGGTACTCATCCTCATATAATTTATATATTTTTTTAAGTGGTCAATGTAGGACAATATTTCTCATGACATGTCCGCACGTGGCAATGTGACTTTACATACACGCGTTATAGAATCGTCATCAATCACAAACTACAAGTCAGACATAAACATCTAGACTTAGATGATATGAGACAATAAATGTCCAATCATGGGTCAGATAATGTGTGAGAAAGTGTCTCTAATACCATGTTGAACTTAGGCTTATACAAGGTGAAGCCTATAACCATTCAAAACCTTAACGCAATAGGTGATGATACCTCATTTTTATATAACATATATATATTTTTTCTGAAAGTGTTCAATGTGATGCAATATCCTCAAGATCACCTTCATAGTTGCGCTTCTCTTGTCGACCTTTCATTCTTCATATCTCTTTCAACTTTGAAGTTTGTAGTCTGATTTATTCCCTCCCGCGTCTTGAGAAATGCATGAAAAGTTTTCTACAACTTTTAGGTTGCGTTTGGTTGGCACTTGAGAATCGGGATTAGAATCGGAATGGGTATAATAGGAATGTGTTTGGAGGATATAAGTTTGGGGTTAAAAGTGATAGTTGTTTGGTATTAAAATGGGAATGAGAATAGTGACCGGTCGGAATAGTGGTCGCCGGCGGCGGCCGACGGCGGTGGACGGCGTCGTTGACCGGCGGCTCCCCATTCCCCCATTGTCTTCTAAAACTTTTCTATTTTGCAATATGCACAAATGAGAAAAGCGATTTCTTTATTTTTATCAACAGAAAATAATATGTGTTAGGGTTAGTATGTCCAACTCACTTATTGGTAAATGTCATGATTGATTGGATTGTTTCTATTGATAATCAAAGTTCAAATCCTATGCCGTTCGCTATTTGCTCGTAGTAAATTTTTCTCCCAGTCCTTAAGACATAACTTAGTTGGTAATCGAGTAATGCATCCAAAGTTGTCGGTATCTTGATAGCCACAGTGTAGATATTTGAGTCATGCCATCAGCTCTTCATATTGGGACGGGTCTGGGTTCAAATAGACACCAAATCCCTACACCTCTCACCTAAAAGACTGTTGAGTGACCTGATTTACATCATCCACGAAACATTTTAAGATTAAAATGGTAAGAACTTCCGGAGTCAGAGTTAGAAGTCATACGTGCCAAATTGCAATTAATGCCTACACATTTGCCTAACCATAACAAAACCTAGTGTGTTGTTTAGGGGTGTTAACGAACCGAGCCAAATACTTAGTTTTTGAATTCGGATTCGTTTAACTAAATGAACTGTTCGGATTGGTTCGTTTTGTGTAACGAGCTTTAAAATTGGTTTGAGTTCGACTCAATAATACTATAACTGTTTCAACGAGCCGAACTATTTGCGAATACTTTGGCTCGTTTTTGTAAACGAACCAAATAGGTGCTCGAATTTGGCTCGTTTAAATAAAATTAACCAACGAACTCGAATCAAATATGAATACAACTCGAACCGTTCGCGAACTGTTCGATTCGCTTAACACCCTTGTTACTTTGGTAGATGATAAATTACACCAGAAAAGAAAACCTAGAATGATGTGAGCTTTTCAGTTGTCCCCAATCTTCTCTGACTTCTTCTTCCTGCCCGCTGTTACAGTGCGAAACTGCTGGGGAAGGAAATGGCTTTGAACAACGGCCTCCGACCATGCGCCTCCAAGCTCCTCACATCCAGTGAATCAATTCTTTCCAGATCAAGTAAGTATTTATTATTGTTCTGACTTTTTTTTACTGTGTACTTCTTCAGTTATAGCTCAGAAATGGGATTTCAGAGTTTGCATTTTTGGTGTTGAACTTTCGTTCTTTTATATTCCTCTTTATACGAATTTATTTGGTCGGATTCTAATATTATGCTGAATATGGAAAATTATTCTTCTGGTTGGGTTATGGATCTATTTCGGTTGTAAATCTGAAATGTTGTTCGAATTTTGGATCTAGATTGGTAGTTATTTCTTAGGTGATATCTCGTTTAGAGAAGATCATGTGTGAAAAGGTAGTGATTCTTGAGTCATTGGATCTATTGGAGTGGAAAGTAACAGAAAGCGCCTAAGGCCGACCACTTCCCTCGCGAAAGAAGGGTGGGTGGTATTCTCTGGGGAGAGGTTCACGATTGTGCGCATTTTAATGGAGATGAGCACAATCAAACTGTTTTCGTGGGGGATACATGGCCTTTTTACTGCTTGGATGTGCAAGTAAAGCGAATTGGTTCCTTATATTCAAAACCTTGAGCTGAATTTGCTGCAGCTTTACTGTTAGTTACATAGTATTGGTTTTTCTAAATGAATTAATGTTCTAGTTTTTGAATTTTCATTCACTACAATTACAAAAAAAAAAAAAAAAAAAAAAAATCATTCAGCTATGCATTAGTTCAGCTAGTTCTGTTTTAGTTTGGAATTTTATGCTTCCTTTTGGGTTGAGTGTATTTTTCTCTTGTATGCAGTTTCAAAATGAGATGTTATTTGTCTGTATCATATGGCTTGTCCTGTTGGTAGTGTTAATATTAAGAATCATTGGGGAGCTGTGCTACTGGTTCTTTTTCGAAGCTGAACTCAGGCAGTCAACTTTCTTTTTGGCAGTTGGAATCTGCTTAGTGGTTTTTGAGCTTCCTGATTACTTAGTAGTGGATCCCAAATCTCTTCAGTCTTGCATTTGTTTGTTCTCAAGTCTCACACTCTAACTAGTTTTTAGATCGTATGGTGTTTTTTGAAATCATATATTATGAGCAAAGGACAGTTATGTACCTTAAAAGTATTCTCTCTGTGCCAGTTTAGTGAGTTAAACTTTTAATGGCGACCTTCCGATTCTGATGTAATATTGTTGTCAATTTAACCATCTCAGCTGGTAAAGCTGAGGGAGGCAGTCACATGTCTTTTACACGACTATTATAAGGGGTGTTATTACCCTTCCGTTCTCATTTTTTATCTTTTTCTTCAGCATCTGAAACTACTCCCTACTTTTCATTCACTCCAACTGCTTTCCGCACTTTGTCTTTAACCAATTGTGTTCATACCCGTTCCTCTTTCATCCGACTTTGTCGGTCTCCTATCTTCTGATGTGTGGTGGTGGATAGAGGTAGCAATGGAGATGGTAAAGTGATGATTTTGAGATGATGAAGAAGAAGGTGGATTTTGGGAATGGCCACAATCCCCTCTAATATTGTCATCTTACTTTCTACAGCATAATCTACTAGTTAACACCTATGAAATCGCCGTGATTTTTGTTTTAGCAATTCAATTACAAAAATCTGCCGTCCAATATTTAACTGGCGAAATGTTAAAACAAGAATTGTTGATGCTCCCCATTGTTATTTGCCCTTAAACTGAAAATAGTCATACACCTTTTGCACGAAGTAACTATTGTTACTTGTAGTCTTCTTATCTATTTTGTTCACAGGGTATGGAATATATAATGGTTCACTTTCATGTTGAAAACTAAGATCTATTATGTGCTTGCTGACCGAAGCGAATAAAGTCTCATACTTTTCTTTGATTTTTTGAACCACATTAAGAACTGAATGACTGGTACTGCAACGACTCTTCCTATGTGATTAAAGATTTTTTTTTTTTTTGGGGGAGGGGGGGGGGGGGAGGGGGAGGGGAGTGATTTAAGATTGAGACTCAATATGAACATTCTGCCCTAGGCTGAGCGCTTCCCTCGTATACGAGGGGGTGGGATGGTATTCCATGAGAGATGTATAAATCATGGCATATTTACATGCCATGGGAGCAAATCAATAATTTATGGGACACTCTTACTGTTTACTGCATGGATGTGCAGTTAAGGCAAAGGGATTACCCTATATATCAACTTGAATTGCGATTCTATCAGAGTGATATTTTGAAAGCACCAACGTCCCCTTCTAAACATTGTCATTTGGGCGTCTACTGTCTAATGTACTAGTTAAAGTCTATCAAATCACCATGACATTCGTTTTAGCAATTGAAGACCAAAATGTGATGTTTAATTTTAGTTGGCCAAAATGTTAGAACAAGAACTTGAATGGTCCCCAGTGTTCTTTGCCCTTATACTTAAAATGCATGCATTTTTTGCTCAACCCTACCATTCTTGTGCTGTAGTCACCTTTTTCTAATTTGTTCATAGGGTATAGAATATATAACGATTCACTTTATTGTTGATTGTGTTGAAATTGCAAAATATTATTTGCTTGCTGTCTGAAGTGGATAATCATTCTTACTTCTGATTGATTTCTTGAACCAGATTGGGAATTGTAACAGAAAGCCTATATGTATGTGATTAAAGATTGAAACTCAACACGACATTCCGCCCTAGGCCGAGCGCTTCCCTCGTAAATGAAGGGGTGGCGTGGTATTCCACGAGAGAGGTTTTGAATTCGTGGCGCATGTAAATGCGATGGGCACAAATCAATAATTTGTGGGACACTCACTGCTTTGCTGCATGGATGTGCAGTTGAAGCAAAGGGATTACCCTATATATAAATCAAGATTGCAATCAGATGGGCTGAGATTTTGAAAACCAGAATATTCCTCTACTAGTTAAACTCCGTGAAATCACTTTTTAGCAATTGAATGACCAAAATGTGACGTTTAATATTTGACTGGCCATAATGTTATAACAACGAAAAGGGTTACTGGTCCCCAGTGTTCTTTGCTGAAAGTTCATGCACCTTTTGCACGATGCTACCATTCTTATTCTTTTGTAATTTGTTCACAAGGTATGAAACATTTAATGGTTCACTGTATTGTTGAAAACTAAGAACATTGTTAACTTGCTAACTAGATCCAATTAGGGTTCTTTCCTCTGATTGCATTTTGGAACAACATCAGGAATTGAAAGACTTGAAATGTTATGTGCTTAAAGATCAAGACTCAATATGACATTCCGCCCTAGGCCGAGCTCTTCCCTCATAAACGAAGGGGTGGCGTGGTATTCCACGGGAGAGGTTTATAAATCGTGGCGCATTTAAATGCGATGGGCGCAAATCAATAATTTGTGGAACACTCCAATTGCTTTGCTTCATTTATGTGCAGTTAAAGCAAAGAGATTACCATATATATTAACGAAGATTGCAATCGAGTGGATTTGATGAATTATACTTTAAGTGAACTCCGTGACTTCATAAATTCTCCCAAGTTCCTTGGTTAGCAGGACTTGGATATTAATTGGCTTTTTGTTGTTAAATGGTCATCTAGCCTTGTATTTCCTTACTGTTATTTGTCGTTGATTGTGCATAGAAATGACTAGTTTGATCATCTCTAGGAAGTAGAATTTTGCGTGGATTTTCGTGTCCTGAAGGTGTAGTGTTTCTCAAATACTGAAACTGATTAATCTTGCTTTATTTGAAGTAGATTCAATTTGATTTTGTAGGCAGTTCTTGTATAATATTTGGTTACTTAGTTCACTGTGTTTGTATCACGTGAAGGTATATGCAGGTTTACCTCAAAAGTAATAATTAAGGAAGTATATTAGAAAACTCAATGATCATTTATCCCTCATGCTGAAGTGGCCTAATGATGACTAGTGAGTAGTATGGATTATCGTGCAGGAAGTAAATGACAAGTTGTTTCACAGAATTATATTCCTTATGTTTTAATATAGAGTCTATATCAATTGGCATCAATATCGGTGATTGTGTTGTGGCAGCGAACAGAGGTTTCCATGCAACAGGTGCTAAAAGAATGGGAGGAGGACATGCTCATGGTCATGACGAGCCGTACTACCTTCATGCTAAGCACATGTACAACCTGGATAGGATGAAGCACCAGAAGCTAAAGGTATCCCTTGGCGTGCTTTCTGCATTCAGTATTGGTGTTGGAGTGCCAATATATGCTGTCCATTTCCAGCAAAAGAAGACTGCTTCCGGTTAGCCTCTCTTGTTCGCTTTTCGTTGTCTGCAATAACCTAGACGGGTTTGGAGTTGCCTTTTGATAGAGAATGTTTCTTTTTACTCTTGAGGTATTTGATGATGTTAATATCTGCTTTACCATGACAGTTAACCTCCTCTTGCTCCATATAGCTTTCCCCATTTGGAACACTGATTTCAAAATAAAGTTCTCGGATTTGCTCGTATATGGTTATTGTCATTGATTGTTAATTTGTGATGGGAATTCAAGTTATTTACCTACGTATCTTTCTGTTAATTCAGTGTGGTATGAACGTTAGTATGTCTAACAGACTCTGATGGGCCTGCAATGAGTCAAGGACTAAAGTTCTTGTAATGAGTTGAAGGACAAAAGTGCCTGTGTTTCGGTTTTGTGTGTTCTGGTCTGACGTGCCTTAACAATTGAGACCACCATATGGACTCGTTTTGTGAAACAATTTGAGCTCTTTATAAGGGCAATAGTGCACACACCTAGGCGTGAAAGGTAGCATAAGTTGGAATATCCCATCAAAGGATGGTTGGATTGTATCATCCTTTTCCACCTTGGAGAAGAGTGAAAACATAGCATGGATTTAAATGGAATATGTGTATCTAAACTTAATTTAAGTTAACCATTTGTATGTGTCAAATCTTTCCATTTCCAATGAAGTCAACAACACACACTTTCTTAACTTTGGAATATGATAGAATAAAGCAAAATGAATTACTAAATTGGTTGCACTTCTTATATTATGAAGTAGCAGTTGATCGACACAACTTGACGCAATTTTAATTATAGGTCATCGGAAAACAACCTCTGTGTGTTTCTAATACATGGGTATGGTTGCGTTCATTTGAACTCAATACCTTTTGTGGGCGTGAGCCTCCAAGGTGGGATAATTTGTTGTATTTGTATGTGTCAAATGCCTAGAAACTAGATGTTACTACTGTAATGTTTTGTCTACGAACAATTACATCGTCGAGTCGAAGTTTTCGTCTTCTGAGGTGTTATGGACGACTTTTAAAGATGGAGAAATAAAGCTAATACGTCACCATATGCACCCTATAAATTTGTTCATCGTTTATATGTAGGGACTGTTTTCTAAGCATACGGGGAAATTGTGGTATACAAACCATGGACATCTATAAAAAGAGAAATAAAAAGAATGGTCATCAATTCTACATGTTCCGGCATTATATAAGAAAGGTGTTTGGTTGGGGGTTTAGGATTAAAACAATGAATTTGGAGGAATCTAAATCCATTAAAGTTACGTGTTTGGTTGGGGGTTTAGGATTAAGGAAATGAGTTTGGAGGAATCTAAACCCATTAAAGTTAGGCGTTTGGTTGGGGGTTTAGGATTAAGGGAATGAGTTTGGAGGAATTTAAACCCATTAAATTTGTTTGTTTGGGAAATGAGGGTTGAGTTTCTGTTGGATATCTAAGTATTTGGTAATGGATATCGTTTTTTTGATATAATAGTCCCTTGTCTATCAATATGGGGGAATGAGGGGTATGGCCGGTCAACACCGCCGACCACCGTCCGCCGCCTGTCCGCCACCGCTAGCCGTTCGAATTTTTCTGGCCACCCACATTCGATACTCATTTCAATTCCGATACGTTCCAAACACCATCAATGTCTATCATACTCATTCCCACTTCGATATCAAACAACCATCACTTTTAAGCCCAAACTTATACCCTGTCATACCCATTCCGATTCTAATTCCGATACTCAAGTGCGAACTAAACGCCATCTAAGTTCCTAGGTTTGCACTTTTTTTTCCTGAGAGAAACTGTTGTTGACCATGTCCTAGTGAAAACAAGAAAATATAAAAAGGAAAAGAGAAAAAATTTCTAGAATAATGTTGGTAAGATGGTGTAGCATTATCTGTCAACATGCTAACAACCCAGGGCTTTAATTATATGTAGGATCTCCTGAACCACTAATATATTGTCAGTGGCCTGCCTACTAGGAACGAAGCTACACTGTGTTTCACTTACCAGTCCGTCCACCACCAGCTTCAATCTGTTAGCGATAATTTTCGAGACAATCTTCACTGCGACATTCGTAAGGGAGATCGGGCGGAATTGAGAAACCTTTTCTGGCTTCTCTAGCTTAGGCACCAATGTGATGAACGAATGATTCATGTGCTCCGGGAAGTGTCTATGCGAGAAAGTGTCCATCACAAACTTTACGACCGATTGTCCCACGATATCCCAATTCCGTTGAAAGAAGGCCGGTGAGAAGCCATCCGGTCCTGGACTTTTATAGGCCCCCATTTGGAATACTGCATTATAGATCTCCACCTCACCAACTGGCCTGTTTAGCAAATCTTTTTCCGCACTTGGTAACGCAGGAAAGGCCAACTGGTATCCTCCTTGGTTGACCGCCTTTGGCTCCCTAAATAAGTCTTGATAGAAGTCAGTAATCATCCGCTGAAGGTCCCCTGGATCCTCTACCCATTCGCCACTATCATTTTGCAACCTAATGATTTGTTTCCTTCTCTTCCTTACTATAGCTGTTGCGTGGAAATATTTTGTATTTCGTTCTCCTTGCGTCAACCAATTCAACTGTGCTTTCTGCATCCAGTACACTTCTTCCTGTTGTAGCACCTCATTCAACGCGTCCTTCAGCTGCTTGTCTAGGTTAGATAGATATATGGATGGCCTGTCGTACAATGCATTTTGTATTCCAGAAAGCCATGCCATGATGCGCTTCTTCCGGTGACTAATATTGCCAAATACCTCACGGTTCCAAACCAGGAGGTGGTGCGCCACATCCTCCAGCAGGCTATGTAACGGCTTGTCCGCATCTCCCCACCATTGAGTCAAACAATCCCGGAATGTACGATGCTCCAACCAGCATGCTTGAAAACGAAAATGCGGTGGATCTCTTATGTTCATGGCTGGCGGGTTAACCTGTAACAGCAAGGGGTGGTGGTCTGAGCTTGTCATTGGTAGGTGGTGTAGTAGCGCACTAGGGAACCTACGACTCCACTACTCATTACAAAAGTTGTAGTCAATTCTTTGAAATATTTGTTCAAGTCCTGTTCTGCCATTGGACCATGTGAACTTTGGTCCAGAGTACGGCATCACCATCAACTTACATTTGCTTAACAGGCCACAAATCGGGTTTAGGCCAACCACCCGACTGCCGCCCTTTTTATCCTCCTGAGATACAACTTCATTAAAATCTCCAATCAAGCTCCAAGGGCAATTAAATAGAGGACACAATCTAACCAATTCCTCCCACGATGCATGCCGCAGAGTATCATTCGGAGAGGCATAGACAAGCGTCAAGAGCCAGTAGGCAGACATATTCTGCCTGACCGCCAGGTTAATGTACTGATCCGAATAGTTGATCACATCCAACATAACCGCACTCGACTTCCAAAAGCACCACAGCCCTCCCGCAAACCCTTCTGCTTCAACTGCTATAAACTTATCATAGGAAAAATCCCGCAAGATCCTTCTTCCCTTCCCACTATGGACACGGGGCTCCATCAGAAACAAGACTTCCGGTCTATATGCCCGAACAACATCTTTTAAACAAGCATAAAACTTGGGGGATTTTGCCCCCCTGCAGTTCCATGAGAGGATCTGCATTTATATTGCTGGATGGATGGGGGGGTCTCCTGCTCCCTTTTACTGGCTGACGCAGCCTCCGCCGGATCTTCAATCACACAGGGTTGATAAGGGGCCGCCGGACCCAGCCCCCCGCCTTGTTCCTCCGTTCGCAAGCCAGCATTCAGTACCCTTTCTTGTGGGTCACTGTCAGGGGGATGACTCTTCACGCACTCCCCGATACGCACCACTGTATGCGACTGCCTCTGTGATTCCCCAATTATCATATGCACTGAGTCATCTGCCTGCTGCACTGGCTGTGTGGAGTATTCAACATTTGTGAGGTCTTGTAAGGATACCCTCTCAGCCCCACGGTTGTCATTCTGCCTTAGCCGCCGATTTCCTGGGGTAACATCAGCTTGGGGCACTGCAAGGCCCTTTCCCAGGGGTTTCACCTTTATAATAGACTTCATCTG
The DNA here is from genome assembly GCA_036186865.1 of Eustoma russellianum. NCBI lineage: Eukaryota > Viridiplantae > Streptophyta > Magnoliopsida > Gentianales > Gentianaceae > Eustoma > Eustoma russellianum. The sequence continues at coordinate 1,000,786 of AP025065.1, forward strand.
CATTCCTTTTTTAGACCTTCCCCTTCCTGAATCTCCTATTGGTTTCGCTATAGCAGAGAACATCACTTCATTGCTAATAGCTTGCAGCTTCCCAACTTGTTGGCGTAACTCCTCCACGCCGAGACCTTCTTCTTCATCACAGTCATATTCTTCAACTGTTAGCGCGCCAAACCTTGACCCCTGCACTCCCCCTGCATTAACCTGCTGCTTTCCTTTCGACTTTCCTATGTTCTGATCGAGTTGCCCATTACGAGCATTGCCTTCTTGCGGGACCGGTGGAGCAGTGTTTCTATTGTTCAAACTCCGACGACGATTATTTGCAGCAACCATCCACGGTCCAAAACTATCTTCCTGGGAGACACTCCTCTTTTCAGCCATGGGTTTGTTTTGCACATCAGGGGGTACCGTCTTACCACAATCCAAGTTTCTATGGCCATATCGGCCGCACTCAAAACATATTAGATACAAACCCTCATACTCCACCTTAAACTCATATCCGTGAAGATCTACAATAGAGGCCAATGGTCTAGTCAAGTCCACTTCTACGCACACACGTGCATATTTACCTCGCTCAGCACGCAGTGTTGTTATATCAACTTTCACCGCCTTCCCCAGCTCATTCCCAATCGCAAGCAGCATACGTTCATTATAGAATTCAAGAGGGATTTTGGAAATTCTTACCCACGCCAGCGTTGAATTGATCGGGTTCTTGTCCGGTTGGAAGAAAGGGCGCCACTTCATCACTGTGAGATAATGCCCTTGGATGAGCCAAGGGCCTCATTCAAGAACATAATTGTAATCCTCCTTGGAGTAGAAACGGGCTACATAGTATCCCTCCTCAAGATCTGTCAGCACACAACCCTCTTTGAGCCCCCAAAGTGACTTCAATCTCTGTTCCAGTGCGCGGAAGGAGATAGTGCGACCCAGCAATTTTATAATCAGCGCCCGCCTCCAAGGTTTGCACAACTCCCGTCTTTCCGCCAGAGGTACCCGAATGTACACCCTGCCAGGGCGGCGTTCCCCAGTATATGCTTCCCCTTCCTCCTCTTCATACATCATTTCATCCAAATCACTGTCTTCACCCTCAGATGCATACAAAGCTCGTTCAATCGGAGGTCCCCTGAGCACCTCAGTAAAGCTCCGTCCAACCCATGCCCCCGGTGGTACTTGTTGCGATTCTCCTTGCGAAACCACTTCTCCATTAGCATGCCTTTTATATTTCTTAATACTTCTCGAAAGCAAGTCGGTCTCCTCTTTCGATCTTTCCCTTCCTTGGGGATCTGAATCCAGCTCCATGTTTCTGGGGTTATTTGAGGAAGAATGTCAAGAAGTTGGCCGGAGCGGCCAAATAGAGAAAGAAACCCTAGTGTCGGAGGTTTTCTGCAATAGGATGCATTTTTTAGATGAAATATGAAACTTTCCGGTCTTTTCCCCTTTTGGGGAATCAAATATATTATCATGAATGGCATCAATAAAATACTAGATATATAACAATCTCTCTCTCTCACACACATATATATACTTCCAATGTTCATCAATAAATAACTATATATATAAGTTATGTTCTCTGAAAATCCTCCGATGCCTAAATTAGTAGAAGCTTTAGAAAAAAACTTAAACACTAAACTAAAATTGCAGAAAATGCCAGAATATCTTACTTGTAAGATTACATATCTTTATATGTATGTGTAATTTTAGAACCTCTATTGGAGGACAAGTTCGCATTATGGGCTTCAATAGACCTTAACGAAAGCCTATCTAAGCGTCCATTATGGATGCTACTATGATAATAAATTATAGGACGAATTGTCATGGTGTTTGGTTTTATTTTTGTTGAATTTTGTTATTTAATAAAGTTGATACAATAAATTCATTATAAATAGTATGAAATATTTAGTATAGTACTCGTATTGATCATTTCATTGTCTTCTTTAATATAGGCTAATACATATTTACAAATACTATCACTATTTTATGTTAAATTTATTTATCCGTAAGGTGAAAAGTATGAAAGAGAAAAAACTGAGTTAAAATTTTATTGGGATGTGTGTTTGTAGAGTAATTTTACACTAGAATGTGATTCCAAACAATACTTAAAGTATTCCAAAATTATGTTGCTGTGACACGTGTCGATATTTTCTACTATAAAATATTAATATTCTTTTTGTTGTACAAATGGTCCCAACAACACACCTATGGGAATATACACTCTCGTAGCTATAAAGCAGGGTGCAAATGGCGTTTAACGAGTAGTGGTCTCAAACGACCTTATTCCCTCATATGGGGATGAGATCTCCTCACCGCACGGTGTGTCACCGCGCGGTCCAGGACGCGACACGTGGCAGCAGTAGGGGGTGGTGAGGCTGGATGAGGGTTACCCTCACCCAGCCTAACCAACCTCCCTTTTTGCCACGTGTCGCGGGGTCACGCACACGGTGAGGGGGGAGCGGTGAGGGGATCCTATCCCCCTCATATGTCATTGTGTTGATAACTGTGTAAGATCTCACCCAATCTAAGAGGTCGCTAAATTCCTGATTTACATTCTCCACGCAGTTTTTTGGGCTGGGCCAGTGGGGGCCCTTTGGATTAGGGTTAAACCTTTTGCCAACAAAAGAGATAAAATCAAGTACAAGATAAGTATTATTTTTAAAGTCAAATCGAAGAGGCAGATATTATATTTAAGTCAAATCGAAGAGGCAATTCGTCCAGTGTCCCGAACATCTTCTGGGGAGAGACTGAAGAACATAACTCGCTAAGTCTCTGATGTCTTATTTTTCGGTTCGACAACTCTAGAAAAGATAACTCTTTGATGAGGGAGTGGGTCCTCCCTCCACCTGTATCAGAGGCCTCTTAGTCAGGTAGGATGTAAATCGAGGGATGTGCTCCACCGGCAGCCTTGCAAAGGGGGAGGACACACGAGACTCAGCCAGCCCAGAGGCAACCTTGTAATATTTCAACAAGGATTGTCTCCACACGGACTCGAACTCGGGACGTCGGGGTTATAGTCTCCACACGGACTCGAACTCGTTAAGTCTTCTGATGTCTTATTCTTGGGTTCGACAAAAACACTCCCTAAGCCCATCACTTTCATAAATAATTAGATATATTCATACCAATACGGCAATACTGCCTGGATATACCATATATAAACCAACAATGACATCTACTTAAATGGTAAGAGCTCACATACAATGAGTAGATACCCAAAGACAAACAAAAGGTTGTGAGTTCAAGATGGATGAAATAAGGCTACCACAATGGTTCCTGAATACTTCTAATAAGCGTGACGTCTCTAACTAATTAACACAATCAAATTAAAATTTACCAAATATTTATTACGGCCATACATTAAAAACTCTATGAAACTTATTACTTGAATACGTTGATTCTGATCTACTGAAAAGTCATCTTTAACCAGTAGCGCAACGTTTTTTTTTTAACTAATGAAACATGCGTATATGGGTCAAAAAAATGGATATCCATTTTACAACCATATGTCAAATTCGAATTCGAATTCAAATGTACAAATAGTTTTTCATGACAGACGCATAATTGGTTATGACTCGAATCTCATAAATTCACAGCCACGAAGCCCACATGTCATAAAATAGACGTGCAACAAATAAATCGTTTTTTAAACGTCAGATTCTAATTGTACTCAGACCTAGAGGACAATTTCCGAACCTAAAATCATATGTTCTGAGAGCTATTTTCATCTCTGTCGCTCAAAGGTCAATCTCCTACCTTGGAGAGTGATCCCCGTGGATTCGGTTGGCTAGAAGGTCAATCTCTAACCTAGAGATCGATCTTCAGATACGTCACACTTACACCAGATCGTGTTTTTTTTAGTAGAAACTTCGCCCCACCTTTTGCCTATCAAGCCTAAAGCCTCAATTGGACCTCCACCATGACTATACACGGGAAATACATGCTTCAATACTTGCTCTCAATCAATAAAGCATCCACAAACATCATGCAGAAGTCATAAGATTGAAAGAAGAACAACAACAACAACATTACCCTATTGTCTCAGAGGCTCCTGTCTATGGCGAGTATGGGGAGGTCGATGTACGCAACCATGCCCATGTGTTAGAAACACATGGAGGTTGTTTCCTGATGACCCATAATGAAAATTGCATGTCGATCAACTGGTACTTCATAATATAAGAAGCACAGCTAATTTAGTAATTCATTTTTCTTTATTCCATCACATTCCAAAGCCAAGGAAGAATGTGCCCTTAACTCCATTGGAAATGGAAAATATTGAAATTCATAGAACATATGAAGAAAAACCTCTACATTTGTCTCTTGCAGAAAATTTCAGCTACAAAGTCACAAAAATCCAATTATTCACTCCAATTAACAACCTAGAGATCAGAGGAGGTCTCTAGAATTACAATCAAATAAATAAACCTCAATTGCCTCCATTTTTATCCCGCAGGTTCGCCGAGTTCTTTACGTTGCTGTGCCGTTTCGTATGAACTGTACAAGTTGTATCCTGGGAGACGTTTGCTGTTTTCGGTTGGGCACTTCGTACCGGAGCAAATCGTCTTAAGGACAGAGTCCTTAGACTCGTCTCGGTTCTACATGCATTTCGTCAATTTACACCAACACACACTACACTGGAGTTGCTTACAGTATCTATCAGTATTCTCGATAACCCTAACTATAAAACGAGATCCAAACTAACAAGCTTACCTTTGAAGCAATCCTTGTAATTTACTTGTTCCGCATTCCGAATTCATCCAGCCGTTGATCTGATGGAAATTCTTGAGGGCGGAAAAAAGCTTGTCAGTTTTCTTCTTCCTTCTATAGTGAAAGAATGGTTTTACGTAAATGAATAAGAAATCCTCTTCCTCCCCGACCTCCCTCCCCAAAAGCCTTTTCTTTTCTTTTATCTAATTTCGAACAACGCTATTAACTTTTAAGTGGAAAAAAAAATCAGTATATACCTAAAATTAAAATTTGTTTCCGGTATTCTCAGAGGAAAAGGCTGAGATTGTGGACCATCTTTGATGCAAGATTTGTTTGAAACCATCAATCATGTACCAAGACACAGTAGTGGTGTGTGCTATGTAAAGATAGTAAGCAGTGGATCAAACCTGGGACGAGTCGAGGATTCTGTCCTTAGGTATACTGTGCTCAACCGGCGTTAACAATCGTCTCCTAAGATACAACAGGTACCTGGTCAGTCGAGCGGTACTGCTGCAACTTGAACCTCAGTGAACCTTCGAGCGTCCCGTCTTCTCTCGGACTTGATGCAAAATAGAGAAGGAGAAGAGAGCAGAAGACGAGAGAAAATTGTGTGTTCTGATTGTACACCCAAGCATCGGTTTATATAGAGGAGTTGGTTGGAGAATCGGTTAAACAAATTAATATGTGACCGTCAGATTAAAACCGCAGATCAACTAGAGCCATCAGATCAAAACCAAAACTGCGTTTGTTGGGCGGTTTTCAGACGGGTTAATCCACAGCCGTCGAATGAAAATCGATCAATCGGATGAAAACCATGTTGGACAGTTTGGTCTATTTGAACTACAGCTGTTGGATCAAAGCTGACACCGTTAGATCAAAATGGACGAACCGCTTGATCTTATCTGCATAGGAAAAGGCCTGGAGATTATGGACCTGACCGCTGTTGGAGACTCTTCGTTGGGCTGTTACGCAGCTAGGTCTGGATCATTTTACAAAAGAATAATTAATTCGAAAAGCCCAAAGAAATTTTCTTCAAAAAGATAAGAACTGACCCGGCCCAAGCCCAAGCCTAGCCCGAACATGGGCACAAGCACGAGCACGAGCCGAGCTGGCCAGACGGACAGACGGGCGATGGCGCGTGTGGCAATCTTGTAGGTCTTTCCTCCGGTCCAAACTTCTCTTGTCCTTAAGACACATCTCAAGTGACTATTCTTGACATGTATTTGGTGGTAAGTTTACTTCCATTCACCTATGTGGTATTCCCTCAACAAGGATGATGTGTCCCTTTCTTAGGAAAGCCCATCACCCATTAAATAATGTTTTACACCCAGTTTGAACATTAATTTTTTATTCATTCTGTATCGTAATTGATTGATTTCAAGGTCTAAAATTTTCTACTCGTTACGCAGATAATAAGGGCTCACTAGTTTTTATTTGTCGTTAATAAAAACTAATTATAATTAAACTCAAAATATGTTACTAACCAAGTTTGAAACTTGTTTTATTGGGCCAAAACGCAAGTTTCTCCAATTAATCCAACAAGATTTTTGGTCAAGAAAATGGGGCTATGACTAACATCCAACCAAAGAAACAACACAATCAAAGGAGTCACTAAAAAGTATTCTTAAAACTAAATCAGCTCTCTTACATATAACTATCCACTGCTCAAATATGGTGTCAAAGTATATGGTGTCAAAACAACAAAATGGCACCACATAACCTCCAACTTCGCCCCCACCCTCACGCGCCGCGCATCCCACCACCGGCGGCTGTCACCCACAGCCTTGCTACCTTCCAGAGCCATTTCCCGTGCTGCCCCCCTTCATCATTTACTTCTTCTTTATCCATTATCGCCACCTTCAACGGCCATCTTCTTCTTCGATCAAATGACCACCACCATCTCCTTCAAGGGGCTAGCTCTTTCTCATCTTTCTTCCCTTCTCATCCACCGCCAGCCCTCATCTTTCGACGCCCAAAAGTCGACACAAAAAAGATAGATGTTTCTAGAATATAAATTTTGATGGTTTTAGGAAATAAAGATGCATTATTGATACCAAAAAGCCAAAAAAATGAAAGAAAAAAAAAATACACCTTGAGATTTCACTATTTGATGTTGCAAAATGACTCACTAAATTGGATGCACTTCTTATATTGTGAAGTAGAAGTTGATCGACACGCAATTTTCATTATGGATCATCGATAAACAATCTCTGTGTGTGTCTAACATACGAGTATGGTTGCGTACATCCGACCCACATACCCTGTTATAGACGTGAGTATCTAAGTCAATAGAGTAATGTTGTTGTTGTTGTTGCATCTATGTGTTTCCATGTCACCATTCGTTGGGTTTTAATATTTTATTTGAATATGGGAGACGCTCCGAGGTAAGTGGATTGTTGTACTGGGGCAGGAGGATGTGGAAGGGATAAAAAAGGAAGGGGAGGGGAGTGGCGGCGATGGATAGAAATAGGGGAAGGGGATGAAAGAGCAAACCGCTTGAAGAAGACGGTGGTGGCCATTTGGCGGCAGTAGCATCGGGAGAGATGAATCTGGTGGAGAGGGTGCATTGCATGGTAGCCGGTTGGGCGTGGGGGAGTTTTTTCTTTTTTCTTTTTTAACATGGGAAGCATGTGACGGTTTTAACATGATGATATAGTTTTATATGGACGCTTCCTCCCAGTATCACACATAGTCACAATCCCAACATAATACTTTCCCCTTATATGATGACGTACACTAGGACCTCACGTTTGTGTAGTATTCGGAAAAGGGTTGGATCACTTTGCGATTTGGTGTACACAGCCTTATCCTACACTTTGTGGAAGAGTTTATTTCTGCGGCTTGAACCCGTGACCTTTAAGTCACAGAGCATCAACTTTACAAGTTGCTCCAAGCCGGCCTTTTTTTTAATAAGTAAGAACGTTGCAAAAAGAAATCAAACCTTAAACAAGTTATTTAGACTTGATTCATTAAGAATCTGATTCGAGTTTGAATAGCACGAGCTACAGTACTTAAAGCAGAACTAGAATAATGATAAATTTGGTTTGTTTAGCTGGTAAGCCAGCCCGTTTAATTTAATTTCATTTTTAATGTATATTTGATTATTTATTAGCATTGGTAAATTTAGTTAATAAAATTATTTCTATTTTAAAGAGTTATTGGATTCAAGTCTTAATCGAGCTTTAATTAAGTGTAAGCCTTAAACAAATATTACTGGATTCTTATTTGAATCTTAGTTTTATTGTCAAGTCAAACTCGAATTCACAATAAGTATACACATAATTAAGAGAAATTCGAGCTTAAGTGATATTCACTCATGTTTGATTTGATTGCAACCTTATTAAAGAGTAACTACTAAAATTTCTACTAACTGTTATAAACTCAAGCAAGAACATAATATAGAAGAGAAAATAGAAACTAGAGATTTTTATCTCAAGGTGTATCTTTCATATATGATATGTGGTCCTATTTATAGGACTCATGGAGTGAAGATAAACTTGGACAAACCCTTTGGATATCTATATCTAATCTGATATAGATGGTATACAAAAGATATATAATACTTTAGATATCCACATCTAATATAATGTCTATCTCTACAATGTATATCAACATCATGTTTATCCTTGAGATTCTAATATATCCATAACACTCCCCCTTGGATATCCAAACTTTATAGAATATGCTTCATTAAAACCTTGCCAAGAAAAACCCAGTGGGATAAAAATTTGGTCGAAGTAAAAAGAATACATATTCATAATAATTGGTAAGTATGATACACTGCCTCGTTAAAACCTTGCCAAGAAAAACTCTGTGGGATAAAAAACTTGGACGAAGGAAAAAGAGTACAGTGTGCATGTAGTAATCACACTCCCCCTGATGCTGGCAAGAGATCTTTGAGTCGATGTATTCTGTAGACACCATCTCTTTAAATGTAGTGCTTTCGTGAACAAGTCAGCGAAATTCTGGCTTAATTGTATCTGCTGGATATTAATATCACCATTCTTCTCGAGGTCATAAGTGTGGAAGAACTTTGGTGATATATGCTTCATTCTTCTTTGATGTAGCCATTTTCAACTTGAACAATACATTTATCATTATCCTCAAACATTGTTGTCGGCGTCTTCGATATACTGAATCATCGACCTCAACCAAATGTATTCATAGCTTGCTTCATGCAATGCCAAAATCTTATGATGACGAAGAGATGGTTGTTAATGTCTGTTTCACTCATCTCCGTAATATGACTGTACCAAAACATATCCATTATGTGGTCTTTCCTTATGCGATTCAGATAGATAGCCAGTATCAGCATAACCCACAAATTGTGATGCTACTTTCCTTGAATAGTATAAACACCCCTATGGCGTTCCAAGAAGATAAAAAATGCGTTTGACATCATTTCAATGTCTTTGAGTTGGTGTTGAACTATACTTTGCCAATAAATTCACTGAAAATGCTATATATGGTATCAAAATTAGCAAGATACTTTAAAGCACTAACAATACTAAGATATGGTATTTCAGGACCTAATAATTCATCGTTCTGGTGGTCGAAATGAGTATTTCGATCGTACCACGCTATGACTACTCAAGGCTCGATCTGCAGGCCGAGAGAACATTTGATCTTCTCGAATTTTTCATCTCAAACTCTTTCATGATACAACTAAAGGTTTCAGTAAGCTCTTCAGGAGTTCCAACAAGATTTAGATCATCAACATGTACATCCTGCCAGATTGTTTTAATCCATACAATGATTTCTATAATTTGATTGAGTATAGTTTATTGATCCTTTGATTACAGGCTGCAGGCAATTTAAATCCTTCTGGGATTTATATAAATATCATCATCTTATAATTCATATGACTAAGCGGTAACTTCGTTCATTAACCGCATATCAAGGTTTAAGTGACTGCTAGGCTGACTGAATATTGTAATGTTATGGCATCAATTATCGGAGAATATGTTTCATCATAGTCAAGCCTAGTTCTTTGTAAAAACCCAATTTATATCCAATATGTTTGATCCCTTTAGGGGTTTGACTGCAGGTCAAATAATTTACGAATGCGTCTTTCCCTTCAAGGGTTTTGGACTACGGATCCAAATGCTTTACGACTTTTTCTGCAGGGGTTTGGATTGCATCTTTCTATTTTGGCCAATGATTTCTGTGTCGACACTTTTCAGTTAACATTGGTTCAGGATCCTGATTCATAACTTCACATGCAATCCCTCAATCAATACATGATCAATAATGATCATTTGTCTATCCCAATTTTCTCTTATAATTCAAAGAGATCTTTTCAAAATTGTGTTCACTTGATTCATCGGGAGCAATCAGTTCTTATTTCTATAGCGCTTCAAGTTGTGAACATATAATCTCTTGTTGAGTATTCTCTTCTAGAGCATTATTTGTACCATTCTCTTTCGAGGGCTTTTATCTTTTACACCAACTGGGTGTCCACGTTTTAGACTTGTTTTTTGGTATACCATTATCATGTCCTTCAGAGACATCAAGTCGAATCGGTGTATTCATCGTCAAAACGTGGGATTTTGTTATCATTTTACTTCTTGTTTGCATTGATTTGTTCGTGTGTTAAGGTGAGATAGTGAAGTAACGTTCCATGTAATTTCACGCCGTTCTTCAGGAACCGGCACTTTCTCTCCCCCTAACGACGAGAAAACTAACTCACCAAATCAATGCTGATGCATGTATAGTTGCATGTCCCCAAGCTTATGTGGGTAAATTGGACCTTAAAATCAAATGTCTAGCAATCAGTTGTAAACGTTTGATAAATGACACTGTTGGGCCATTTTAAGTGTGCACACTTACAACTGAATGCTCAACGCCAATCTCAAGACATACAATAATCATTGAAACTTGGGATATAAAATCACATGTATTATCAATACTTAATAAATTTAATCGGATAATCACATAATTTGAGCAAGAATCTTGGCAAAAGCTACTAGTCTTTTTGAAAGCAAACTCACATGAACAAGCAACACACATAAAATCACGAGATAATGTAATCCTTTTGTTCATGAAAGAGTTTCTAGAATCTTCTGGTTCTTTAAAGAGTTCACATATGAGTGTTGTACAATTGTACATATCATTATTCTATCTGGGTGATTAAGTCGATTATGTTATAAATAACTTTGATTATCGAACTTTTGGTTCATCACAATATCACATTCGACTGGATGTATAGTCGCATATCTTTTAAACTCAATAGTTTCCTTTCGACTTGATGGAAAATGATGACATATTAACCAATATATGTGTATCACCCGTTGATAACATGATTGCTCTTCTGGAGCCTTCGATCAATATCGTAGTACTCGAATTGATACTAACATTTGCTTTTGCCAATTAGAACTCTTCTGGAGTTCGTTGTGTGTGTCATTCCACTGTCAACTGGACATTTGTCTTCACCATTCATCTTGGATAAATGTCTAACATAACATATATGACTCTGATTATTTGATTCCAAGTATCAGGAAAAGAATAGTAAAAAGAAGCTCTCCGCATGACAATTAACGCGAATTGGAATCATTTAAAGAAAATACAAGCTTTACACAGATCCTAAATACATGTGAAATTACACGCTAAGATCGCTGAATGTGCGGGATAGAATAATAGTGAATAACTGTATGGAAAAAAAGGAGTTTTTACAATACCACATGATAGGACCATGATATCATTCATGTATATAGACTATTCATGCTTCGAGTATGTCATGCTTCAGGCATGTCATGTTTCAATCAATTGTTTATGCTTAGATATATCGAATTATTCATGCTATAGGCATGATAACTATTCATGATAACAATTTATGTTTCGGGCATAACAACTATTCATGCTTTGGGCATGTCGGTTATTTAGTCATGTCATGCTTCAGGCATGTTAACAATTCATGCTTTGGGCATGATAAAACGATTCATGCTTCGGGCATGATAACAATTAATGCTTCAGGCATGTTAACGATTCATGCTTTGGGCATGATAAACGATTCATGTTTCGGGCATGATAACAATTAATGCTTCATGCATGTTAACAATTCATGCTTTGCGCATGATAAAACGATTCATGCTTCGGACATGATAATAATTCATGCTTCAGGCATGTTAACAATTCATGCTTCGGGCATGATAAGACGATTCATGCTTTGGACATGATAACAATTAATGCTTTAGACATGTTAACAATTCATGCTTCGGGCATGATAAAAGTTTATCTATATGGCTGCAAGCCATATACTATTCTTCTTCTTTCAAAATAAATCTAGACGTCAGTCTAGATTAGTTCTTTTATAAATATTTTGAATATAAGATAGAAATAGGTAACAAGAGAAACACAACAAATGAACAAATCATAATTTTGGAAAAAAATTCGGCAGAAAAATCAGTCTCGAAAATTACCATTTCGGCCCAACCTAGGAGTGTCCAAAACACATCTCTACTGTCCAAAGCATACGTTTATGTGTTAGGAGTAATCTGTCAAAATTTGGTGATGATCCAACAGTGGATGACTTGGAAAATTCAGTTCTTTCGGACCTGCGCAAGGCATGCAGCACCTGCGAAATTTTAAGGATGTTCTCCCTCTTTCCATTCTTTCTCTAATACTTTTCTTGACTACTTGTTTTTGTTTCTTTGGAGCAATTCGTGCTGATAACGTATTATAAACTCAAGCAAGAATATATTAGAGAAAAGAAAATAGAAACTAGATAACTTTGTATCTCAAGGTGTGTCTTTCATATATGATATGTGGTCCTATTTATAGGACTGATGGAGTGAAGATAAAGTTAGACTTACCCTTTGGATATCTATATCTAATCTGATATAGATAGTATACAAAAGATATATAATACTTTGGATATCCACATCTAATATAATGTCTATCTCTACAATGTATATCAGCATCATGTTTATCCTTGAGATTCCAATATATCCATAACACTAACTACTCCTGTTCTACTCATTCTCAACAATTTTCACATTAATTTGGTTTAATTTGAATCAAATTCCAGATGATGGCCAATTTCAACTTGCTCAATGAATATAAAGGACGTTCCCGGTGTACTAGGCTCTTGCGTTTATGAATAGTCTAGAGAGAGACAGGATCGTTTTGCGATCTGATATAGACAGCCTTACCCTACATTTTTTGTACAAAAAGTTATTTTCACGGCTCGAACTTGTGACATCAATGTCACAAATCATTTTACTAAGTCCACTAATAACTAATAGAATTCAAATATATACACAAACCGATATCTTTTCACATAATCCTACAAAATTGGCAAACACATGTCTTATTTATTTTAGTCCCAATAAATAATGACTAATTAGTTGTTGTTGTAGTTAACGATTCATCAAGTAACAGTTGGATGGCATGTTATAAAAAATCAAAGTGCATATGTAAGTTAGAAAAAACAACATTATTACCCTATTGTTTAAAAGACTCACGCCAATAGCGGGGTATGGGGAATCGGATGTACGTAACCATACTCATGTGTTAGAAATACATTGAGGTTGTTTTCCGATGACCCATAATGAAAATTGTGTCAAGTTTTGTTGGTCAACTGCTACTTCACAATATAAGAAGTGCAACTAATTTAGTGAGTTATTATGCTTTATTCAATCATATTTCAAAATTAAAGAAAAATATGTCGTTGACTCCATTAAAAAATAGAAATAATATGTAAGCTAGAAACATAGAAACAAAAGAGAAAGGTAGATAATATGGTAATTGGTAATGTGCCCAACATGAAATAGAGAATTAAAAATAGCATATCTATCAAATCTTCATTATATACAATTTTGAAAGGCCAAAAAGAAAGTTGTAGATGACTTTCTTTTCCAACTCAAATGCCTACACTCAAAGAGTAGGACTTTAGTAATTGTTCCAACAAAAATACAAAATCATAGCAGATAACTAAATCCAATTTCCATTTCAAAGCCAACACTCCATCTCTTGGCTCCCAAAAGCACACACCAAAGTTTCTTCTTCCAAAGGAACTATGAGATTCACTCAATCTTGCAGACCTATGTGGCCAACTAGCAATGGTCCAAAACAAAAGCAAAAACACAAACACACACACACAATACACAAGCATTCTCACCTCATATACACCACTAAATCTCTATAATTATTCAACAGATTATCCGCATACACACTTCTAAACCATTCAATAGACAAGTTCGAATCCAAAGACATGCACAGCATGGGTGTTTCATTACTGCTAGGCATAAGTCAGTGTGTAAGTCCTCACCCAACCTAAGAGATCGCTTGCCTGCTGATTTGCATCATCCACAATGCTCTTTAGAGTTTGGACGATGAAGGACCTCAAAGCAAAGGGAATGACTTTTTGCTCCCAGAATTATTCAGCAGAACATTAAAGATGAGAGAGTAGATAAAGACTGCACACCAAAAGGTGGGGGTGATGGTGGGTGGGGTGAGTGGTGGGTAGGTTGGAGGCATATGATGGATGGTGATGATAAAATTATTGGGAATCTTTAGGGTTTTCTTCACCACTATCACTACCTTGAGGATGGTTTTGATGGTGATGTTGCTCCAAATTCATACCCAAATTAACCCTACTATTACTATTATTATATGCATTAATTGAAGCCAACATTCCCATGTTTGTAGCCTCTGAAACCCCTAGTCCCAACTGCTGAACCGGTTGAGATTGTTGCAATAACATTGAACTGAGTTGAACCGGAGTCAACCGGCCTCCACCTTGAAAATCATATCCCCCAATTCTTTGAATTGGCATAGCCCCTGCCGGTTGAGCCGCCGCCGCCTTGTATTGCCACATTTGATGCTCATGGTGACTCAGACCAGCCGTCATCACGGCGGCAGCTGCTCCACCAGTGACCGGCAGCATCCAGTAGGCGTTCCCTACATTTGGAGCAGCTGGGGCAACCGCCCACATAGCTTGGGCAGGAATAAATCCGGAAGACGGTTGAACCGAACCGGATTTGATATCCGAACCCGGTTCATGGTCTTCAACACCGATTCTCGCCTGTTTCGCCGCCGACGGCGAGGTCTCTCCGTTGTCGTCTTCTCTATACCACTTTTTCATGAAATTATCATCTGGGTCTTGCCCGAAACCGCCGGTCGTAAGCTGTTGTTGAAACCCCAGCACTCCGGGGGTGCTGCCGCCGTGAATGAAGAGCGGGGAAGACTTGGAAACCGGAGCTGAAATAGTGGTGCCGGAATTGCGCAAAGAAACATTAAGAGTGGAGAAATTCGCCGGGATTGTACCTGTTCCGGTGGCAGCAATAATCGCCGGTTCAGCTTGATGTAAAAGCCACTCAATCGTTTCACCATCGGATTTGTGCCCCAATTCTTTCGTCAGCTGAAAAACCCTAGCGGCGCACAACGCCGGCATCCGTATACGGCGGCCCCGGCCATCGACTTTAGTATGCCGGTCTTTAGAAGGCTTCTTAACAACTTTAGGGGTAGTAATAGAAGTAGAATTATTGCTATTGGTAGGAGCTACTATGGCGGTGGAGGTAGAAGGGTCACCGGTGGTCCCAGTGGTGGCGGAGGTGGAGGAAGGAGAAAGTAAGGTTCTAGAATCAATAGAAGTGGAACCCATAAAGGGATCACCACCAGGTCCACCGTGTTCTGACTGTTGCTGAGTTTGAGAAACTAGCTGAAGGAATGGTGGTGGTTGTTGCCCATGGTGATGGTGGTGGTGGTCGGAATTGCTGCTATTACCACCACCACTTGGGTTTTTAGCATGGGGCTCCATGAAATCCATCTGGGTATTCTTTAGGGTGAGTGGGTTCCAAGAAATTATTCTTGATTAGCTGTCCAATTGGGAGAATTGGTGAAGTTGGGGGGTAAGGGGTGGGGAAGAGGGGGCGTGAGGGGGTGAGTTGAAAGGTTGGAAAATCAAAATGGGGTGAAGGAGTGGGGTTGGAGGCTTTTGATATGAAGTGTTGTTTGTCTGAATTATTTCTCAATTCTCTTTTGTGTTTGACTGCTGTCTTGTGTGTGTGTGACAGAATGTGTGAGAGAGAAAGAGAAAAAGAGGAGAGAAAATATAGTGTACAAGTGGGAGCCTACACCACAAAAGCTATAGAAAAGAATCAGTGTGTGTTCTGTGAGGATGGGATTTTCTCATCTTAAAATCCCTCGTCTCTTTTTACATCGTTCAACACGTGACAGCAGAGGTGGTGAGATTAGATGAGAAGATACAGAGAAAGAGGTGTATGAGGTAGGGCTGCTGCCACGTATAAGGCAGTAGGAAAGAGGATGAGGCATCTGGGAATGAAGAGATCTCATTCCATGCTTTGTGTGCTTCAAGATCACTGTGTGTTTTGTGTGTTGGTGTTTCTTTTCGATTTTGAAAGTAGCTCTTGTCTTTCTACCTAATTAAAAGATTTTTGGATGTAAACCTGATAGTTTGATCCAGAAGGTTTTTATTATTTTAGTTTCAAATAGATTTGTAGGAAATATAAATTAGGTTATTCAACTGTCTTTTCGAATATGAGACTGGAACTTGGTGTTCATAAAATGTCTAAGTCCAAACATATTCCGGTATAAATAATTGATGGCATGGCTCAAATACACATTGCACCTGTCAAGATTCAAATCAGCAACTCTGTATACAATTTACCATTCGATTACCGAGAGAACTATGTCGTGAAGGTCGTAATAAAAAAAATTTATTATGGAGATTTCTACTCTTCAACACACTTCTCAATGAAACTGTAAATCATATTTTTTGCCAGTCATATTTTTATAAAAAAATAACTAAGGGGCGAAAATTATGACAATATGTGCAAATAAAATAGAAAATGATAATACTTATAATTATACAACAACAACATTACCCCAACGGCTCCCGTCTATAGCAAGGTATGGGGGCGGATGTACGCAATCATATTCATGTGTTAGAAACACACAGAGGCTGTTTTACGATGACTCATAATAAAAATTGCGTTAAGATGTGTCGATCAACTGCTACTTCATAATATAAAAAGCACAACCAATTTAGTGAATCATTTTGGCTTATTCCATCATATTCCAAAGTCAAAAAATAGTGGTCCTTGACTTCAAGTTAATACTTGTAATAATGATATAAGAAAAATATTGTTGTATTTGTAAAGAGAAAAATTAACTTTATTCTTCTTTAGATCACCTTCACAATCACATTCGTCACATTGTATACTTTATTCTTCTTTATATCACCCTTTTTGAATATGATTTTGTACTTTACCTTGCTGAATCTTATTGATGCGGTTTGAGAAATTTGTATTATGATTTATCAACCCACTCCTTCTAACAAAATATCTCACACTTCCTTTACTTTCTCGCAATTTGAGATGAGGCTGTATTGTTCATCATCTCCAGCTAAAAAAATTGCATATACAGCCTTGGAATTTGCCAATTCAAAGAGGGTTACATGTGCACTACTCTTTCGCCTTTTTACAAAACTCGGAAAAAGATCAAATCGCTTTACGATCTGATAGATACAGTCTTACCTACATTTTGTACAAAATGGTGCTTTTACCATTCGAACTCGTTACTTCAAAGTGTTAATCTAAAACTCATCCTCGGAATTTGCCAACTCAGATTTCTTTTAATCTGACATTCATTGAGCATGTGGTTTAACCATCACGGAATTGTTATCAGTCTTCATGATGGGTTCCTTCCAGCCGTTCACAACCATGCTCCATGCATCTTCAACAAGTGAGAGAATGAATGCTTTCATACGTCCTTTCCAGTAGGTATAGTTTAACTTTTCGGAGAGTGGTGACCGTGTGATTGAAGCTCTTTCTCACATACGCATACAAACGCGTTTCCGATATTGTAATAGTTTGTAAAGGCAATAGGATGAAGAATGTAGGTGAAATGGTATTGGAATAAGCAAGAATAGCTTGACTCATGACTTTGATCGATCTATGTATCAAAAGGATAGATCCATGTGGCTTGAAAATGAAGTTGAGTATTCTGTCGGACATCGATCGATCGATGTTACATAGATCGATCACATCGATCGATCGATGTATCCTGGGTGCAGAGTTGAAACTTTCTGTCCAACATAGATCGATCGAAGTGACTTCGATCGATCGATGTGACAGATCGAAGTGGTGCTGGAACTTACTGTGAGACATCGATCGATCGATCGATGTCCCAACAGAAGTGACTTTTCATGAAAAATCACAACTTATGCACCAAGGGACATACTCAATCGCCATGCAACTGCAAGAAACGTCTGAATGGAGTTTGAGAGCCTATAAGTAGGATATTACAACCTATTTTTCAAGACATCTTGCAATCTATTTCATACAAGCATTCTATATTCTTCTTCCTACTCAAATTCACTTTTGTTCTTGAAAGTTCATTGAATCTCTATTCTTTTGCTGAGAATAAGAGATTGTTGGCTGTTGTATCCTAGGAGAAAATTTGCTTACAACCCTGCAGCAACTAGTGGGGACAAATATTCCTTTCGGATGGTGATTCTCACGTCTCAAGCCAAGCTTCTTCTTGATCTTCTTCTCTTGTTATTTGTCTTGTTTCCTTACTTTAATAACAATCGAAAGGAATATTTTAAGATGGATTCAAAGACATTCTTGAACCAAGAGAGTATGAAGCTTGATCGTTTCGATGGCACCAATTATCTACGGTGGAAGGACAATATGTTGTTCCTCCTGGCTGCGCTTCAGATTGGGTATTGTCTCGACCTAAATCTGAAAGATTTGCCAACCCCACAAGAAGAGGACTCCGAGGAGGTCAAGCCACTTGGAGGAAGAGGCATGAGGATAATATGCTATGTCGTGGGCATATTCTCAACAACCTGTCAGATCGTATCTACGATCTGTTCACGGCAACTTCATCACCAAAGGAGATATGAAACGCCTTGGAGTTCAAATACAACAACGAAAAACAAGGCGCGGACAAATTCCATGTGATGAAGTATTTTAATTTTAAGATGGTTGAAAATTTATCAATCATGGACCAAGTGCACGAGTTGCAGGTCATTGTTTCCAAACTGAAAGAGTTGGGTGTAGAAGTTTCTGAGGCATTACAAGTAGGAGGGATAATTGCAAAGCTTCCCCCTAGTTGGAATGACTACAGGAAGAAATTACTACATTCAACTGAATCCTTTTCCCTTGAACAACTTCAAAAGCATTTGCAAATTGAAGAAGAGACAAGGAGTCTTGTAAAGAGACATGTCTCTGATGATGCACCTAGAGTGCATTATGTCAAAGGGAAAACAGGGAGTTCGGTTGGAAACAAAAGAAAGAACTCCGATTTTTCTGAATCCACAAACAAAGCAGAATCCAAGAAAGGCAAGAGATGTTATAATTGTGGTAAGAAAGGACATCTCAAGAAGGACTGTTGGTTTCGAAAGAAACAAAAGCAGAGTGGTAGTTCTCAACTTACCAACAATGCAAACATGGTAAACATTGAGACTGATCAGCTGGTAGCAATGGTTTCCGGATTGCATGTTGGTATGGTTACAGAACTTCATACGGCTACGAACGAAATCACAAATGACTGGTGGTTCGATTCGGGTGCAACTGTACGCGTATGCAACAATGGGGCTTTGTTCAAGACCTATCAAGTTGTGGATGATAGCCAACAAGTTTTGATGGAAAACCGCAGCGCCACAAAAGTCTTGGGTAAAGGTAGTGGAGAGTTAGACTTTACTTTTGGAAAGAAGTTGTTATTAGTCAACGTTCTACATGTACCTAAGATTTCAAAGAATCTTGTATCTGCTAGTCTTGTTTGTAAGAATAGATTCAAGATTGTAATGGAGGGGGACAAAATTATATTGTCCAAGAATGGTATATTTGTCGGCAAGGGTTATGCTTGCGACGGGATGTTTAAATTAAGTATCAATAAAAATTCTGCGGTTTCTGTTTACTCTGTTGATTCTTCTTTTTCATTGTGGCATGATAGACTTGCACATATTAGTAGTACTACTATTAAATTCATGTCTAAGCATGCCTTAATTTCTTACAAAGATGAAAATGAAAGAACATGTGAAGTATGCATACAAGCTAAGATAACAAAGAAACCGTTTCCGAAAGTAGAACGGAAAACCGATCTCTTAGAACTTCTTCATTCAGATATTTGTGAATTGAACGGTGCTTTAACCCAAGGTGGAAATTGATATTTCATAACTTTCATTGATGATGCCTCTGGATATACTTATGTATATTTACTAAGACATAAAGATGTAGCCTTTGACATGTCCAAAGTCTATAAAATGGAAGTTGAAAATCAATCGGGATTGAAAATCAAAGTTCTAAGGAGTGATCGTGGTGGTAAATATTTTCCTCTTGAATTTAATCAATTCTGTGAGGAGAATGGTATCATACACCAGAAAAGTGCTCCATACGCACCCCAACAAAACGGTTTGGCTGAAAGAAAGAATAGAAGTTTAGTTGACATGCTAAATGCAATGTTAATAAACTCTGGTTTGCCAAAGAATTTGTGGGGAGAAGCCTTGTTGACGGCTTGTCATATTCACAATAGAATTTCTTCTAAAAAGTTCAAAGTTTCTCCATACGAAATATGGAAGAAACAAAAACCAAATCTAAGTTATCTTAGAGTTTGTGGTTGTCTAGCCTATTATAGAGTTCCGGATCCGAAGAGGACTAAGTTGGGGCCAAGAGCTCTTAAAGGTGTCTTTATTGGATATGCTGAACACTCTAAAGCATATAGGATTCTATATTTAGAATCCAATGTGGTTGTTGAATCTAGAGATGTTGAATTTCTTGAGAATAAATTCTTAAGAACAGATTCAAATCAAAGTTCAACAAGTGAGAATTTGAATGAACCTATTGTTGGAGATTTCTCCAATGATCCTTCTAGTGTTGATGATCAAAATCAAGATTCTCCAACTGAGGTTAGGAGAAGTCAACATGCTATTAAGGAAAAGTATTTACATCCGGACTTCATTTCTTCGCAATCCATTACTTTCTTAGTTGAAGGTAATAGGACAAAGGTGTTTAATCAAATGCCTATTGTACTAAGCGTGGAAGATGATCCAAAATCCTTTAAGGAGGCGATGCAATCGAGAGATGTATCATTTTGGAAGGAAGCAAATGATGACGAGATGAATTCGTTATTGTCTAACAATATATGGGTTCTCACTGATTTGCCTCCAAGTTCTAAACCAATTGGATATAAATGGGTATTTAGAAGAAAATACAATTCGGATGGTTCACTTCAAACTTTCAAGGCTAGATTAGTAGCGAAAGGTTTTAGACAACGAGAAGAGATAGACTATTTTGGCACATATGCTCCAGTTGCGAGAATAACATCCGTTAGAGTGTTGATAGCGTTAGCATCCATAAATAACTTGGTTATTCATCAAATGGATGTTAAGACTGCATTTCTCAATGGTGATTTAGACGAAGAGGTCTATATGGAACAACCGGAAGGTTTTGTACTTCCAGGGAATGAGTACAAAGTGTGCAAATTGATAAGGTCATTGTATGGATTGAAACAAGCACCGAAACAATGGCATGAAAAGTTTGACACAACCATTTTAAAGAATGGTTTTCGGCATAATGGTGCAGATAAGTGTGTATATTCCAAGTTTACAGAAAAATATGGTGTTGTTATTTATTTGTACATAGATGACATGCTAATTATCGGTACTAATATAGAAGGAGTAAATGAAACTAAGAAATATTTAACTTCACAATTCCAAATGAAAGATTTGGGTGAGGTAGATACTATCTTAGGGATAAAGGTGTCCAAACATAGTGGGGGTTTTGCTCTTTGTCAATCTCATTATATAAACAAAGTGTTGAATAAGTTCAAACACTTGGAGATCAAAGAAGCAAACACACCGTTCGATGCCTCATACAAATTGACTGGACATACCGGTAGAGCGGTAGCACAATTGGAATATGCTAGTGCAATTGGTAGTTTAATGTATGCTATGCATTGCACTAGACCAGATATTGCCTTTGCGGTGTGTCAACTATCAAGGTATACTAGTAATCCTAGTATAGACCATTGGAAGGCAATTGGGTGAGTACTTGGGTACTTGAAGAGGACTATGAGTTACGGATTGTTCTATAATAATTTTCCAGCCGTGTTAGAAGGTTATACTGATGCTAGTTGGATAACTAGCATTGGTGATAACAAATCTACTACGGGTTGGATATTTACTTTGGATGGTGGTGTTGTTTCTTGGGCTTCAAAGAAATAGACATGCATAACTCATTCTACAATGGAATCCGAATTCATAGCATTGGGATCTGCAAGTAAGGAAGCGGAATGGCTGAGAAATTTATTATTGGATATAGAGTTGTGGCCACAACCAATGCCAGCCATTTCCTTACATTGTGATAGCCAAGCAACAATGTCTAGAGCTTATAGTAAAATCTATGACGGAAAATCTAGACATGTCAGCCTTAGGCATGATTATGTAAGGCAATTAATAACTGATGGTGTAATAGCCATTGCATACGTCAGATCCTGCAATAACGTGGCGGATTTGTTGACAAAGAGTCTTTCAAAAGACTTGGTACAAAGTACATCTTTAGGGATGAGATTAAGACGTATGTGATAAGTTCACTTGTGATAGAAACACAACCTTGTCTAGCATGCCACTAGCCAAAGGTTCAATGGGTAACAACAAGTCACAAAGTGAGGTAATAAAGCGATTGATCTTTAAAGAATCAAACCGCACGACATTGATCTTTAAAGAATTGGAATGTTAGTGTTAAAGGAGGGTGAGTGTCCATAGCACTCTTAATGAAGGATTAAGAGGAACTATCTTGTTATGCCCCGCACCCTCCGTAAAATAATTAGAGGATAAAAAGAATATTAAATGCGATTAATGACAATCAATAGAAATAAATTAAGAATTGAATACTAGATTTATTAGTACTTATTAAGGGAATAAATGATAGAATTAAGTAATATTTAATCTAGAATTGAATATTAGAATTTTATTATTTAAGATAAATAAGATAATAGGATATAATTTAGAAACTCAAATTCCATCCTTTCCCATATCAAAACTGACAGAACGTCAGTTTCAGAAAAGAAACCGACGCTCCCTCTATTCCTCTCCCATAGTCGATTCCCTCTTCTCCATCCCTAGGTGAAGAATCCTTCAAGATTTTCAATCCATTCTTCGTCCGTTCTTCAATCCGTCTTCGAGTAATCAAAGGCAAGTAATCACCTTATAAGTTCCTGTGATTTGTGAAAGAGAAAAGGCTCTATTTTTGTATCAAAATTGGATCACCATGCAATATTATGCCTTTGTTTATCCTTTGTGAATTCTGTCAATTTCTGTGTTGTAGTTTTGTTGTTTTGGCCATTGTATATTGCAAATCTAATTTGATGTTGGTAGATATGTGGATTCCTGCAAATCCCCACCCTTGAGTCCCCCTTTGTTGTGATTGAACTGCTATGAGAGTGGTTGAGGGTGAAAAATGGGATCTTTGAATTCGTGGGTTGAAATCTCTGAGTTCTAGGCTTGAATATTTGTTTGGGGATGTGTGTAGCGTTCAATCTGTAGTTTAAGCATGAGATTATAGCGGGGATTAGGCCTGGATTGATTGGGATGAAGTTTGGGATCATTAGGAGTTATGGTTCTGCAATTTCTGCAGAAATCGCAGAATTTCTTTTCTGGAATCGTGGACATCGATCGATCGATGTGAGGGGATGAAGTACTTCGATCGATCGATGTAGGGTATGATGTGGGACAGAAAGTATTTTGATGGACATCGATCGATCGATGTGAGGGTATGAAGTACTTCGATCGATCGATGTAGGGTATGATGTTAGACAGTAAGTATTCTGATGGGCATCGATCGATCGATGTGAGGGTATGAAGTGATATCGATCGATCGATGTAGGGGATGATGTCAACCAGTTTTGTGGAAAACAAGAGAAGAAAGAGGGAAGCTAGGGGATCCTTTGGGTGACCTTAGGGACTTCTTAGGACATGATTGAGGTTAGTCTAAGTCTTGGGAACACGACTTAAGATGGTGAACCAATGGTGGAGACTTCATAGGGTATTTGAATCGGACTTCAAAGTGAATGACCTAAAGGGGTAGGAATGAACGTGTGAGGCTCTGCAGAGAGTTCAAAAAGGGGGAATGTGAGGGTTCTTACATCGTCCTTTGGGTTCTAGAATGAATGTTTAGGTGACGTTGACTTGTCGGAAAGAATACGCTCGGGTGTGAGAATAAGGTGAGTCTCGAATGATTGATTGACATTTGTATGTGATTGAATGATGAGAAGTCGTGCATTTCTGCATCATGGCACTTGCATTTGCATTATGTTTTGATAAGAGCTGTGCCTCGGCACAGGGTATAAAGTTTGCGAAATGAGCTGTGATGCGTTACAGGGTATAAAGACAAGCTGTAACCATCACAGGGTATAAAGTGAGCTGTAATGTGTCATAGGGTATAAAGACAAGCTGTGGCACATTACAGGGTATAAAGCTGAGCTGTGGTGCGTCACAGGGTATAAAGACAAGCTGTGGCCCACCACAGGGTATAAAGTTATGTGATCGGACATTGTGACATGCATTGCACTGATTTGAAAAGTGAAGCATAAGCATTTGGGGTTTGTGTAGTTTAGTGCATGTTTTGAACTGCCATGCATCACGAGAGTCGTTACAGTACGATTGAATTGAAATTGGATTGCTATTGAATTGTTGAACGCTTATTAATTTTTGTTCTTAATCTGTTATGCTATAAATCTATATTTTGGAAGTTATACAAGACATGTGCCCCATCAACCCCTGGATTTAAATATTACTCATGTCTTGCCATGCGTTGATCCCGTATGTCTTATAAGCGGGTTACTTGCTAGCGTTTTCGCTAAGGGTACTACCATTGTGATGCAGGTGAGCCTGAATATGATATGATTTTCATAGCAGATGACGGCGAGTGGGCTGAATGGGATGCTTAGAGCTCATGTTGAGAACTGTTCTAGGCTGTCTTTTAATATTCCAGCTTTCTTTTCATTTATTTGAGGACTTAGATGGCTGCGTCTATAAACAATACTTGATGGGTACATTATCTTTCGATGTACAGATTTGATGGTTTAGAATTATTTTATATATGTTTCCGCACTTATTCTCTTACGTCATTGATGATGTGTTTTCGAGAGATGAGACGTCTTGTAGTCTTCTCAGTAAGCTACGACGGGTGCACCGGTTCGGATCCGCTGTCTGGGTCGGGGCGCTACAAGTGGTATCAGAGTCTAGGCTTCAGATCTACCTAGAGACCTAGGTTATGTCATATAGAGTCTTAAGCTATGATTTTGACCCTAAGTTGATCCATAGATCTAAGTATGTGATCTTAGATATAAGCTTGATTGGGTTGGGTGTGTGCGAGCGCGATAATACTTAATTCATCAGATTTATTATTCTTTTGATTTACGAGTTCCGGTCTGTACAATGCATATGGGCTTTCAGTATTATCTTTGGAATGACTGAATGCTAATAAGCGTTAATTTTGCAGACAATGCCTCCCAGAAGAGAAAACCAAAGAAATGGCGGTAACGGAAATGACAATCCTCCGCCACCGCAAATGGTAATGCCCCAAGCGCTGATGGATGCAATCACAGTGATTGCATAGAGTGTTGCTCAGCAACAGCAACAACCTCCTCCTCCACCACCACCTCAGCATGGCATAAGGTATTACATTGGGGAGATGCGAAAGATGCATGCCCCAACCTTTGAAAGGATCACTTATCCAGAAGTGGCCGAGTTTTGGTTGGACGAGGTTGAGAAATGTTTCAGGCTGGTACAAGTGCCTGAAGAGCTCAAGGTGGATGTGGCCACGCCCTTGCTAAGTGGCCGGGCTAACGCTTGGTGGAATGGTATGCTGCCCAAGATGACTCCTCCTATCTTGTGGAGGCACTTTGTTGAGGCGTATAAGGACTATTATGTACCAGAGACTGCCATTCTGGAGAAGATGAGGCAGTTTGACAAGTTGGAACAAGAAAGAATGTCCATTTCAGATTATGCTGACAGATTCCACGCCTTGGGGAAGTTCACGCCCATGGTGCTGGAAAACGACAGAATGAAGATGCTCAAGTTTGAGCAAGGTTTGAACCCCCGCATTCGGACGGCTATAGCGGGGTGTAGTCTGAAAACATTTGAGGAGATGCTGGATGCTTGTTACCGTATGGAGAGTGACATGCACAGGTCGCAGCCTAGAGAGGCTCGTGACAAAACAAGCAAGAGACCGAGGGATGATAGGAGTGGAAGTAGACCCAGACGTTGGGTCAAAATTCCCAGGAAAGGTCAGACAGGACCATTTCAGAGGGCACCACAGCCGAGTCAGTCTGATCGTCAGGCGCCCGGAGTGTGCCCACATTGTCAGAAAAGTCATGTTGGAGAATGTTGGAAGAAGACCGGAGCGTGCTTTAAGTGTGGCAAGACAGGTCACAGGATAAAGGATTGTCCTGAGTGGAAGCAGAAACCACAGGAGGACGCCGGGCCATCACAGTAACAGACAGCTAGGCCCATGACAAATGCCAGAGTCCATGCAATGACGGACGCCAAAGTGCAGGAGAGCACAGACGTTGTGACAGATACGATTTAAGTTAAATATTAGTAGTTTAAGTTGAATTTTAGTCGTTTAAGTTGAAATTAAATGTGCTATACATGAAAACCTTTATGTGCTACACTTTTTGTGTTTAGGTGTGATTCTAGTTAATAAAGTGCCTGCGAACGTATTGTTTGATAGTGGAGCGAGTCACTCGTTCATTTCTAAGCGATTCGTCAAAGGACTTGACTGCCTACCCGAGTGGCTTGAAACCCCCTTCAGGGTGCAGGCAGCTGGTGAACAAGTGCTGATTTCACACCATCAGTACAAAGGCTGTAAGTTGGAGTTGGATGGGAAGGCGTTTCCCGTGACATTGGTCCCAATTGCGATGAGGGATTTTGATGTGATATTGGGCATGGATTGACTGACCAAGTACCATGCCAATATTGACTGCAGACTTAAGCAAGTGACCGTTAAGGATCCCGAAATGAATGAAGTGACAGTTCAAGGGAACGTCAAGTTAAACAAAGCCCCGAAGAAGATATACTTGACGGCGACTAAGGCTTTCAAGGCTTTGAAGAAGGGAGCAGAGGGACTTATGATATATGCGTTAGACGCGAAGCAAGAAGTTCCCTCCATAGATCAGATTCCGGTGATCAATGAATTTAAGGACGTATTTCCGGATGATTTGCTGGGAGTTCCGCCATCAAGAGAAGTGGAGTTCGAAATCAATTTGATTCATGGTGCGGAGCCTATATCTAAAGCACCTTACAGAATGGCTCCAGCTGAGCTTAAGGAACTGAAGGAACAACTTCAAGAGCTGTTAGATAAGAAGTTGATTCGTCCAGTGTATCACCTTGGGGAGCTCCAATACTGTTTGTGAAGAAGAAAGATGGCAGCATGCGGTTATATATTGATTACCGAGAGTTGAACAAAATCACCATCAAGAACAAATATCCTCTGCCAAGGATTGAGGATTTATGTGATCAACTAAAGGGAACCCGATGGTTTTCAAAGATTGATCTTCATCAGGGGTATCATCAGTTGCTTGTGAAAGCAAGTGACGCCCCTAAAACGGATTTCCGGACTCGATATGGGCATTATGAATTTTTGGTGATGCCTTTTCGATTGACTAATGCCCCAGCAGCTTTTATGGACTTGATGAACACCGTGTTTCGAGCACAGTTGGACCAATTTGTGGTGGTGTTCATCGATGATATCTTGGTCTACTTGCCGGATGAGCAATCCTATGCAGAACAAGAGTGGTGTTGGAAATTTTGAGGCAGCAGAAGCTATATGTCAAATTCAGCAAGTGTGAATTTTGGCTAAGAAGTGTAGCCTTTCTCGGTCATGTAATTTCGGAGGATGGGATCTCAGTGGATCCTAAGAAGATAGAAGCCATTACTGAATGGCCGAGACCTACAAACGTGACCGAAGTCAGAAGCTTCCTAGGCTTGGCAGGCTACTATAGGAAGTTTGTTGAGGGATTCTCAACAATAGCAGTTCCATTGAGTCGACTTACTCAGAAGAAGACTAAGTTTGAATGGACTGCTGAATGCGAACAGAGCTTTTCTGAGCTCAAGAAGAGATTGACCACAGCCCCGGTGTTGGCATAACCCTCCGGCACCGACGCTTTCGTCATCTATAGTGATGCGTCCAAGAAAGGACTAGGTATGTACATCATTTCAATTAATTCATTGTATATACATATGCTAGTCTTAAACTAAATTCCTGTTTGTAGGTTGTGTCTTGATGATAAATGGACGAATTATTTCGTACGCGTCGAGGTAGTTGAAACCATATGAGCAGAATTATCCGACGCATGACCTAGAACTCGCGGCAGTAGTGTTCGCCCTTAAGATCTGGAGACACTACTTATATAGAGAAAAGTGTGCCGTGTTCACTGACCATAAGAGCTTAAAATATTTATTCTCACAGAAGGAGCTTAACATGAGACAAAGGAGATGGTTGGAATTACTTAAAGATTACGACCTAACCATCAACTGCCATCCGGGTAAAGCAAATAGAGTGGCAGACGCGTTGAGCCAAAAATCTAGCCAAGCAAGACAGTCTCCTTTAGAGCGCGAGATCGAAGAGTTTGGTCTGGATGTTGTATACTCAGTGGCGAATGTTCTTACAGCTCTGTCTATCCGCCTAGACTTAGTAGACAGAATTAAAGGAGCGCAGTATGATGACACAGCACTGAGAGAAATCCGCGACAAATTGCCTACGGGACCAGTAAAAGATTTCCAATTGTGAGGAGATGGAAGTCTATGGTTTCAGAATCGGTTGTGCGTACCAGATAATGATGAACTTTGAAGGGAATTGCTTCATGAAGCGCATAACTCGAGAATGTCTATCCTCTCCGGGAGCACAAAAATGTACAAAGACCTCAAAAGAAATTATTGGTGGATAGGAATGAAAAGAACTATCGCGGAGTATGTTGAAAGGTGTCTAATATGTCAACAAGTCAAAGCTGAACATCAACGACCTAGTGGGTTGATGATGCCATTAGAGATTTCCGAATGGAAGTGGGAGCACATGACTATGGACTTCGTGATGGGGTTACCCAAAACCAGAAATGAGAATGAGATGATTTGGGTAATTATAGACCGCTTGACGAAGACAACCCATTTCATAGCTATGCCACATGGTACCTCTTATGAGAAATTGTCCAACATATATGTGGATAACATTGTGAGCTTGCATGGAGTCTCCGTCAGTATTGTATCGGACCGTGATCCCAAGTTTACTTCTAAGTTCTGGATGGCATTTCAGAAAGCGATGGGTACCGAGCTAAGAATGAGTACCGCCTATCATCCTCAGACAGATGGACAGTCGGAGAGGACAATCCAGACTTTAGAGGACATGTTGAGATCTTGTGTTTTGGATTTTAAAGGAAACTGGGATAGCATGTTAAAGCTAATAGAGTTCTCATACAATAACAGCTATCACAGCGCGATTGGCATGGCACCATTTGAGGCTCTATACGGACGCAAATGCAGGTCCCCGGTTTGTTGGGACGAAGTTGGAGAAAGAACGATCACAGCGCCAGAGTTGGTTGAGCAAACGATCGAGAAAGTGAAAATCATAAGAGAAAGACTAAGGGTGGCGCAAGATCGCAGTAAGAGTTGGGCCGATAGTAAAAGACGACCCTTGGAGTTTGAGGAAGGCGAAAGGGTTTATCTATGAGTCTCACCTACTAAGGGAATTGCGAGATTTGGTATGAAAGGTAAGCTAAGCCCTCGCTATATTGGTCCATACGAGGTGCTTGGTAAAGTTGGTGAAGGAGCATATCTGATGAGGTCCATAACCCTGATACATGCCAAGATAATGAGAATGCACATAATTTTACAAAAATGCAAGATCAAGGACCCTTAACAAGAAGTAAAACTAAGAAACTAATGCATGAAGTGGGGGCCTTCCTATTTAAACATGTGCACGATGAACCAAGGGAACTTATACATTGGGTTCACCTTATTGAACCTACAACATGATTTGTAAGAAATTTTAGAACCATTGTAAAATATCATTAGTATAGAATGTGTTCTTTATTTTGTTTTTTTAAATGTTTATGTTGTATTAGTTTAGGCCCATCTCGGATTGTGAGTTTCTGCAGGACCCGTTTTGGTAGAATTGACGTATCTCTCCAACCACAAAGCCAAATTAAGAGTTTCAGAATGCATTCGAAAGCTAAGACAAAGATCTACAACTTTCATGTTTTGTACTTTTCCAAAATCTGTCGTCTTGGCATTCAAAAAGACAATGCAAATGGAAGTATTGTTTCTACCGAATTCTGTGACATACCTTCAGTAATTTGGATGTATCTCCTCAATGGTTGGGCCAAATACAAAGAACTTTATATGCTTATTTTCTACACTCAATTGGCTACAATACTCTAAGAAAGAGCAAGGCCTAATTCGGATTGGAAGATGTTCAAAAATCAGTCACAATCCAGAAATGATTTCAAGATGAAGACAAATGCTTAAAGTCTTCCATGAATAGTACTTGAGGGACATACTTTGAAAATCATCATTCAAGACTTGCAAGACTAGTCTTTATGGAGCCTACATGAATAGTTTTTAGAAGTGTGTAGTCTTTTCAATCATTATTTCAATTTGTAAGATAGTTTGTTGTCTTGTGATATTTTTTGCCTATAAAAGGCACATAAGAGAAGCTTTGTAATCTCACACCTTTAATGAAAATTTCTTCTTCTTCAAGAGCAATTCTTGTGTGTTTTCTTGGTTCATATTCAAAATCAAGGCTAGAATCTTTCAAGGCTTGAACATCCTTGTGAGAGTTGTCCAATTCCGGGGAGGGAAACATCCAAGAGGGAGGTATCTTGCTTGGGTTATGTGAAACTCATTGGAGGACTTATGTTCAAAAGGTTTTCTTCAACTTATTTGGAAGCAAGGTGAAGCTATCTTCATTGTGCCTAAACCATATTTGGAGGAGGAGCTTTAGAGTTAAAGAAAGGTCCATTCTTGCACGTATCAAAGTGGTATCAGAGCGAAGGTTTTTCTTTAACTCAACTTATCATTTCTTTGTGTCAATTTTTTTCTTTTCTTTCGTTCTTCTCTTCATCCACCATTCAACCATCTTCTTAGAAGGTTGAATTCTATTTGGTTTAGTGTCTTCTTCTTGTTTTGAATTGTACAAT
This sequence comes from Eustoma russellianum, assembly GCA_036186865.1. Classification (NCBI taxonomy): domain Eukaryota; kingdom Viridiplantae; phylum Streptophyta; class Magnoliopsida; order Gentianales; family Gentianaceae; genus Eustoma; species Eustoma russellianum. Next base: position 1,031,641 of record AP025065.1, read on the forward strand.
TCAGAAACAAAAAGAAACCAAAACCAAAACAGTTTATCCGTGTGTTTTCTAGTTTTGTCTATTAAATTCACTTCTTTTTCTGTTACATCTTGTTGCTCAACAAAAAAAGTGTCATCTTTCTTTTTGTCAAGTTTGTTTGTCTCTTCCTGTTCAACAAGCAAAAAAAAACTCAAAAAAAACCGATATACAAGCTTACCGTATCAATTGGTGATATAAGGTTGGATTGGACTCTGGACAATTACCGTAACACTGGACCTACATGAAATTGGTGATATAAGGTTGGATTGGACTATGGACAATTACCGTAACGCTGGACCTACATGACATTGGTGATATAAGGTTGGATTGGACTCTGAGAACTTACTGTGACGCTGGACCTATATGAAATTGGAAAGGACTAAGGACAAACATATCATAAAACACTTAAAGATTATTTCTTTGTGATGATTTATGGTTTGTTTATTTCATTTGGTTGGATTTCAATTTCTTTATGTTTAGACATTTTCTTGGACTTTATGTTCTTTGTTTAGAAGCTTTTCTGCATTACTTATATTCAGTCCATTGCTTATATATCTACATTGGTCTATCCTATATTCTTGTTGTTATCGAAGCTCTTAACTTCTTTTAGACTTTGTGTTTGTTTAGTTGTATTGTGTGGTGAGCTTAGTTGCATTTTCTTGTGTTCAATATTTGATTTGACAGCCTCGTCAAGAAAGAAAATCAATTTGTTCTTCTTGAACAACTTGACAGCCTACTACAAAAAAAATCAAGATATCCATCCAAAACAAATACACAAAGTCTTACCAATCAATTTTACTGAGATATATACACCTTGTTTAGCTTTGAACAAGGAAACAAAAAAGAAAGAGAAGCTTATTTCAAGAGAAGTTTGCACAAAACAATTAAGAGTGCAAAGAGCAAAAGAGCTGGTCTTGTTTCCTTCATAAACCCGAAGTACCCATTTGTTTTCACTTTTGAACACTTGAGTGCTTCTAGTTCATTCATACTTGCATCTAGCTTGCATAAGGCCTAAGATTAAGTTAAGGATTGCCCAGGGCAACCCCTTAGCATTTCTTTGGCTCAGCTTATTACATCAAATTTGGTTTCAATTCTCTTTGAATCTTAGTACAGTCCAAGTTTGTTGTTTATAACATTAGAATTGTGAGTGAATTGGTGGGAGACTTGTGAAGAAGGTTTACTTTACATGATTGAAGTTATCGGAATGGATACTCATTTGGCAAGTTTGTTTTGAATTGTTCTAGCCTCAGATTCTTCAAGAAGACACAAGATTGTGTGAACTACAAAAAGAGAGAGAGAGAGAGAGAGAGAGAGAGAGAGACAAACACTTGTTTTTTTTGTTTTCCACTAACATAATCAAGTTTCTTTTGTCTTTGTGTTAGTTTTCCTTTTTTTTCTTTGTTATTTTTTCAATTTCAGGTAATTGTACCATGGATAAGACACCTGAGAGTACCGTGGGTCTTAACAAAGAAGGAGAAAGATTTTCCACAAACGCAGACGATATAGCACAACTAATGCAAAAGATGTTATGGGAAATGAAATTGATGAGTAGCCGTGTAGAGGGCCTAGAAAAACAGTCACAATCTCATCTACAAAATCCTTTACATGAAGGACAAACATCACATATACCGGAACATAGGCTTGAAAGCCATGAGTCTTTTGCTCCGGAAAGAGGAAGAGGTAGAGGCAGAAACAGAGGAAGAGGGCTTAATAGGGATTTCATACCTATGAGGACCTTTGATGAAAGAGAAGAAGAACCACACCAAATGTTTGATGACTATAACTTTGAGGAAGAGTACAACCAATTTCGAAACCGTGGGAATCAAAAGAATAACCCACAAGAAGATGAATTCATCAAAACAAAAGTGAACATCCCCACATTCCATGGAAAGAGCGATGCTGAGGCATATTTTGAATGGGAGAAAAAGGTAGATCTCATATACTCTTGTACAAATTATACTGATTTGACTAAAGTGCGGTATGCAGCTATAGAGTTTGCAGATTATGCCTTAATTTGGTGGGATCAACTACACAACGTAAGGAGAAGAACTAGACAAGCACCAATCTCTACTTGGGAAGAAATGAAAATTGAGATGAGAAAAAAATTCATTCCTTCAGACTATGAAAGAACCATCTACCAAAACTTGCAAAAACTCACTCAAGGAAGCCGTAGTGTAGATGAGTATTTCAAAGAGTTAGAGATCTTATTGATAAGAGCTAACATTGAAGAACCAGAAGAAGCTACCATGGCTAGATTTCTAGCTGGATTGAACAAGGAAATTACAAACAGATTTGAACTTACCACATATATTGATATGACTTCCATGGTTCATAAAGCTGAAAAGATTGAGAGACAACTCAAGGTAAAACCCTTTGCATCTAGCTTATATTTTCGAGCTAATTCTTCATCCTATCCAAGAATGCCGCCTAGGACAAATCAAGGCACAAGTTTCAGGCCAACTGCACCTCAAGGCCGTGGATTCCAAGGCAAGACTCAACCAAATCAAAGACCACCTCAACTACCTCAACAAAACTTGGATAAAGAGAAAAACAAGGTTGAAGGTAACATTTCTAATTCCACTACTAGATTTAGAGACATTCAATGCTATAAATGCTTAGGTAAAGGTCATTTTGCAAATCAATGTCCTAACCCTAAACGTATCATGTTCATTGAAGAATCTAATGAATATTATTCTGAGGATGAGGAAGTGGAACATGTTAATGTTGAGGAAAATCAAGATGAAAATGAAGAAAGTGTGAGTGAGGATGAAGAACTTACATCAAAAGAATTCTTGGTTGTTAGAAGAGCTCTTAATGCACATGTTAAGATTGATGAGCAAGATCAACATAGAGACAATATTTTTCATATCCATTGCATGGTTAAAGGGAAAGTTTGTACTTTGATTATTGACTCTGGATCCTGTACTAATGTGGCAAGTGTTGAACTCGTTAGAAAACCTGATTTGCCATTACTTAACCATCCACACCTTTATAAACTGTCTTGGTTGAATGATTGTGGAGAAGTGAGTGTTAGCAAACAAGTTTTGATCTCATTGTTTATTGGTGGGTATAAAGATGATATCTTATGTGATGTAGCTCCTATGCATGCAAGTCATATCCTGCTAGGTAGAGCATGGCAGTTTGATAAGAAAGTTACTTATGATGTATACTTGAATAGGTATTCGTTCAGGTTTAACAATAAGTTGTTTAAGCTACATGCATTACCCCCACACAAGGTATTTGAAGATCAAAAGAGAATGTGTAAGAATAGAAATGACCCTAAGGAGAAAGAGGCAGAAAAGAAATTTCTGGAGTGTATTAAGAGTGAAAGAAAGAAAAATGAGTCTAAAGGCAAAGAGATAGTAAACATTGATGAAGACAAATCTCAAAAGAAATTTGCTTTCTTTGCCAAACCAAGTGAAGTGTCACATGCCTTAAACTCAAAGAAAACTGTCTACGTTTTGATGTTTAAGGAGTCTCTGTTTTCTATGAGTGACTTACCCTCCACTTTGCCTAGTGGAGTTGTATCTTTGCTTGATGAGTTTTCAGGGTTGTTTCCTGAAGAAGAACCTTCTGGTTTGCCGCCTTTAAGAGAAATTGAGCACCAAATAGACTTCATACCTGGTGCTATCCTGCCTAATAGGCCAGCCTACAGAGCAAACCCTGCTGAAACGAAGGAAATTCAACGCCAAGTAGAAGAACTCTTGGCCAAAGGAAAGGTGAGGGAAAGCATGAGTCCTTGTGTTGTTCCTGTGATCGTTGTACCAAAGAAAGATGGTACATGGAGGATGTGTACTGATTGTAGAGCCATCAACAAGATAACTGTAAAATACAGGTACCCCATTCCGAGACTTGATGATATGCTTGATGAATTATACGGTGCTAAGTACTTTACCAAGATTGATCTTAAAAGTGGTTACTTTCAAGTACGCATTAAAGAAGGTGATGAATGGAAAACTGCATTTAAGACTAAGTTTGGATTGTATGAGTGGTTAGTCATGCCATTTGGCTTAACTAATGCACCTAGTACTTTCATGAGATTAATGAATGAAGTCTTACGTGTATTCATTGGAAAATTTGTTGTTGTGTACTTTGACGATATCTTGATTTACTCTAAGACTTTGCATGAACACGTAGGCCATCTAACAAGCGTTTTTGAAGCATTGAAGAAAGAACAATTATATGCAAATTTCAAGAAATGTTCTTTTTGTATGGAAAAAGTTGTGTTTCTAGGATTTGTGGTTAGTGCAAATGGAATTGAAATGGACCAAGATAAAGTGAACTCAATTTTAGAATGGCCAATTCCCACAACTGTTGGGGAGGTGAGAAGCTTTCATGGGTTGGCTAGTTTCTATAGAAGATTTGTTAAGGACTTTTCCACTATTGCTGCACCTTTGAATGAAATTGTTAAGAAAGACATAGGATTTCAGTGGGGAGAGTCACAACAGAAAGCCTTTGATGAACTTAAAGCAAGGTTAACTTCTGCACCTATTCTAAGACTACCTAGCTTTGATGAAACATTTGAAATTGAATGTGATGCTAGTGGTGTTGGTATAGGAGCTGTACTATCTCAATCTAAACAACCGATTGCTTACTTTAGTGAAAAGCTTAAAGGAGCGCAATTGAATTATTCAACCTATGACAAAGAGTTGTATGCACTTGTTAGATCATTGCATACTTGGCAACATTATTTGCAACATAAGGAGTTTGTGGTTCATACTGATCACGAAAGTCTTAAGTTCCTTAAAAGCCAAGGAAAGTTAAATAAGAGGCATGCAAAATGGGTTGAATTCATTGAACAATTTCCTTATGTGATAAAATATAAGCAAGGAAAAGATAACATTGTAGCTGATGCATTATGTAGGAGATATTCTTTGATTACTACATTGTCATCTCATTTGCTTGGATTTGAGTACATCAAGGAATTGTATACATCTGATCCTGACTTTCAGTCAATATTTGATGCATGTGCCGATTCTCTATTTGGTAAGTATTATTTACATGATGGATATTTGTTTAAAGAAAGAAAATTGTGCATACCTAAGTGTTCTGTCAGAGAGATACTTGTCAAAGAAGCACATGGTAGAGGTTTAATGGGCCATTTTGGCATCTTTAAGACATTAGAGATGTTAAAGGAACGTTTCTTTTGGCCTCATATGAGAGTTGATGTAGAGAAGATTTGTGGAAGTTGTATAACTTGCAAGAAAGCTAAATCTACATCACATCAACATGGTTTGTACACCCCATTACCTGTCCCTATGTCACCTTAGATTGATATATCTATGGACTTTGTTTTGGGATTACCTAGATCAAAAAATGGAAGTGATAGTGTGTTTGTCGTCGTTGACAGATTTTCTAAAATGGCACACTTCATAGCTTGTACAAAGGTTGATGATGCATCTCACGTTGCAAACTTGTTCTTTCAGGAAGTTGTACGTCTACATGGCATGCCTAGAACCATTGTTAGTGATAGAGATGCTAAGTTCTTAAGTCACTTTTGGCGTGTGTTGTGAGGTAAACTTGGAACAAAACTCTTATTTTCTACTACTGCTCACCCTCAAACAGATGGTCAAACTGAAGTTGTGAATAGAACTTTGTCTCAATTATTGCGCGCTATAATTTAGGAGAACCTTAAGAATTGGGAAGATTGCTTGCCATATATTGAATTTGCTTATAATAGAAGTGTTCACAGTGGCACCATTCATTCACCATTTGAAGTTGTATATGGTTTCAATCCTTTGTCTCCACTTGATCTTGTGCCTATTCCTGTTCATGAACGTGCAAGTATTATTGGTAAGAATAAGGCTGAACTGATTAAGAAATTGCATGCTAAGGTTAAGCTACAACTTGAGAAGAAAAATAAACAGTATGCAAAACAAGCTAACAAAGGACGCAAGGAAGTTTTATTTGAACCAGGTGATCTTGGTTGGCTGCATTTAAGGAAAGAAAGGTTTCCTAGAGAAAGGAAATCTAAACTCATGCCAAGAGGAGATGACCCTTTCAAAGTACTTCAAAAGGTTGGAGATAATGCTTACATTCTTGACCTTCCTGAGAGTAAGTATGGTTCAATTTCTCATACTTTTAACGTTGCTGATCTTACTCCTTTTGGTGATGATTTAGATTCGAGGTCGAATCCTTTTGAAGAAGGGGGGAATGATGAGGTCCATAACCCTGATACATGCCAAGATAATGAGAATGCACATAATTTTACAAAAATGCAAGATCAAGGACCCTTAACAAGAAGTAAAACTAAGAAACTAATGCATGAAGTGGGGGCCTTCCTATTTAAACATGTGCACGATGAACCAAGGGAACTTATACATTGGGTTCACCTTATTGAACCTACAACATGATTTGTAAGAAATTTTAGAACCATTGTAAAATATCATTAGTATAGAATGTGTTCTTTATTTTGTTTTTTTTAAATGTTTATGTTGTATTAGTTTAGGCCCATCTCGGATTGTGAGTTTCTGCAGGACCCGTTTTGGTAGAATTGACGTATCTCTCCAACCACAAAGCCCAATTAAGAGTTTCAGGATGCATTCGAAAGCTAAGACAAAGATCTACAACTTTCATGTTTTGTACTTTTCCAAAATCGGTCGTCTTGGCATTCAAAAAGGCAATGCAAATGGAAGTACTGTTTCTACCGAATTCTGTGACATACCTTCAGTAATTTGGATGTATCTCCTCAATGGTTGGGCCAAATGCAAAGAACTTTATATGCTTATTTTCTACACTCAATTGGCTACAATACTCTAAGAAAGAGCAAGGCCTAATTCGGATTGGAAGATATTCAAAAATCAGTCACAATCCAGAAATGATTTCAAGATGAAGACAAATGCTTAAAGTCTTCCATGAATAGTATTTGAGGGACCTACTTTGAAAATCATCATTCAAGACTTGCAAGACTAGTCTTTATGGAGCCTACATGAATAGTTTTTAGAAGTGTGTAGTCTTTTCAATCATTATTTCAATTTGTAAGATAGTTTTTTGTCTTGTGATATTTTTTGCCTATAAAAGGCACATAAGAGAAGCTTTGTAATCTCACACCTTTAATGAAAATTTCTTCTTCTTCAAGAGCAATTCTTGTGTGTTTTCTTGGTTCATATTCAAAATCAAGGCTAGAATCTTTCAAGGCTTGAACATCCTTGTGAGAGTTGTCCAATTCCGGGGAGGGAAATATCCAAGAGGGAGGTATCTTGCTTGGGTTATGTGAAACTCATTGGAGGACTTATGTTCAAAAAGGTTTTCTTCAACTTATTTGGAAGCAAGGTGAAGCTATCTTCATTGTGCCTAAACCATATTTGGAGGAGGAGCTTTAGAGTTAAAGAAAGGTCCATTCTTGCACGTATCAATATCGATTAGCCTTGCCTCCCAATTTGTCGCAAGTCCATAACGTATTCCATGTGTCTCAACTGAGGAAATACGTATCGGATCCGAGTCATATCCGTGAGGCTCAACCATTGGATGTTAGAGAATATGTCACATATGAAGAACATCCAGTGAAGATTGTGGATAAGAAAGACCAAGATCTACGCAAGCGTGTGATTTCGTATGTTAAAGTTCAATGGAGTAATCATACAGAGCGTGAAGCCACGTGGGAGCTTGAGGAGCAAATGAAGGTGTTATATCCACACCTCTTCTAATAAGGTACGTCAGTTTCGAGGACGAAACTCTTCGTAAGGGGGTGGAATGTTATGCCCCGCACCCTCCGTAAAATAATTAGAGGATAAAAAGAATATTAAATGCGATTAATGACAATCAATAGAAATAAATTAAGAATTGAATGCTAGATTTAGTAGTACTTATTAAGGGAATAAATGATAGAATTAAGTAATATTTAATCTAGAATTGAATATTAGAATTTTATTATTTAAGATAAATAAGATAATAGGATATAATTTAGAAACTCAAATTCCATCCTTTCACATATCAAAACTGACAGAACGTCAGTTTCTCTTCAGTTTCAGAAAAGAAAACCGACGCTCCCTCTATTCCTCTCCCATAGACGATTCCCTCTTCTCCAACCCTAGGTGAAGAATCCTTCAAGATTTTCAATCCGTTCTTCGTTCGTTCTTCGTTCGTTCTTCAATCCGTCTTCGAGTAATCAAAGTCAAGTAATCACCTTATAAGTTCCTGCGATTTGTGAAAGAGAAAAGGCCCTATTTTTGTATCAAAATTGGATCACCATGAAGTATTATGCCTTTGTTTATCCTTTGTGAATTCTGTGCAATTTCTGTGTTTTAGTTTCGTTGTTTTGGCCATTGTATATTGCAAATCTAATTTGATGTTGGTAGATATGTGGATTCCTGCAAATCCCCACCCTTGAGTCCCCCTTTCTTGTGATTGAACTGCTATGAGAGTGGTTGAGGGTGAAAAATGGGATCTTTGAATTCGTGGGTTGAAATCTCTGAGTTCCAGGCTTGAATCTTTGTTTGGGGATGTGTGTAGTGTTCAATCTGTAGTTTAAGCATGAGATTATAGCAGGGATTAGGCCTGGATTGATTGGGATGAAATTTGGGATCATTAGGAGTTATGGTTCTGCAGTTTCTGCAGAAATCACAGAATTTCTTTTCTGGAATCGTGGACATCGATCGATCGATGTGAGGGGATGAAGTACTTCGATCGACCGATGTAGGGTATGATGTGGGACAGAAAGTATTCTGATGGACATCGATCAATCGATCGATGTGAGGGTATGAAGTACTTCGATCGATCGATGTAGGGTATGATGTTAGATAGTAAGTATTCTGATAGGCATCGATCGATCGATGTGAGGGTATGAAGTGAAATCGATCGATCGATGTAGGGGATGATGTCAACCAGTTTTGTGGAAAATAAGGGAAGAAAGAGGGAAGCTAGGGGATCCTCTGGGTGACCTTAGGGACTTCTTAGAACATGATTGAGGTTAATCTAAGTCTTGGAAACACGACTTAAGATGGTGAACCAATGGTGGAGACTTCGTAGGGTATTTGAATCGGACTTCAAAGTGAATGACCTAAAAGGGTAGGAATGAACGTGTGAGGCTCTACAGAGAGTTCAAAAAGGGGGAATGTGAGGGTTCATACATCGTCCTTTGGGTTCTAGAATGAATGTTTAGGTGACGTTGACTTGTCGGAAAGAATACGCTCGGGTGTGAGAATAAGGTGAGTCTCGAATGATTGATTGACATTTGTATGTGATTGAATGATGAGAAGTCGTGCATTTCTGCATCATGGCACTTGCATTTGCATTATGTTTTGATAAGAGCTGTGCCTCGGCACAGGGTATAAAGTTTGCGAAATGAGCTGTGATGCGTTACAGGGTATAAAGACAAGTTGTAACCATCACAGGGTATAAAGTGAGCTGTAATGTGTCATAGGGTATAAAGACAAGCTGCGGCACATTACAGGGTATAAAGCTGAGCTGTGGTGCGTCACAGGGTATAAAGATAAGCTGTGGCCCACCACAGGGTATAAAGTTATGTGATCGGACATTGTGACATGCATTGCACTGATTTGAAAAGTGAAGCATAAGCATTTGGGGTTTGTGTAGTTTAGTGCATGTTTTGAACTGCCATGCATCACGAGAGTCGTTACAGTACGATTGAATTGAAATTGGATTGCTATTGAATTGTTGAATGCTTATTAATTTTTGTTCTTAATCTGTTATGCTATAAATCTATATTTTGGAAGTTATACAAGACATGTGCCCCATCAACCCCTGGATTTAAATATTACTCATGTCTTGCCATGCGTTGATCCCGTATGTCTTATAAGCGGGTTACTTGCTAGCGTTTTCGCTAAGGGTACTACCATTGTGATGCAGGTGAGCCTGAATATGATATGATTTTCATAGCGGATGACGGCGAGTGGGCTGAATGGGATGCTTAGAGCTCATGTTGAGAACTGTTCTAGGCTGTCTTTTAATATTCCAGCTTTCTTTTCATTTATTTGAGGACTTAAATGGCTGCGTCCATAAACAATACTTGATGGTTACATTATCTTTCGATGTACAGACTAGATGGTTTAGAATTATTTTATATATGTTTCCGTGCTTATTCTATTACGTCATTGATGATGTGTTTTCGAGAGATGAGACGTCTTGCAGTCTTCTCAGTAAGCTACGACGGGTGCACCGGTTCGGATCCGCTGTCCGGGTCAGGGCGCTACATATCTTAATCTTCATCTATATGAACATAGGAAGTGATGCCGCTTCGACAAGCAATGATCTTGAAATATTCATGAATACTAGGGGTAGCACAAGGCCATAAAGTGCGGTTTAAAATGGACTTTTAAAGAGAGTGTGGTTTCATGTGTATAATGTTTCCGGTTCTAACACATAGAAATCTGATTCAAGGCTTTTAGCTATCATGATTTCGTTAGAACTTTGAAGTGTTATACTAATAAGAGGTTCAAATCGAAAGATACTTCTTAAATGCATGAAATGTCATAAGTTGCTTTACAAATTAAGTGGGGGATTGTTGTAATAGTTTGTAAAGGCAATGAGATGAAGAATGTGGGTGAAATAGTGCTGTAATAAGTAAGAATAGCTTGACTCATGACCTTGATCGATCCATGTATCAAATGGATAGATCCATGTGGCTTGAAAATGAAGTTGAGTATTCTGCCAGACATAGATCGATCACATCGATCAATCGATGTATCCTGGGTGCAGAGTTGAAACTTTCTGTACAACATAGATCGATCACATGACTTCGATTGATCGATGTGACAGATCGAAGTGGTGCTGGAGCTTACTGTGAGACATCGATCGATCGATGTCCCAACAGAAGTGACTTTTTATGAAAAATCACAACTTATGCACCAAGGGACATACCCAATCGCCATGCAACTGCAAGAAACGTCTGAATGGAGTTTGAGAGCCTATAAGTAGGCTATTACAACCCATTTTTCAAGACATCTTGCAATCTATTTCATACAAGCATTCTATATTCTTCTTCCTACTCAAATTCACTCTTGTTCTTGAAAGTTCATTGAATCTCTATTCTTTTGCTGAGAATAAGAGATTGTTGGCTGTTGTATCCTAGGAGGAAATTTGCTTACAACCCTGCAGCAACTAGTGGGGGCAAATATTCCTTTCGGATAGTGATTCTCACGCCTCTAGCCAAGCTTCTTCTTGATCTTCTTCTCTTGTTATTTGTCTTGTTTCCTTACTTTAATAACATCCGATGTACAACGTTTCTGCGTTTATACGGTATTTTGGAAGAGGCCGAATCGTTTCTCAATCTGATATACGCAATCGAACCCGTGATCTCAATGTTACAAAACAACAACTTTATCAGTTGTTCCAAGGTCGGTCCATTATTTATCACATACGCATGTTGAATACTAATCCCTAGATTCTCAATCTCACCTGATTTGCAAATCAAAGTTGGCAGATGCACTAAATCTGTGATATCAATTATTAAGATTAGTATTCACAGTAACCAGCAATCAGGTTTAGATCAGGAGAGTCCAAAGGTAAGGTAGAATATGAGGCCTCCAATCACGCGTCGCCACGTGTACAAAATAATACTTTTAAAAAACAAAAATTTTAAACCTCTTCCTTTTTTTTCTACACGTGGCGACGCGTGATTGGAGGCCTCATATTTTACCTCATTTTTGACCTCTCATGATCTAAACCGCAACAATCTCTCAGAGTGAAGTGCGGAAACCATAAAAAATTTAACAAACAATGTTCAAATTAGAGAGATGTGATAAAATGAGGAAGCAAACATCATGGTTTTCTCATCTTACACATAATACTTTTCCTCCCTCTAAATTCTGCTCCAAATTGTAACCATAACAAGAACACATTTGTAACATGTTAACATCCAAGTAAGAATACAGAAACCACTGCACCGGTAGGACGTAGCTTATCTGGTACTCAGATGATATATTGCCTACAATATTGTCGGTTCGATTCTTGTCAGCTGTGGTGTACATGTTTGGACTTTATAGTCAGCTCCTTAGAAGTCGTAGATCTCTAACCTAAGAATTCGCTGAATGACCTGATTTATATTCTTAATGAAACTCCCTAGGGATTAAGCGGTAAGAACCTTCTAGGTTAAGTTATGACTTTTGCATCCAAAAATACATCAATCAATCCGATTTAAATTTTTTTGATTTGAGTGTCAAACAAGAAGACCCGATCTTAAGGTGTGGTTTGAGGGGGAAAAAAACTTTTAATGTTGGAAAAAGGGTATGGACGAATATTATTTTCAATACGATCTCATCTTAACGTCTGCTCCTCTAGCTAACACTCTAGCAGTAAATTTTGCGAGACAAAATATTATTTCCAGTTTTATTATGTGTTATATATGGGATTTAGGAATATTGGATTCCAAATTTTGCATGATTTATAGCTATAAAACCTCAAGAGTAAAATTACTATTTCAGCCATTGCTGCCACTTTTTAAGACAAATTTTTGCCAAGATAAAATTCAACATTGACCCAGTAATAAAATCATTATCCTTTACTGTTGGCAAAAGGTTGAACCTCAATCCAAAGGGTCCCCATTGACTCAACCTCAAGGAACTGTGTGGAGGATGTAAATCAGGAGTCCAGCAGCCTTCTAGATTAGGTGAGATCTTACACAGTTACCCACACAAGGTTCCCCCACAAACCAGGCTTTTGGCCTGGCAACAGAGGAACATCCACACTGTGCACGTCTCTAGATTCGAACTCATGACCTCTTGTTGGCAATTCTCAATCCAAGTATCAATTTCACTATGTCCTGAGATCATCATTATCCTTTACTGACTGTCACACTGAGCTGTCTCAGAAATTAGATGAGAGTGGAAAGTACACACGGTGAAAAGAAACTGTGATTTAAGTCTCCAGGGCGGGACTGTACAATTTTCTTCTGTCATATACGACAAGCTGTTAAAATTTGACCTTTTCTTTTACAACTATACTTTAAGCAAAGGAAATGTTCCTTTCTTTAATGACACAGATTTATTTGCCTTACACGGGTTGAAAAATTGATTTCAGAAAGGCATATGTTTGAATCTAGACATGTATAACGTAGATGTTTTACTGCTGTCTCAGTCAGCAATAATTATGTTATCGTATCCGGTTTTATTAGATTAAAGATTTGAGGTCACCTTGTGTAGATTCTTGATAATGCATTACTGTCCCCAGGACATAGCCCAACTGGTTCTGGGTAGAAGTTCTCGAAAGGAAGGTCAGGGGTTCAATTCTTGACAAAGGCAAGAGAGCCCCTTTCCAGCAAGTGCATAGTGTGGGAGCTTCCTTGGCCTGTAGGCTTGCCTGCAGTGCTGGGGTTCCTTTTGCAGACTACTGTGTATATGACCAAGTTCATGCTAGCGGGCCGTTGAGTACCTGATTTACATTCCTACACTATCTTTGAGATTGGGTGTGACAGAGACCCAAGTTCCTGCTAACGGGCCGTTGAGTACCTGATTTACATCCATACACTATCTTTGAGATTGAGTGTGACAGAGAGCCTTACTTGTTGGGGTTCAACATTTTGATAATGCATTACCAAATTAAGAGACGTATGAACTCTTCATTTACATCTTCTAATAGTATTGGTCTGTTGATCTCAAAGATTGATTTGCGAATTATTTATCTATGAAGTGCTTGGATAGGATAATAATATTAAAGAATTGTCTAAGTGTGAAAGGTTTGAAAATCCCCATAATGATGTGGTCGACACTCTCCTTTTCCAACAGCTACAATTAAAGTCCTTCCTAGGTCCTTTTCTTATTTTCTTTGTCTTTACCAAATCATTTTAAAAAAATCGAATCACCCATCCCAATACTTTTCACTATCAAATTTACATAGTTTTGTATATCATATAAATTGAAATTAAATGATATATCTCGCTAAATAGATCAAGAACTTATCTAATTTAATAAATCTATAAAAAATCTTAAATCTTAACCACCGATAATATTTGATCCCGACGCCACGTATGGAGTACTTCAAAGCCATTACTACACGTACTTTTCGACTCTATTGTGCCCATGTGGGGAAATCATTTCTTTAGGGGCGGGGGGGGGGGGGGGGGTTATATGAATTTGGAGGTTTAAGTTTTGAAATCAAGGTAAATTATCCCTTTGTAGATACTAAATTGTAGAATAGAATTACAAACGTATGAAAACCTAACATAAGAGCTGTAACAGAAAAGAATAAGAAATAGACGAGACGAGACGTAACGAAGTTACTGTCCTTAAAGCAAAATTGTCTCCACCAATGAGCAAGATAAACTATGCGACAAATGCTTCCTAGATACAGCTTTTTTCTTTTCTTTGCTCTACAATAGAAGGTTGAACTTATCTATTTGGAATGTTTAATACTACAGGAAGAAGATGTAGCGCCCCGACCCGGACAGCGGAATCCGAACCGGTGCACCCGTCGTAGCTTACTGAGAAGGCTACAAGACGTCTCATCGCTCGAATACACATCATCAATGACGTCAGAGAAATAAGTACGGAAACACGTATCTCATAAATCTAAACCATCAATGCGGTACACCAAAAGATAAAGTGACTATCAATAACTATTTATGGACGCAGCCATCTAAATCTTCAAATGAAATAAGAAAACTGAAATAACAAGAAACAGTTTAAGCAATTCCCAACATGCTCTAAGCATCCCATTCTGCCCACTCGCCATCGTCCTTAATGAATATCATATCATAGCTAGGCTCATCTGCAAAACAAAGGTAGTACCCTTAGCGAAAATGCTAGTAAGTAACCCGCTTATAAGACATACGGGATCAACATATGACAAGACATGAGTAATAAATAGTTCAAAGGATTGGTGGGGCACATGTCTTGTATAACTTCAAAAATATAGACTAGTAGCCTACGAAAGCAAGAACCGTAATTCATACGCACTTAACAGTTCAATGACAATTCAGTTACGACAAAACATAACGTAATGACTCGTGTGATGCATGACAAAATATGCACTACACTACACAGTCACAAATGCGTATGCAACTTCTTTTCAAAACAGTGCAATGCATGTCACAATATCCGGTCACATAACTTTATACCCTGTGGTGGGTCATGGCTTATATTTCCATCCCATGACGCACCACAGCTCAACTTTATACCATGTAATGTGACATGGATTATATTTCCATCCCATGTCACATTACAGCCAACTTTATACCCTGTAACGTGCCACAACTTATATTTCCATCCCATGACACGTTACAGCTAACTTTATACCCTGTAATGTATCATGGCTTATATTTCCATCCCATGACACATTATAGCCCATTTTGCAAACTTTATACCCTGTGCCGAAGCACAGCTCTTTTCAAAACATTATACAAATGCAAGTGCCATGATGCAAGAATGCAAGACTCCTCGTATCAATCACATTCTTCATTCACCTACTTTAATTCACATTCACATATCAATCAGTCACATGAGACTCATTTCACTTACACACTTGAACTTATTCTTCCCGGTAGGTCAACATCACCTAAACCTTCATTCTAGAATCCAAAGGCTAATGTAAGAACCCTCACATTCCCCTTTTGAACTTTGTAAAGCCTCATACGTTCATTCCTAACCCCTTAGGTTATTCACGTTGAAATCCGATTCGAATACCCTTCGAATTCTCCAAATTTGATTCACCATCTTAAGTCATGTTCCCAAGACTAGACTAACCTCAATCATGTCCTAAGAAGTCCCTAAGGTCACCCAAAGGGTCCCCTAGCTTCCCTCTTTCTTCCCTTTTTTCCCACAAAACTGATGGACATCATACCCTCACATCGATCGATCAATGTGACTTCATACCCTCACATCGATCGATCGATGTCCATCAGAGAACATCGATCTCTCACCCCTTTCTACATCGATCGATCGAAGTGACTTCGAACCCTCACATCGATCGATCGAGGTTCATCAGAAAGCATCGAACTCTCAACCCCTTATACATCGATCGATCTATAAACTACTGAGACACATCGATCTCTCACCCGTCAGACATCGATCGATCGATGTACTTCGAACTTTGGCATCGATCGATCGATGTCAGCGTTTTTCCAGAACTTCCTCTGCGAATTTCTACAGAAACTGCAGATCTCATCCAAACGTTTTCCAACTTTCTTCCAACCATTCCAAGCCTAATCTTCACTATCAATCCATTCTTAATCCACTAAAAACATCACCTTTAACTTACCACACAAGGATTCAATCCTAAAACTCAAATCTTTATCAAAACCAACCCAAAATCTCATTTTTTTTTCCACCCTCTTAACCCTCCATCCGAGAATAGCACAAAATAGGGTTCTTGGGATTGAGTTTTGCATGATCTCACATATTTCAACAACAACAACAATGATTTCAACATATAATGGCCAAAATCCGAAACCAAAAGACATAAGACACATATAGATTCACAGAAAGAAACTACTGCATGTTGATTCAATTTTAGTATCAAAAGCAGGCCTTTTTCTTTCGTAAATCGTAAGAACTTATAAGTAGATTACTTGCCTTTGATTACTCGAATATGGATTGAAGAACGAACGGAGAACGTATTGAAGATCTAGCGGAGTTCTTCGTCTGGGGTTGAAGAAGAAGGTTGAATCGCCTATGGAGGAGGGGAATGCGTCGCTCTTTTTCTGAGAAAAGGGGTGATGTTATGTCCGTTTTTATATGGAAAGGGTGAAATTTGAAGTTTCTAAATTATATCCTATTAACTTATTTATCTTAAAGGATTAATTTCTAATATTCAATTCTAAAATTAAATACTAATTAATTCTAATATTTAATCTCTTCATAAATACCACTTAATCCAATAGTTAATTTCTTAATTTATTAACTTTGACCGTCATTAATTTATTCAACCACCTTTATCCTTAAATTTCTCTACTGAGGGTGCGGGGCATAAAATTCCACCCCCCTTACAAAAAGTTTCGTCCTCGAAACTTACGTACCTTATTGGAAGAGCTGTGGATATAGCTCCTTTATTTGCTCCTCAAGCTCCCACGTGGCTTCACGCTCCGTATGGTTACTCCACTGAACTTTGACATACGGAATTACGCGTCTGCGTAGGACTTGATCTTTCCTATCCACAATCTTCATTGGATGTTCTTCATATGAGACATCTTCTTTAACATCCAATGGTTGAGCTTCAAGGATATGGCTCGGGTCCGATACGTATTTCCTTAGTTGGGACACATGAAATACATTGTGGACTTGTGACAAACTCAGAGGCAAGGCTAAACGATATGCTCTTTCTCCAACCTTGCCAAGCACTTCATATGGACCAATATATCTAGGGCTTAACTTGCCCTTCATTCCGAACCTCACAACTCCCTTGGTGGGTGAAACCCGTAGATAAACCTTTTTACCTTCCTCGAACTCCAATGGTCGTCTTTTAGTATCGGCCCAACTCTTACTGCGATCTTGAGCCACCCTTAGCCTCTCTCTATTCACTTTCACTTTTTCAATTGTTTGTTCAACTAATTCTGGTGCAGTGATTGTCCTTTCCCCAACTTCGTCCCAACAAACCGGGGACCTGCACTTACGTCCGTATAATGCTTCAAAGGTGTCATGCCAATTGCACTGTGATAGCTGTTATTATATGAGAACTCCATCAACTTCAACATGCTATCCCAGTTTCCTTTGAAATCCAAGGCGCATGCTCTCAACATGTCCTCCAAGGTTTGGATGGTTCTCTCGGATTGTCCATCCGTTTGAGGATGGTATGCGGTACTCATTCTTAGCTCGTACCCATCGCCTTCTGAAATGCCCTCCAAAACTTAGAAGTGAACTTGGGATCACGGTCTGACACAATACTGACGGGGACTCCATACAAGCTCACAATGTTATCCACATATATGTTGGATAATTTCTCATAAGATGTACCATGTGGCATAGCTATGAAGTGAGCTGTCTTTGTCAAGCGATCAACAATTACCCAAATCATCTCATTTCCATTTCTGGTTTTGGGTAATCCCATCACGAAGTCCATAGTCACGTGCTCCCACTTCCATTCTGGAATCTTTAGTGGCATCATCAAACCACCAGGTCGTTGATGTTCAGCTTTGACTTGTTGGCATACCAAACACCTCTCAACATACTCCGCTATGCTTCTCTTCATCCCTATCCACCAATAGTTCCTTTTGAGGTCCTTATACATCTTGGTGCTGCCGGGGTGGATAGATACCCTTGAATTATGAGCTTCGCGTAGCAATTCCTTTCGAAGCTCATCATTATCAGGTACGCACAACCGATTTTGAAACCATAGACTTCCATCTCCACACAATTGGAAATCTTTTACTGGTCCCGTAGATAGTCTGTCACGGATTTCTCTCAGTGCTGGGTCATCATGCTGTGCTTCTTTAATTCGGTCTACCAAATCTGGGCTGATAGACAAAGCTGTAAGAACATTCGCTACCGAATCTACCACATCGAGACAAAACTCCTCGATCTCCATTTCCAACGGGGACTATCTAGCGTGACTAGACTTTCTGCTCAGCGCACCCGCCACTCTATTTGCTTTACCCGGATGATAGTTGATGGTTAAGTCATAATCCTTAAGTAACTCCAACCATCTTCTCTGTCGCATATTTAGCTCTTTCTGCGAGAATAGGTACTTCAAGCTCTTGTGGTCAGTGAATACAACACACTTTTCTCCATACAAATAGTGTCTCCAGATCTTAAGAGCAAATACCACAGCTGCGAGCTCCAAGTCATGCGTCGGGTAGTTCTGCTCATATGGTTTCAATTGTCTTGATGCGTACGAAATGACTCGTCCATTATGCATCAAGACACATCCTAGTCCTTTCTTGGACGCGTCACTATAGATCACAAAACCGTCGGTGCCGGAGGGTTGTGCCAACACTGGGGCTGTGGTTAATCTCTTCTTGAGCTCCGAAAAGCTCTGTTCGCATTCAGCAGTCCATTCAAACTTAGTCTTCTTCTGCGTAAGGCGGCTCAATGGAACTGCTATGGTGGAGAATCCCTCGACAAACTTCCTATAGTAGCCTGCCAAGCCTAGAAAGCTTCTGACTTCGGTCACATTTGTGGGTCTTGGCCATTCCGTGATAGCTTCTATCTTCTTAGGATCCACAGAAATCCCGTCATCTGAAATCACATGACCGAGAAAAGCGACACTTCTTATCCAGAATTCACACTTGCTGAATTTGGCATAAAGCTTCTGTTGTCTCAAAATTTCCAGCACCACTCTCAAATGTTCCGCATGAGCTTGCTCGTCGGGGGAGTAGACCAGAATGTCATCGATGAACACCACTACGAATTGGTCCAACTTTTCTCGGAATACGGTGTTCATCAAATCCATAAAGGCTACTGGGGCATTTGTCAATTCGAAAGGCATCACCAAGAACTCATAATGCCCGTATCGAGTCTGAAAAGCTGTTTTAGGTACGTCTCCTGCTTTCACAAGCAGCTGATGATACCCCTGACGAAGGTCAATCTTTGAAAACCATCGGGCTCCCTTTAGTTGATCAAATAAATCCTCAATCCTTGGCAGAGGATATTTGTTGTTGATGGTGATTTTATTCAATTCTCTGTAATCAATACACAGCTCATACTGCCATCTTTCTTCTTCACAAACAATACAAGAGCTCCCTAAGGTGATACACTGGGACGAATCAACTTCTTGTCCAACAACTCCTGAAGTTGTCCCTTTAGCTCCTTAAGTTCAGCTGGAGCCATTCTGTAAGGTGTCTTGCATATAGGTTCGGCTCCTAGGATCAAATTGATTTCAAACTCCACTTCTCTCGATGGCGGAACTCCCGGTAAATCGTCCAGAAATACGTCCTTGAATTCATTGATTACCGGAATCTGATCTATGGAGGGAACTTCTTGCTTAGCATCTACAGCATACACCATAAATCCCTCTGCTCCTTTTTGCAAAGCTTTAAAAGCCTGAATCGCCGTTAGGTATATTTTCTTCGGGGCTTTGGTTAGCTTGATATTTCCTTGTACCGTTATTTCATTCATCTCAGGGTCCTTAACGGTCACTTGTTTAAGTTTACATTCAATATTGGCATGGTTCTTGGTCAGCCAATCCATGCCCAATATCACATCAAAATCCCTCATCGGAATTGGAACTAATGTTATCGAAAACACCTTTCCATCCAACTCCAACTCACAATCTTTGTACTGGTGGTGGGAAACCAGCACTTGTTCGCCGGCTGCCTGCACCCTGAAGGGGTTTTCAAGCCATTCGGATACAGTCGAGTCCTTTGGCGAATCGCTTGGAAATGAAGGAGTGACTCGCTCCGCTATCAAACAATACGTTCGTAGGTACTTTATTAACTAGAATCACACCTGTCACAACATCGGTGCCCTCCTGCACTTCGGCATCTGTCATTGCATGGACTCTCGCGTTAGGCCTGCCCCTCTGCTGTTGTGCCGGCCCTGCTTCTCCCTGTGGCTTTGGTTTCCACCTGGGGCAATCCTTTATTCTATGGCCCGTTTTCCCACACTTGAAGCACGCTCCGGTCCTTTTCCAACATTCACCCACATGGCTTTTCTGGCAGTGTGGGCATACTACTGGTGCTTGGCGGTCGGGCTGATTCTGTTGCGTTGCCCTCTGGATCTGTCCCGTCTGGCCTTTTCTTGGAATCTTGACCCAACGTCCGGGTCTACCGCCACTTCTCTCTTCCCTCGGTCTCTTACTGGTTTCGTCACGAGCCTCTCTAAGCTGTGACCGGCGTATGTCACTCTCCACACGGTAACATGCGTCCAACATCTCTTCAAAAGTTTTCAAGCCAGACCCCGCTATAGCCGTCCGTATGCGGGGGTTCAAACCTTCCTCAAATTTCAGCATCTTCATCTTGTTGTTTTCCGACACCATGGGCGTGAATTTGCCCAAGGCATGGAATCTATCGGCATAGTCGGAAACGGACATCCTCCCTTGTTCAAATTTATCAAACTGCCTCATCTTCTCCAAAATGGCAGTTTCAGGCACATAGTAATCCTTGTAGGCCTGTACGAACTGTCTCCACAGAATAGCGGGGTCATCTTGGGCAGAATACCATTCCATCATGCGTTTGCTCTGCCGATCAGCAACGGTGTGGCCACATCAACCTTAAGTTCTTCAGGCACTTGCACCAGCCTAAAGCACTTTTCCACCTCGTCTAACCAAAATCCGGCCACCTCTGGATCAGTGGTCCCTTCAAAGGTGGGGGCATGCATCTTCCGCATCTCCCCAATATAATACCTGCTACCTTGCTGAGAAGGTGGTGGAGGAGGAGGTTGTTGTTGTTGCTGGGCAACTCATTGTGCTATCACTGTGATAGCATCTATCAGTGTCTGGGGTACTAACACTGGTGGCGGTGGAGAGTTCCCGTTCCCATTGCCACTGTTTCCTTGGTTATCTCTTCGGAGAGGCATTTTCTGCAAAACCAACGCCTATTAGCATTCAGCAATTCCAAAAGTAAATACTGAAGGCCCATATGTGTCGTACAAGGCGGAATTCGTAAACTAAAATAAAATAACATTTATTGATTAAATTTTATCGCGCTCGCACACGCCCATCCCAATCAAACTTATATCTAAGATCATGTACTTAAACCTAAAGATCAACTTAGGGTCAAAATCATAGCTTAAGACTCTACATGACAAAACCTAGGTCTCCGAGGTAGATCTGAAGCCTAGGCTCTGATACCACCTGTAGCGCCCCGACCCGGACAACGGAATCCGAACCGGTGCACCCGTCGTAGCTTACTGAGAAGAGTACAAGACGTCTCATCTCTCGAATACACATCATCAATGACGTCAGAGAAATAAGTGCGGAAACACGTATCTCATAAATCTAAACCATTAATGCAGAACACCAAAAGATAAAGTGACTATCAATAACTGTTTATGGACGCAGCCATCTAAATCTTCAAATGAAATAAGAAAACTGAAATAACAAGAAACAGTTTAAGCAATTCCCAACATGCTCTAAGCATCCCATTCTGCCCACTCACCATCGTCCTCAATGAATATCATATCGTAGCTAGGCTCATCTGCAAAACAAAGGTAGTGCCCTTAGTGAAAATGCTAGCAAGTAACCCGCTTATAAGACATACAGGATCAACACATGGCAAGACATGAGTAATAAATAGTTCAAAGGATTGGTGGGGCACATGTCTTGTATAACTTCAAAAATATAGACTAGTAGCCTACGAAAGCAAGAACCGTAATTCATATGCACTTAATAGTTCAATGACAATTCAGTTACGACAAAACATAACGTAACGACTCGCGTGATGCATGACAAAATATGCACTACACTACACAGTCACAAATGCGTATGCAACTTCTTTTCAAAACAGTGCAATGCATGTCACAATGTCCGGTCATATAACTTTATACCCTGTGGTGGGTCATGGCTTATATTTCCATCCCATGACGCACCACAGCTCAACTTTATACCCTGTAATGTGTCATGGCTTATATTTCCATCCCATGTCACATTACAACCAACTTTATACCCTGTAACGTGCCACAACTTATATTTCCATCCCATGACACGTTACTGCCAACTTTATAACCTGTAATGTATCATGGCTTATATTTCCATCCCATGACACATTACAGCCTATTTTGCAAACTTTATACCCTGTGCCGAAGCACAGCTCTTTTCAAAACATTATGCAAATGCAAGTGCCATGATGCAAGAATGCAAGACTCCTCGTATCAATCACATTCTTCATTCACCTACTTCAATTCACATTCACATATCAATCAGTCACATGAGACTCATTTCACTTACACACTCGAACTTATTCTTCCCGGTAGGTCAACATCACCTAAACCTTCATTCTAGAATCAAAGGCTAATGTAAGAACCCTCACATTCCCCTTTTGAACTTTGTAAAGCCTCATACGTTCATTCCTAACCCCTTAGGTTATTCACGTTGAAATCCGATTCGAATACCCTTCGAATTCTCCAAATTTGATTCACCATCTTAAGTCATGTTCCCAAGACTAGACTAACCTCAATCATGTCCTAAGAAGTCCCTAAGGTCACCCAAAGGGTCCCCTGGCTTCCCTCTTTCTTCCCTTTTTTCCCCATAAAACTGATGGACATCATACCCTCACATCGATTGATCGATGTGACTTTATACCCTCACATCGATCGATTGATGTCCATCGGAGAACATCGATCTCTCACCCCTTTCTACATCAATCGATCGAAGTGACTTTGAACCCTCACATCGATCGATCGAGGTTCATCAGAAAGCATCGAACTCTCAACCCCTTATACATCGATCGATCTATAAAATACTGAGACACATCGATCTCTCACCCGTCAGACATCAATCGATCGATGTACTTCGAACTCTGACATCGATCGATCGATGTCAGTGTTTCTCCAGAACTTCCTCTGCGAATTTCTGCAGAAACTGCAGATCTCATCCAAACGTTTTCCAACTTTCTTCCAACCATTCCAAGCCTAATCTTCACTATCAATACATTCTTAATCCATAAAAACATCACCTTTAACGTACCACACAAGGATTCAATCCTAAAACTCAAATCTTTATCAAAACCAACCTAAAATCTCATTTTTTCCACCCTCTTAACCCTCCATCCGAGAATAGCACAAAATAGGCTTCTTGGGATTGGGTTTTGCATGATCTCACATATTTCAACAACAACAACATTTATTTCAACATATAATGGCCAAAATCCGAAACCAAAACACATAAGACACATATAGATTCACAGAAAGAAACTACTGCATGGTGATCTAATTTTAGTATCAAAAGTAGGCCTTTTTCTTTCGCAAATCGTAAGAACTTATAAGTAGATTACTTGCCTTTGATTACTCGAATATGGATTGAAGAACGAACGGAGAACGGATTGAAGATCTAGCGGAGTTCTTCGTCTGGGGTTGAAGAAGAAGGTTGAATCGCCTATGGAGGAGGGGAATGCGTCGCTCTTTTTCTGAGAAAAGGGGAAACTGACGTTATGTCAGTTTTTATATGGAAAGGGTGAAATTTGGAGTTTCTAATTTATATCCTATTAACTTATTTATCTTAAAGGATTAATTTCTAATATTCAATTCTAAAATTAAATACTAATTAATTCTAATATTTAATCTCTTCATAAATACCACTTAATCCAATAGTTAATTTCTTAATTTATTACCTTTGATCGTCATTAATTCATTCAACCACCTTTATCCTTAAATTTCTCTACTGAGGGTGCGGGGCATAACAGAAGAAGAGAGTAAATAAAGAAATTCTACATGTGTTCTTAAAAGGTCTTTCCAAAGGTCTCTTTCAAAGCAAATGACACGTACATCTTCAAAACCTTTTGATTCTTGTATTTATAGACTTTTGATTGACAAGAAAGAAGTTACTTTAACATTTCTCTACATAATTTAACTTTCGAATTTAATTTATAACCGTTCAAGTTTGAAAGGAGATATCCCAAGTTCGCAAAAAGTTGTATCGTTTCATTAAAATACAACATTTCTGCAGTCAACAAACCTTGTCATTGAACGTTAGGTGTCACCAAATCTTGTCACCCAAAATCTGGTGAAGCATTTGGTCCGCCTCAAATTCTGTCACCAAATTTTGAACCTTATCACCAAACGTTTAGCGACGCCGAACCTTGGATTTCAAGATATAGTCAAAACTGATTCGATTCATGCTTCATTTATTTCTCCAATCAAACTTTATATATGTTTTTATATTAATTTGAATCACTTTCCAAAGCATTTTATGTGCTTTTTCCAACACATTTCACAAAGATTGTCTTTAGTGGAAGACATGGTCATCCTTATTTTAATTAGCACAATAGTTTCAAGTAGAGATGTGATATTCTATATCGCTGAAATTATAAGAGAGCAAAAGTTTCTAGTAAGCAAATGTCTGATGCAAATGAAACAGAGACTTTGAAGAAATTAGCCAGGTAACTTACTCGTCCAACAATGTGTTATATCCCTATGGCTCTGTATCTTCTGCTTAACTGTATCGTCTAACTTTAATATTCAACAGTTTTTTCAATCTAACCATTGAGAGCGACTGATTGGCTGCAATTCAATGCATTTTGGTCCAAGAAAAAGATTTATCACATCATGCAACATTAGCTGTAAAGATTGGATCTTTAGCCTCTTGTTTTACTCATGTAAATTTTGTGCATATTTACCGGGAAGGTAATGTGCCTGCGTATCATTTGGTTCGTCATGGTCTAGATTTATCATCAAAAGTTGAGTGGAGTGAGAACTTTCCTCAAAATGTACTTGCCGCTTCTACAGTTGATTTAATATGAATGAAAAATGCCTCTTTTTTAAAAAAAAAGTTTTTTCAATCACAATAAAAGATAATATATATATCTATTCTAAACACATTTAACCTATTAATATGTTACCCTACTTTATTTATAAAGGCAATGATATATATGTTGCGTGAGTGAATCCGCCTAAAACATCCAGCACGCATATATGAAGGAGTATTTTATCTGTTGTCTCCATTATCCTTGCTGGCATTGATAAGGAGGAATCTAGGCTAGAGCCACCGAATGATGAGGTTAACCACTGGAGCTGGGGAGGTACTTCGAATGGTATTTTTACAGTAGCATCCGCGTATGACATACAACTACGCAATCCTAGTGACGGAGAACGGAAACCATGGTGTAAGGTTTGGCAGCTTAAAGGTCCGCAAAGAGGTAACTTTCTTATGTGATAGACTCGCTTAGACAGACTTTTGACTGGTGAGAGATTATTCCATATGAGTTTGCGGCCTTCGCCTTTGTGTGCTCTTTGTTGCCACCCTCGAGATACAACTCTTCACGCTCTCAGGGATTGTGGTTGGGCAAAACAAGTTTGGAGTTGCATAGTTCTTAGCTCATGCAGTTCTGAGTTCTATAGCAGTACTGGGGGGTTTCTCCGTGGATAGATAAAAATCTCAGTCCAGAACAGTATAGTAACCGATTGGGAGATATATGGCCATACATTTTCCGAGAAGCTGTGTATCAAATTTGGACACTGCGAAACAAGACCTTATTCAAGGAGAACTTTAATAGGCCAGAGATATCTGTTGTCTGGCATGATATTTATGATAGAGTACGTAACATTCGGATTGCATGGCAACTTAATTAACTTTGTAATTATGTGTAGGAGGTGGTGTCCATAAACACATAGATATAGTAATCTGATGTACAGTCTTTAAGACTTTATTTTTTACTCAATAAAATGATCACTTTCATGGCAAAATAAGGGTAGTGGCAATGCTTGGAGAAATGAAACAGAAAAAAAAAGAAAAATAAAAGAGACGTTAGCTTTAACCCCAATTAGGTGAGATAATGTATCCCATGGAGGAAATGTAAGTTTCTCAATCAAATCTCTTGCCGCTAAGTGTTATGTAATCATGTTCAGACAAGGTAAAGTGCACTGTAAGAAAATTAAACTGAAGGTAGAATTTTAAGGTCGTGTATGAGAAAGAGTACAAGTATATGTATATGTATATGGCATAAAGAATATGTTGACAATGTTGAGAATAATGTAAATGTGTTTGGATAATTTTCAAAATCATGATTTTATACTAAGGAATACCACTTTATATTATAAAAGTATCAAAAAAATTGAAACAAAGTTGAAACAAATGAAAATGTGACATCGATATCTCAGGTTGAGACACATGGATCGATTGATGTACATCATCCCATAACAGACAGAATAAAACCAGCTGCTTGATGTGAGACATCGATCTCTCAACCTGAGATATATCGATCCATTTATGTACATCAATCCCTCATATCGATCTATCGATGTACGTCAGCCCCTCATATTGATCGATCGATGTACATTAGTCCCTAACGTCGATCGTTCGATGTCAAACAGAATCAAAAACAAAACCTCACTGGGAGACATAGACCTCTCAACTGGAGGTACATCGATTGATCGATGTATATATCATTCTTTAAAATTGAGACATATATCGATTAATGTCAACATATTTTTAGAAAATTTCTCCAGTATATGACAAACTAATTATCATTATTGGTACCCATATGATTTTTTTTCATAAGGTGGGATTGAGTAGACCCCCCCCCCCTGGTCCCTCTGACTGCAACACAGAAACAGCTCATCACAACTAGACCCACTCATTTTTTGACCTAACTTTTTATTCATGGCACCCTTTTTATTTCCCCAAATTTGAAATATTACAAATTTAACTAAGGAAAATCTTATAACTTTGCTTCACTCAGCAGTCAACTCCCTCCTCTATGGTATCTAGTATCTATTTGCATTATTAAATTATTTTTTCAAATAATTGCAATATTTAAAATCTCATTCGTTTTATTGGATGAGATCTTTATAAGGATGTCCTGTGTTTGTTAGAACTATCTGTACAATCATCAATAACTGTACAAAACAGTTGAGCATTATTGTTTGGACGATTTTAGCCTTCACAATTATGAAATATTTAAGTTGATGTCGGTATTGTATTATTACTTTGGTGATTTCCTTAGCCATGAGACTCACGAGGTGTTTGAAAACTAGAAATGATGTCCTTTGAATTAATAATTGTCATTTTCGTCCCTTGTCTTGCGTTTTTACGAAGATTTGCAAAATCAACCTTCAAATTTTTCTGTTTTGTAAATTACAATTTTAGCCTTTTAATATCCAGTCGTGCGACAAGAAAAATATATTACTCACTCTCTACATAAATATTGTCACATTTGACTTTTTAATTTAACGCAATTTGTACTATATTGAAAAATCAATTGTTACAATATTTTCGAGATAGATTGTCATATTACACGAGAGAAGGTGCAAAATGGGACAATGAAATTGATGCCTATAAGGATTGATCTACAGCTGGCAGACTTGTTTACGAAAGCATTGGATTCCAGAAGGCTTGGAGAGCTAATGAAGTCACTTGGAGCTCTTAATATATATAGCAAGCAACGCTTGAAGGGAGGTGTTGAAGTATAGGGGTCAGCAGTGCAAAGCAATGCAGTTGCAGAGGTTGGAATGTTGTGGAAGTGAAGTTCATCGAGTTGAGATAGTTATGCAACCAAGGAAGCACAATCCTCTGAAGCATTAAGGAGACGTTGGATTGATTATCAACAAACGGTGGAGATGAAGTGGCGATGGTGAAGATTGCGTGTTCAAATCAGAGGAAGGAAGTGAAGTGCAGCAGGAGGAGCGATTACAAACGGAAGTGCAGTAGCAGTTGAGAAGGAGGAGTGTAAATGACGATTTTGCCCTTTGTTGCTTAGTTTAAATAGACTGTTAGTAAGGGTAGTATTGTTTCACCATAAATTTCTATTTGGCGCGTATTGCTTTCTTCTTCCTATTGCTATATGTACAGAGCAGGCATTGCGTCGAACACAATTCTTTTCTGGAGAATTCTTGGCATCAATTCAATTCTTGTTCTTCCTGAGTTGCTTCTAGCTCATTTTGAAGTTAAATCTTCTTATTCCTTTCGTCATATTCTCAGATTGTGTTCATATTATTCGCTATTCTTGAAATCTTGATGTTGATTGAATGTGATTATACGTTGAGTGAATGTTAACAATGTACCTAACCAGTGGCGGACGCAGGGCTAATTTTTTGGGGGGCAAAATTCACACTATGAAATCACCGTCCACTTTTTCGGACTCAATATACATTCCATCGAAAATCCGGCAAAAACTCCCTTACAATATAGATATATGCAAATATTATAACATAAAATCTAAACCAACACATCAACTAATCAAAATGCAACAATAATAAGTAACCATCAACAATATCCAACAAAAGTTATTCATAAGCAACATTAACAAGCAGCAATATCCAACAAAAGTTATTAATTTAACGCTCGACATACCTTTTATTTACGAAATGAAGGACGAGCAGCAGGAGGGATTATCGGCCGCAAATTCTGAAATTGTTGCATAATGTTTTCATTTGAAATGGTTCCAAAAACTTCCTTCTCGAAGTAACACAGTAAACAGTCCGATAGTAAGTCGTCTCCCAATCGGTTGCGCTAGTCAGTCTTTATTATATTCATCGTAGAAAAACTTCTTTTCACACTCGCTGTTCCGACAGGTAAGATCAGTTCTAACTCGATGAGCCGATATATTAAAGGAAAATAATTGTGATAATTCAACTCCACCATTTTCTTTGCAAGAACTCCAAGATTAGTATTATGAGAGAATACTTCATTTGATTTCATATCACCAATGTAACTTTAAGTTCATGGTTGATCTCAATTCGATCATTGGTAGTGAAATCGTCTGGATATAACTCAACAAGGTGTAGCAATTGACTATGATCAAAATTTGCAAAAGAATTGGAAGGATCAAGGCACATCACACGTCTAAGTAAATGTGCTGGCTTCGGTAGTGTGTATCCATTTCCGTAGCAATGATGTCAATTACCTAGTAACACACATATATCACATATCATGAGATAGTTTTGGGATAGATAATCAAAAATACAACTGCATCTACCTACCAACTAAATTTTTTCTCCGAGTTGGGGTGCGGCTGCCCCCTGTGCCCCCTGTGAACGCCCCTGTACCTAACATGTTTTGAATTGCCAATCCTGTGTTAGTCTTATATCTAAGTTGTAATCACTAGACTATGTTTCTGGGAACTATATTAGATAATTCTTTTCTTATATAACATACCTTATTTGCTTTTAAATTCCAGCAATTATATCGGCATCTTCATCTATTTCCAAATTGACCAATCACGTTTTAAAATTTATGATTTTTTTTTTATTTTAAGGAATTGCTGTATTCTCATTCGAGTAATGTTATTTATGATTCTTTTGGGACAACGATAATGATAAGGGCAGCACGGACAATGATATCTCCTTTCTCAAGGAACTTTCTGCCATTAATTTTTTTAATCTCACCAACAAAAAATAATTGAGGACACGATAATGACAGAACAGTTATCAAGGGAGACCTGAATTTCTTTTATATTTTCCTCTTCCAAAGTCCAAGTTTAGATATTTATACTTATTCTAAATAAACGTATTTAATTAGCCATTGACATTGAGAACTTGAACAAATAAAAGAAATTTATTTTAAGTTGTTACAGAAAATAAAAAGAGAATTCATATATACGTCGGAAGAAAGCAGTTAAGCAACGTAAACTGCTACTAACTTCTTATATGTGAACTTTTAGAATATGATGGAATAAAGTAAAATAAGTTTTTTTTATATTTGTGAAGTAACAGTTAATCGATACAGCTTGACGCAATCTTTATTATATGTTGTTGTAGGGGTGGCAATTTCAGACACAACACGAAACACGACCCGAACTTGACACGAATTTTTGCGGGTATGGGTATGACCTTGGTGGGTTTCGTGTACAAATCGGGTAAGACCTGAAAGATACCCGCCAACGGCGGGTCGTGTCCGGGTATACCCGCGGGTACACATTTATACCCGTTTATACACAAATTTAAAAAATAATTTTAATATAGTTAATAAAATAAAAAATAAATTTCCCAAAAAAAAAGTCTACCGTGCTACTAAGTAACCCTATTCGGTTTCTCCCTTCCTCCATTTCTAAATCCCATTTCTTTAATCTATTATTGAATAGTGAAGTGATTTGAGTTTAGAGGACCTCACTCATTTTAATCTTTAACCTTGGGTTGTATACGTATTGTTGTTTCATACATTGTATCAGTAGTCGTTTAAGTACATGAAACCTGAGAAATACACGAAACCTGAAAATACCTGAAAAATACATTAAATGACCTATACACGACTTAAAATATTTGTACTTGTCAAGTTCGTGGGTATACCCGATACACGACACGAAACCTGACATGTACGGGTTTGAGTATCTACATCTATACACGCGAAGCAAACGGGTAAGGTATGGGTACGGCACTTTGATACACGAAACCCGAAAAACACGAAACACGATACACGATACACGATCCGTTTGACACCCCTATGTTGTTGTTGTTGAAACTGCTACTAACTTCAATTCCTTGTAACGGATGTTTTCTTCCATCTTTAGATTTAAAGTTCAAAAAAGAAAGAGAAAAAAAAAGAGGAAAGAATGAAAGTAAAAGAGAGATACATTCTCTTGCATGTTTTATCTTTGCTTTCAATCTATCCCTCCAAATTCAATCAAAATGACTAACAAAAACTCCTCATCACACTCAAAAAATAATAATAAGACAAGAAAATTGGAGGATGACTAAAAGTTTGTTAATTGCTTTGGAATTTATTGGATGACCTGAACTGAAAACTTACAACAACAATCATATCCAGTATGTTTCAACAACAGCAAAAGCTATCATTAGGGTCTGGAGAATGTGAAAAGCAAACAAACAATACCTCCATCCTAAGATGTAGATAGTTTGCTTCCAGTGAGACTGCCGGCTCTATATGCACCTACATAGATGACACAATAATAAAAATGTGGTATGTTAGTGTATAAGTGAAGGAATTTAGTAATACGATCCAATTCATTCGTAATTTGAACCGTATAAACTTGTGTAATCCTTCGGGTTACTGGAAACTTTCCTGTTGGATCTTTTTCCTTGAAGAAAGAATAAGGAACTTTCTTTTCCATGGACGAGGAGAGCAACAAATTAAGCAGTTGATCTCTAATGGCGTGATTTTCATTGATTATGTAAAATTAAAGGAGAATCTTGCGGATCCGCTTACAAAAAAACTTGCCAAGAGATTAGATGTCAATCTTGATGAACGGAATGAGACTAAAACCTATAATGCATGAATCTTTGTAACGGTAACCTAACCTTGTTGACTGGAGATCCTAGAATCTTGGTTCAATGGGACAACTAGGTTATGGAGTTCAGTGAGCACTTACCCATTCTGCTAAATAAAAGTGATGTCTGCAGAGAAATGAGGGTAAGCTGAGGCTTTTAATGGTTCCTCTATCTTGATATGCCAAGTAGGGTATGACAGAATACTCTTGATAGGAAACACCTATGTAAGTGTGAAGTGTGGCCGCTTCTATGAGAATTTTGTAAGGCCAAAGTTCTCTAACACACTTTCTGAAACCAGGCGGTTCATGGCGAAAACGAACACAATCATGAGAACAAAAAAAAGGAGTTAAAGGAAACGTTGTGTGAGTACTATTGTCTAGGTTCATACTAAAGGCCTGTTAGTCCAAGACATTAAGCTCGCTAATTAGCCGAGTGGATCCGATAGTATATCATTAAGAAAGGTTCAAAGCTAGAAGCTACCTCTTCTGATGCAATATTTTCTTGCCTGACTTCTCGGTAGAGTCTGCATAAACACTTGCATTAATTCCCATTCATGTGGAGGATTGTTGGAGAAATTGAAATGGGTAAATGAGAAGTTAATGCTCAAAGTAGGGATAAAATAATTTGAAAGTCGGTTTCTTAATCGTAATTCAAATTTGAGAATCGGTTACTTAACCGTAATTCAATTTAGAAAATCAGTTACATAACCGTAATTTAATTTTGAAAATCGGTTATTCAAATTTGAAAAGCGATTGTCTGTTATCTGATCTAACGGTGGCAATCTGATCCGACGGCTATGGTTAAACTATTAATTAACCACCCTAATCAAATTTTTCCTATAAATAGTAGCTAAGCTGACATATCTGGTCACACTCACTCATAATCCAATATTCTCCTATCCTACTCTGCATACACATGCTCTTCCTCTATTCTCTTTCTACATTTTACATCAAGTCCGAGAAGTTCAGGGCATCTTACAGGTTCGTAGAGTTCATACGCTGCAGTGCCGCTCGTCTGAACTGACTTTCGTTGTATCCTGGGAGACGATTGTTCCATCCAGTTAGACACAGTATACCGGAGCAATACGTCTTAAGGACAGAGTCCTGGACTCACCTCGGATCTATGCTCACTGAGCTGTTGAGGTTATTGCCAAGCTGAGCTCTGCTATTGTGCTTAGAACATTGTTGTCTTTCTGAGCTCTGCTGTTTGGCTGAGGACATTCATTATTCTGCATCTCTACCGTGCTGAGCTCTGCTCGGCTGAAGCGGCTGAAAGCTCAACTTTCATAGTTGTGCTGAAGTGCCGAGGTCGGCAGATCGGTGATCAGCC
This sequence comes from Eustoma russellianum, assembly GCA_036186865.1. Taxonomy (NCBI): domain Eukaryota; kingdom Viridiplantae; phylum Streptophyta; class Magnoliopsida; order Gentianales; family Gentianaceae; genus Eustoma; species Eustoma russellianum. The sequence continues at coordinate 1,064,625 of AP025065.1, forward strand.
CAGAAAGCAGATACAATTGCGCTGACTAGACTAATCTGATTTGTCTGATCAGTCTAACTTTAGTTCAGCTCGGCCAGAAGGCTGATAGCACAGAACCACTGTTCTGAAGTGCTGTTCAGTTCAGGTCAGCAGGCCGGCTGACTTTTCAGAACGCAAACTTATTTGCGGTATCTGAATTGTCTTGACTTAGCAGGTCTATCCAACCTACCCTGAGTTCGGCAGGTCGGCCACTGCTTTATTCTAAGAACAAATTGTACAGAAGTCAATTTGACGTGAATTATTCCCAACAACCTCAATGTCACAAAACAATAACTTTACTAATTTCTCCAAGGCCCGTCCTCAGTTTATCACATAGGCATGTTGAATACTAATCCCTAGAATCTCACCTGATTTGCAAATCAAAGTTGGCAGATGCACTATCTTGATACCAATTATTAAGACTAGTATTCACAGTAACCAACAATATCTGAGAGTAAAGTGCGGAAACCATAACAAATTTAACAAACAATGTTCAAATTAGAGAGAAGATGTGATAAGATGGAGAATTAGGTTGTAGCTCATAATTTTGCTCCAAATTGTAACTATAGCAAGAACAATTTTGTAACATGTTAACCTCCAAGTAAGAATGCAGGAACCACTACACCTCTAGGTTGTAAAGGTTGTTCGTTCGAATCTTATCAGCCGTATTATAGGTGTTTGGGTCATGTCGTCAGCTCTTTATATCAAAACGAGTTTGAGCTCAAACACCTTGTGTACACCAATTCGTGGACATATGACCTAAAAGTTCGCTGAGTGATCTAATTTATATCGTCTATGAAACTACCTGGGGCTTAAGCAGTAGGGTCTTGAGGTTAAAATATGACTTTTTGCATCCAAGAATACATGAACCACTACGATTTAAAATTTTTTGATTTGAGTGTGACACAAGAAGACCCGATCTTAATGTGTGCTTTGAGAAAAAAAAAAAAAAAACTTTTACTGTTGGAAAAAGGGTATGGAGGTATATTAGTTTCCAATACGATCTCATCTTAACGTCTGCTCCCCTACCTAACACTGTAGCAGTAAATTTTGCGAGATAAAATATTATTTCCAGTTTTATTATGTGTTATATATGGGATTTAGGAATATTTGATTCCAAATTTTGCATGATTTATAGCTTTATTATGACCTCAAGAGTAAAATTACTATTTCAGACATTGCTGCCACTTTTTAAGACAAAATTTTGCCAAGATAAAATTCAACATTGACCCAGTAATACTAAAATCATTATCCTTTACTGACTGTCACACTGAGCTGTCTCAGAAATTACATGAGAGTGGAAAGTACACACGGTGAGAAGGGGTCAGATCTTCTTATCACAATCTTCTAACTCACTTCTTCACTGCACGATACGTGATAGCAGGGGAGGGTGGTGAGACTAGATGCAGATAACCCTCATCTAGTCTCACCACCCTCTCCTGCTGTCACATATCGTGCGATGGTTAAGTGGATGAGGAGATTGTAGTTGATGAGATCCAAACTCGTTGAAAAGAAACGTGATTTAAGTCTCCATGGGGGACCGTACAATTTTCTTCTGTCATATACGACAAGCTGCTAAAATTTGACCTTTTCTTTTACAACTCTACTTTAAGCAAAGAAAATGTTCCTTTCTTTAATGACACAGATTGATTTGCGTCATTATTTATCTATAAAGTGCTTGGATAAGATAAATACGTTTTCCGTGTACTAGGCTTCCGCGTTTGTATAGGGTTAAAATAAGAACCGAATCGTTTCGCAAGATGATATATGCAATATTATTTTACACTTTATGAAAAAGGATGTTTCTATACAAAACACTAACATTATCAGTTGCTCCAAGTCTCATCATCAAAATAATTGGATAGGATAATAATATTAAAGAATTGTCAAGTGTGAAAGGTTTGAAAAACCCTATAATGATGTGGTCGACATTCTCCTTTTCCAACAGCTACGATTAAAGTCCTTCCTAGGTCCTTTTCTTATTTTCTTTGCCTTCACCAAACCATCTTTTAAAAAAAATTGAAAATCCCAAGACTTTTCACTATCAAATTTACATAGTTTTATATATCATGTAAATTTAATTAAATGATATGTCTTGCTAAATAGATCAAGAACCTATCTGACTCAATAAATCTATAAAAGATCTAAATCTAAACCACAGATAAAATTTGATCCCTTCGCCACGTATGGAGTACTTCAACTACACGTACTTTTCGACTCTAATGTGCCCATGTGGGCAAATCATTTCTTTATAGGGGGTATATGAATTTGGAGGTTTGAAATTTGAAATCAAGGTAAATTATTCCTTTAGATTGTAGAAGAGAATTACAAACCTATAAAAATCTAACATAAGTGATGTAACAAAAAAGAATGAGAAATAGACAAGACGTAACGAAGTTACTGTTTTTAAAGCAAAATTACCTCTACCATTGAGCAAGATAGACTACGCCGACAAATGCTTCCTAGATGCAACTTTTTTCTTTTGTTTGCTCTACAAGAGAAAGGTTGAATTTGTTTATTTAGAATGTTTAATACTAGAGTAAGAAGAAGAGAGTAACTAAAGAAATTCTACAGATTTTCTCAAAAGGTCTTTCCAAAGGTCTATTTCAAAGCAAATGATACGTATATGTTCAAAACCTTTTGATTCTTGTATTTATAGACTTTTGATTCACTAGGAAGAAGCTACTTTGACAGTTCTCTACATAATAAAACTTTAGAAATTAGTCTATAAGAGTTCAAGTTTGAAAGGAGATATCTCAAGTCGCAAAAGTTGTATCATTTTATAAAAAGACAGCATTTCTGTAGTCAACAAACAGAACATTCGGTGTCACCAAATCTGGTCGTCAAAAATGTGGTGAAGCTTTTGGTCAGCCTCAAGTTCTGTCACCAAACTCTGAACCTTATCACCAAACGTTTTGTGATACCGAACCTTGACACCAGACCTTGAATTCTTACCGACAGATCGAACCTTGATTTTCAAGTTATGCTGACAAACTGAACCTTAGATTTTAAGGTATGGTCAAAACTGATTCAGTTCATGTTTTACTTTTTGTTTTCCAATCAAACTTCATATATGTTTTTATATAAATTTGAATCACTTTCCGAAGCATTTTATGTGTTTTTTCAACACATTTCACAAAGACTGTCTTTAGTCAAAGACATGGTCAGCCTTATTTTCATTGGCACAATACTTTCAAGTAGAGATGTGATCTTCTATATCGCTGAAATTATAAGAGAGCAAAAATTTCTAGAAAGCAAAGGTCTGATGCAAATGAAACAGAGACATTGAAGAAATTAGCCAGGTAACTTACTCGTCCAACAATGTGTTATATGTAGCGCCCCGCTCCCGAGCCCTAACATCAGGAACAGTGCACCCGCCGTATCTCACTAAGGAGAATACAAAGCGTCGAATCAATCTTTTACTTCTCGAAAAGACGTAGAAATTTTTCCGCGGAAACGTAAACCATAACATAAATTAAACTCCAATAACCGTCATTACATTGCTAAATAAAAATTCTGGGAATAAAAATAGTAAAGTAGTATGTGGAAAATCCTCAAAGTATAAATAAGCACAAAACAGCTGCAGAGTCCCCTCATATCCTAGCTGCAGCTCTCAACCGGCCCACTCAGCTATGTCCGTCCCGTCCTCAATGAAGATGTGCTCATAGTCCTCATCCGGCTCACCTGGGAAGTAGGGGTGAGTGACAGAAATCATCCAGTAGATGCCCGCCTCAAACAAATACAAAACGTACATACCGAAATGATATAGCCACATAGCACATAAACATGATATAACACATAGCACATAAATATAAGATAACATGCATAAGATAAAGCAAATGCGGTAAGCAAAGCACTCCACATAAAAATGCGCAAGTACGTGATGCATGCTCAATCAACGTGTCACACGCAACGAGAATCATGTCATGCAATATGCACCTAGACCTATATGCAATGCATGCCCCCGGGTCCTAAATCCAGCGTCGTGGTCTCTAGCCACCACTTGCCGTTTGGACACCCACGCCCTATAGACGCAGTATGTCTCATGACCCCGGTGCCCTATAGACACGGTAAGTCATCCCGATACCTACGCCCTATAGACGCAGTATACCTCATGCAATGCACGTGCCATGAATGCAACAACAAAAGTCGCCTAGGGCCCGTACGCCCATCCTCACCAACTCCGGCACTCAATATTTAGTCGACTGGGGCCCGTACGCCCATCCTCACCATCTCCGGCGCTCAATATTTAGTTTAGTAAATTTTAAGAACATTGAAAAATTGTTATTTAGCATCCCCTTATTTTTCCTTAGCTTTTATTAATTTTGTAGAATTTTCTACTAATTTTCTCTTATTTAATTCCATTTATTACTAATTATTTTTAATTACTTATATTTATCAAAATTCAGAAATTAAGTGGGAATAATTTAATTTTAACCTTTTATATTTTCTATAATTTATTTAGAATTTTTTGATAAATAAATATATTTTTCTGGAATTTTAAACTAATTTTAATTAATTATTTATCATTTATTCATTTCAGAAATTATTTTTCAGATTTTTATTTTATTTTTTCCGGTTTGGGCCGGCCTGCTACCTGGTCCGGTCCGCTGGCCATCCGGTCCGGTCCGGCAGCCTGGCCGGTCCAACAGTATTTTCATTTTTTTATTTTTTTTTCTATTTCCTTCTAACCTTCATAAAATCTTCGTTTTAACTCCGATTGACCTCAAACTAGTTGCGTTGGACTCTTTATAACAAGACGCAACTTTTGGGAGTGGACACGTCATCACGTGTCCGGACGCGCCGTCAGGGGCCGCGCGTGGGCCCCACGCACCACCCCCTGAAACGCGTCCGTCAGACCCTTTTTTCGACTTTCAACCCAATCCCAACCTATTCCGGGCTAGATGAACTTATTCTAAGGTCAAAACGCAATTTTAAACTTCACTAAGTATGTAAATTCCAAATCTTTCGAGTTAATTCAAGGGTATTCCCACCCCAATCCAATCCTATCACCAAAATCATATACATACAAGTACATAGCAGCAATAAACAATTACCTCATGTTATTCCAAATATAAACAAATACAATTCTATAATTTGAACAATTAAAAACAAAGAAACCACATAAAATATATCACCAAAGCATGCATGGATCGTACCCATTTGAGGGGGAAGAGGCACCTACCTTAAACTCGTAGATTAATGGTGAAATCAAAAATACGTGGTGATGCTTGGCTAGCCCTTTTCCTCCACTCCTTTCTTTCTCTCTTCTTTTTCTTTTTTTTCTTAAGAATAGCAGCCAACGACTGCTTTGTATATTTTATATATATATACATATATTTTTGTCTTCGTTGGGGGTGGGCGGCAGGGATTTTGGGAATGGGAGTGGGGGTTATGGTAGATTTATAAGGAAATTTAAGGTTTTCCATAGGTGATTAGGTTTAGTTTATCAAGTAGTATCCTATTCAACTTAAAGTTTGTTTGTGTTATCATTATCTTATTTTTAATTGAGAAGAATAAATAATTATCTCTTCTCTTTTATTAATTAATTTTTTTTAAGGCCGTAACATCCTACCCACCTTACAAGAAGTTTCGTCCTCGAAACTTGACGTACCTTATTCGAAGAGCTGTGGATACCTCTCTCGCATATGCTCCTCGAGCTCCCAAGTCGTCTCACGCTCCATATGATTGGTCCAATGAACTTTAACATAAGGGATGACCCGGTGTCTCAAAACCTGGTCCTTGCAATCCATGATCTTGATAGGAATCTCCTCATATGTAGTATCCGGTCGGATCCTCAACGGTGGTGTATCTAGAACATGACTCGGATCCGGCACATATCTCCTCAACTGAGAAACATGGAATACGCTGTGTACTTGGGTCAAGGCAGGGGTAACGTTAATCAGTGGGCCAGGGTACCGACCCTCTCGAGTACCTCATAAGGACCAATGTAGCGAGGCTTCAGCTTACCCTTCAAACCAAATCGAGAAACCCCTTTTATAGGTGACACCCTCAAGTAAACCTTCTCGCCCACATCGAACTCTAGGGGACGTCGTTTCGAATCAGCTCAGCTCTTGCTTCTGTCTTGAGCAACCTTGAGTGTATCTCGTATCAACTTCACTTTCTCTCTAGTCTGCTCAACCAACTCAGGGCCGGTAATAACGCGCTCATCGACCTCATCCCAATGAACAAGGGACCTGCACTTACGCCCATAGAGCGCCTCAAAGGATGCCATGCCGATGGCACTGTGGTGACTGTTGTTGTAGGAGAACTCAATTAGCTTGATCATACCGTCCCAGTTCCCCTTAAAGTCCAATGCGCGCGCTCTCAACATGTCCTCTAAAGTCTGAATGGTCCTCTCAGACTGCCCGTCTGTCTGTGGGTGAAAAGCGGTACTCAGTCGCAACTCCATCCCCAACCTTCTCTGACAAGCTGACCAGAATCGAGAGGTGAACTTCGAATCACGGTCTGAGACGATACTGACTGGGACTCCATGTAGGCTAACAATATCATCAATATATAACGCCACCAATCTTTCCACGGTCACATCACTAGGCATGGGTAGGAAGTGAGCAGTCTTCGTCAATCGATCAACAATCACCCCGATCATGTCGTTGTCGTTTCTTGTTTTAGGGAGTCCTACTACAAAGTCCATCGTCACATGCTCCCACTTCCACTCCGGTATCTCCAACGGCAACATCAAACCTCCCGGCCTCTGATGCTCTGCCTTAACCTGCTGACAAACAAGGCATCTCTCAATGAACTCAGCGAAGTGTCTTTCCATCTTCGGAGCACCTGGGTGAATCGACAACTTCGAATTGTGTGCCTCCTTCAGCAATTCCCTCCTTAGATCCTCTTCATCAGGCACACATAACCTTCCTTGGTACCAAATACTACCATCATCATGAATCTGGAAGCCCTCAATCAAACTGGTCCACATTCTCTCTCGGATATCTCGGAGCGTCACATCCTCCTTCTGCGCCTCCTTAATCCGCTCAATCAGAGATGGTGTAATAACTAAGGCCGCCAGAACATTAGCAGTGGAATCAACAATGTCAAGATCAAAATTTGCCATCTCTTTCTCTAATGATGTCTGTCTGGCGTGATTAGACTTTCCACTCAAGGCATCTGCAACTCAGTTAGCCTTTCTTGGGTGGTAACTGATGGTCAGGTCATAATCTTTTAGTAGCTCAAGCCATCTCCTTTGACGAATATTCAACTCTTTCTGTGTGAATTGATATTTCAAGCTCTTATGATCGGTGAAGACTTCGCACTTTACACCGTATAGATAATGACGCCAGATCTTTAACGCAAACACCACAGCTGCCAGCTCCAGATCATGAGTCGGGAAATTTTGTTCATATTGTTTCAGCTGCCTCGAAGCGTATGCACTAACCCTATCTCTCTACATTAACACACACCCTAGCCCATTCTTCGAGGCATCGTGTAGATGACAAACCCTTTAGTGCCTGAGGGCTGTGCCAATACTGTTGCGGTCGTCAACCTCCGCTTCAATTCTGCAAAGCTTACCTCATACTCGGAAGTCCATACAAACTTAGTCTTTTTTTTTCTAAGTCAATCGACTCAGTGGTGCTGCAATCCTCAAAATCCCTCCACGAATTTACGATGATAACCGATAAGGCCAGGAAAACTACGTACCTCAATGACATTAATAGGTCGGAGCCATTCGGTGGTCGCCTCTATCTTCTTCGGGTCAACAGAGATCCTTCCTCAGAAATTACGTGGCCCAAGAAAGTCACACTCTTCAAGCAGAATTCACACTTGCTGACTTTGCGTACATCTTCTCTTTCTTCTTCACAATTAATACTGGTGCTCCCCAGGGCGAACACTAGGCCTGATGAACTTCCTGTCCAGCAACTCCTGCAACTGCTCCTTAAGCTCTTTTAGCTCTGTTGGTGCCATCTTATATGGTGCCTTCGAGATCGGATCGGCTCTGGGTATGAGATTGATCTCGAATTCTACTTTCCTGCTTGGTGGTAAATCTGGTAACTCATCGGGGAATACATCCTTAAAATCTCGTACCACTAGAATATCTTCAATCGATGGCGTCTCAGCACTGGCACTTAGAACACATACAAGAAAACTCCCGGCTCCTTTCTTCAATGCCCGAGAGGCCTGTGCTGCAGTCATATAGATTTTTTTTCTGGATGACTTTTTCAATTTGACATCCCCCTGGAAGATAGTCTCTCGTTTATCCGATGTCTGCATACTGACCTATCTCTGATGGCAGTCGATAGTAGCACTATATCTTGCCACGAAATCCATGTCTAGAATGATGTCGAAATCCTGCATCTGGATCGGGATCAGGGTTGCGGAGAACTCAAGCTCATTAATCTCCAAGTGACATTTCTTGTACTGATAGTGGGACACAAGCACCTGGTCGCTGGCGGCTTGAACACGATAAAAGATCTCAAGATGTTCTGATAGAATACTCGTGTTCTTGGCGAATCTCCTTGCAACAAACAAGTGGTTGGCACCACTATCAAATAGGACGTAGGCTGGGACTTTGCTAATTAACATCTCACCTGTAACTACGTCCCCGACCTCCTCTCCTCAGTGTCCATCATAACATGCACACGAGCATTAGTCCGCTCCTTTACTTTCTATTGCACCTGACTTGATGATGGAGGGGGTGTTTGTCCTGGTGTAGGGCACTCTCTGGAATAGAGTGCTTCTGGTACTCCTCCTTGAACTGGGTCCATGTCGGTGGTGGAGTTAGCCTACATGTCACACACTGCTATCATTGCTCGGTATCACACTCTAAGAATGGTACAACCACATCAACCTTTAGGCTATCCAGAACCTGCATCAACCTCAACTGCCTATACACATTCTTGAGCTAGATATCTGCTCCTCTGGTCGTGTTGTACTCCTGAACATAGGTATCTGGCAGTTCTGCATCTCCAGGTACAAAAATCGAAGCCCCCTAGGGTGGTGGTGCTGGTGGTGGCTGCTGCTGCTGGGCCATCAATGTAGTCAGCGTGGCCAGGGTATCTGCAAGGACCTGGGGAATTGGCCTCTGGCCCTACTGATCATCGTCATCGTGTCCTCTATTTCCAGCTGTCGGCTCGCGTCATGGAGGCATTATCCGGAATTTGAGTTCATGAGATGAATACCGATCAGTCAATATTAAGTTGAAAGGTTAAGCGCTGATAAATCGATAATTAGACAAGGAAAGCTCACCATCGGCACACACCTCCCGTAACCTGATCGTAACTTAGGTCTAAGATCATCGCTTAAGTCTACTAGTTTATTAGGGTAAAATCGTAACTTATGTCTAAGTGTTCTTATTAATCCTGCGTTTCCGAGGCGGATCTGAAGCCTCGGCTCTGATACCACCTGTAGCGCCCCGAGCCCTAACATCGGGAACAGTGCACCCGCCGTATCTCACTAAGGAGAATACAAAGCGTCGAATCAATCTTTTACTTGTCGAAAAGACGTAGAAATTTTTCCGCGGAAACGTAAACCATAACATAAATTAAACTCCAATAACCGTCATTACATTGCTAAATAAAAATTCTGGGAATAAAAATAGTAAAGTAGTATGTGGAAAATCCTCAAAGTATAAATAAGCACAAAACAGCTGCAGAGTCCCCTCATATCCTAGCTGCAGCTCTCAACCGGCCCACTCAGCTATGTCCGTCCCGTCCTAAATGAAGATGTGCTCATAGTCCTCATCCGGCTCACCTGGGAAGTAGGGGTGAGTGACAGAAATCACCCAGTAGATGCCCGCCTCAAACAAATACAAAACGTACATACCGAAATGATATAGCCACATAGCACATAAACATGATATAACACATAGCACATAAATATAAGATAACATGCATAAGATAAAGCAAATGCGGTAAGTAAAGCACTCCACATAAAAATGCGCAAGTACGTGATGCATGCTCAATCAACGTGTCACACGCAACGAGAATCATGTCATGCAATATGCACCTAGACCTATATGCAATGCATGCCCCCGGGTCCTAAATCCAGCGTCGTGGTCTCTAGCCACCACTTGCCGTTTGGACACCCACGCCCTATAGACGCAGTATGTCTCATGACCCCGGTGCCCTATAGACACGGTAAGTCATCCCGATACCTACGCCCTATAGACGCAGTATACCTCATGCAATGCACGTGCCATGAATGCAACAACAAAAGTCGCCTAGGGCCCGTACGCCCATCCTCACCAACTCCGGCACTCAATATTTAGTCGACTGGGGCCCGTATGCCCATCCTCACCATCTCCGGCGCTCAATATTTAGTTTAGTAAATTTTAAGAACATTGAAAAGTTGTTATTTAGCATCCCCTTATTTTTCCTTAGCTTTTATTAATTTTGTAGAATTTTCTACTAATTTTCTCTTATTTAATTCCATTTATTACTAATTATTTTTAATTACTTATATTTATCAAAATTCAGAAATTAAGTGGGAATAATTTAATTTTAACCTTTTATATTTTCTATAATTTATTTAGAATTTTCTGATAAATAAATATATTTTTCTGGAATTTTAAACTAATTTTAATTAATTATTTATCATTTATTCATTTCAGAAATTATTTTTCAGATTTTTATTTTATTTTTTCCGGTTTGGGCCGGCCTGCTACCTGGTCCGGTCCGCTGGCCATCCGGTCCGGTCCGGCAGCCTGGCCGGTCCAACAGTATTTTCATTTTTTTATTTTTTTTTCTATTTCCTTCTAACCTCCATAAAATCTTCGTTTTAACTCCGATTGACCTCAAACTAGTTGCGTTGGACTCGTTATAACAAGACGCAACTTTTGGGAGTAGACACGTCATCACGTGTCCGGACGCGCCGTCCACGCGCCACCCCCTGAAACGCGTCCGTTAGACCCGTTTTTTCGACTTTCAACCCAATCCCAACCTATTCCGGGCTAGATGAACTTATTCTAAGGTCAAAACGCAATTTTAAACTTCACTAAGTATGTAAATTCCAAATCTTTCGAGTTAATTCAAGGGTATTCCCACCCCAATCCAATCCTATCACCAAAATCATATACATACAAGTACATAGCAGCAATAAACAATTACCTCATGTTATTCCAAATATAAACAATTACAATTCTATAATTTAAACAATTAAAAACAAAGAAATCACATAAAATATATCATCAAAGCATGCATGGATCGTACCCATTTGAGGGGGAAGAGGCACCTACCTTAAACTCGTAGATTAATGGTGAAATCAAAAATACGTGGTGATGCTTGGCTAGCCCTTTTCCTCCACTCCTTTCTTTCTCTCTTCTTTTTCTTTTTTTTTTCTTAAGAATAGCAGCCAACGACTGCTTTGTATATTATATATATATATATATATATATATATATATATATATATATATATATTTGTCTTCGTTGGGGGTGGGCGGCAGTGATTTTGGGAATGGGAGTGGGGGTTATGGTAGATTTATAAGGAAATTTAGGGTTTTCCATAGGTGATTAGGTTTAGTTTATCAAGTAGTATCCTATTCTACTTAAAGTTTGTTTGTGTTATCATTATCTTATTTTTAATTGAGAAGAATAAATAATTATCTCTTCTCTTTTATTAATTAATTTTTTTAAGGCCGTAACATTATATCCCTATGGCTCTGTATCTTCTGCTTAACTGTATCGTCTAACTTTAATATTCAACAGTTTTTTTAATCTAACTATCGAGAGCGACTGTTTGGTTGCAATTCAACGCATTTTGGTCCAAGAAAAAGATTTATCATCTTATAAAACATTAGCTATAAAGAATAAATCTTTAGCCTCTTGTTTTACTCATTTAAATTTTGTGCATATTTACAGGGAAAGTAATGTGCCTGCGTAACTTTTGGTTCGTCATGGTCTAGATTTATCATCAAAAGTTGAGTGGAGTGAGAACTTTCCTCAAAATGTGCTTGCCGCTTCTAAAGTTGATTTAATATGAATGAAAAATGCCTCTTTTATATAAAAAAACAGTTTTTTCAATCACTATAAAAGATAATATACATCTATTGTAAGCACATTTAATCTATTAATATGTTACCCTACTTTATTTATAAAGGCAATGATATATACGTTAGGGTTGTAATAAAGAGGGTAGTGGGCAATGCTTGGAGAAATGCAAGAGAAAAAAAAAAAAGGAAAAATGAAAGAGACGTTAGTTTTAACTCCAATTAGGTGAGGTAATGTATCCCATGGACCAAATGTAAGTTTCTCAATCAAATCTCTTGCCGCTATTTCAAAGTGTTATGTAATCATGTTCAGACCAAGTAAAGTGCATTGTAAGAAAATTAAACTGAAGGTAGAATTTTAAGGTCGTGTATGAGAAAGAGTACAAGTATATGTATATGTATATGGCATAAAGAATATGTTTGACAATGTTGAGAATAATGTAAATGTGATTGGATAAGTTTCAAAATAATGACTTTATATTAAGGAATACTAATTTATATTGTAAAAGTATCAAAAAATTGAAACAAAGTTGAAACAAATGAAAAAATGACATCAGCCTCTCAGGTTGAGACACATGGATCGATCGATATACATCATCCTCTATCATCGATAGATCGATGTTAGACAGAATAAAACCAAAACCTTACTGTGAGACATCGATCTCTCAACATGAGATACATCGATTGATCGATGTACATCAGCCCCTCACATCGATCCATCGATGTACATCAGCCCCTCACATCGATGCATCGATGTACGTCATCCTTTAACGTCGATCGATCAAAGTCAAACAGAATAAAAAACAAAACCTCACTATAAGATATCGATCGCTCAACTAGAGATACATTAATCGATCGATGTATACATCAGTCTCTAAAATTGAGACATGTATCGATTGATGTCAACAGATTTTTGAAAAATTTCTCCAACATATAACAAACTAATTATTATTATTGTTATACATATGATCTCTTTTTTCCATAAGGTGGGATTGAGTATACCCCCCCCCCCCCCCAAGTGGTCCCTCTGACTGCAACACAGAAACAGCTCATCACAACTAGACCCACTCATTTTTTGACCTAACTTTCTATTAATGGCACCCTTTTTATTTTCCCAAATTTGAAATATTACAAATTTAACTAAGGAAAATCTTATAACTTTGCTTCACTCAGCAGTCAACTCCCTTCTCCATGGTATCTAGTATCTACTTGCTTTATTAAATTATTTTTTTTCAAATAATTGCAATATTTAAAATCTCATTTTTTTTATTGGATGAGATCTTTATAAGGATGTCCTGTGTTTGTTCGAACGTTATATGTACAATCATCAATAACTGTACAAAACAGTTTAGCATTATTGTTTGGACGATTTTAGCCTTCACAATTATGAAATATGTAAGTTGCTTTCAGTATTGTATTATTACGTTGGTGATTTTCCTTAGCCATGAGACTCACGAGGCGTTTGAAAACTAGGAATAATGTCCTTTGAAGTAATAATTGTCATTGTCGTCCCTTATCTTGCGTTTATACTAAGATTTACAAAATCACCCTTAAAGTTTTTCTGTTTTGTCAATTACAATTTTAGCCTTTTAATATCTAGTCGTGCGACAAGAAAAATTTATTATGTTCTCTGTACACAAATATTGTCACATTTGACTTTTTAATTTGACGTAATTCGTACTATATTAAAAAATCAACTGTTATAATATTTTCGAGATAGAAAAAGTACAAAGGATCAGTAATTCAAGGGACTTCCCGATCATCATGGTCGTTAATTGAGGTGCAAATCTGAAGAGGCTAAAGGTGAGCCAAAATATGAGGCCTTCAATCACGTGTCGCCACGTGTAAAAAAGCAGTTTTTTAAAGAAAGGAGTGATGTTCTTTTTTCTTTAAAAAACTGTTTTTTTTGCACGTAGCAACGCGTGATTAGAAGCCTCATATTATGACTCACATCTAACTTACTCAGATCTCAATCTGGTTATTTGACCCCTTGAGCTGGCGATATTTCTCATTTTGTTCACTCTCTTTTAAATAAGGCCAACTATAAAGGCAGATCAATTATGTAATAGATTGAACTATATTTGATAAATTGATTATATTAACAGTTTTTTTTTAAAAAAAAAAACCCTATAGTGATCTACCCATTAATTATACCTCTTGGTTCTCTAATTTCCTATTTTCTCCATTTTTAACATTCCCCTGCCGAAAGAATATTCCCTTTAAATATTATACCCATTATACACTCATTTCTTTTTTTTAAAGATTTTTTATGAGGCGCTTTAGCTTACCCAATATCTATTTAATATACATAAAATACTCAAGCGATATTATTACTTTTCTACGAAAAATTTTATTACTTTACTCAACAAAGTTTAACTAGTAAAAGACCGAGAAAGTCTTAGTTTCTTTTGAAATATAAAAAAATGTATCTTATATTCTGTGTGGTAACTATACAAAGTGTGTATACACACACACACACATATATATACAATCATGCATATATACATAAAATATATTTACATGTGTTTATATCTATATAAGTATATGTATAAAATTCAATGAGTTGGATGTATAAAATTCAGATTGTCATGAAATTATTTTTTTCATTTTCACCAGTTTTATTCACATGCTTTGACATGAATCATGAAGATGGTGGACTATATATGTGTGTGTGCTATATGTATAGCTTTTGAAAAGGAAAAATAAAGTAGTATATGAGTAATATTTTCTTTATAATTAACAAAAAGTTATATTACTGCTTTAACTTTTTGCACAAGAATAAGTATTTTTTAACAAAAGATGGGAAGACTATGAAGAATATTCAAATCTTACATAAATGTCGGGTGTTATTTGAGACTGACCAAGAACCAATTGAGAAAATAAATAAAAAGGGTAATATGGGTTTAGAAAAAGCTTTGACTCTAACACTATTTTTCCATTTATAATGGAATCAATGACCCGATCTTCTTTTGACTTTATAATATAACATAATAAATTAAAATGACTCATTAAACTGGTTTCTCTTCTTATATTGTGAAGTAGCAATTGATCGATACATCTTGACGCAATTGTCATTATGGGTTATCAAGAAACAGCTATATGTATTTCTATTATACGAGTATGATTGCATATATCCGATCTTTTATATCTCGCTATGAGCAAAAGACTCTAAAACAATAAGTAATGTCGTTTTCCTCTAACACTATGTACCCATTAAACAATTAACTGTAGCCAAGCTATGAGCAGCATTTGGACTTTTTAACATGAGTCATTGCAAAGTAGGTTGGCTTTGAAAGATTAGATGTGCACATGATTGATTTGAACATGGGGAATGATCTATTTTGCACCTTTTTTTTTGATGGATCAAAATAGTTTCCCTTCATCAGGATATGATATTGATTCTCGTGACTATGTTGTCGTCAACTACTTTTTCCAGTTGAAAGTTAAAGGAAAAAGATAAATGAAAAGGTATGTTTTAAATAATGAGAGACATAAGATTAAGGTTCACGAGATTTAGATAGAATATAAGAGCATTTTAGAGTATATTTAGGGGATTAGATACTCTTACATTTTAGGTTGATTTTAAATTTTTTGTGTTTGTCATTGTCTTGTATTATTTTGTGCATACACACGGTTATGACTATTTTAATGTCGGAAGCTGTTTATTTGTATTTACTAAATTTTTTCAATAGCACCAGCATACCATATCCCTATTATTGCGTCATCTATGCAGGTACATATAAAGTTTGGAGTCTCACTGGAAGCAAACTCTCTATCCTTTGAGATGGAGATATTGTTTGCTTCTTCTGACTCTCTCCAGAGCCTAACGATTGCTTTGGTACATATAGAGCTTGGGGTCTCACTGGAAGCAAATTCTATATCCTTTGAGATAGAGGTATTGTTTGTCTTCTCTGACTCTCTCCAGATCATAACGATAGTTTTGTCTCTATTCACATCCAAATAATGTTATTTATGATTTTTTCGGGACAGCGATAATGATGAGTGCAGCACTGACAGTGATATCTCCTTTGTCAAGGAACTTTGTGTCATTAATAGTTTAATCTCACCAACTAAAAATAATTGAGGACACGATAATGACATAACAGTTATCAAGGGAGACCTGAATTTCTTTTATATTTTCCTCTTCCAAAGTCCAAGTTTAATGATTTATGCTTATTTTAAATAAACTTATTTACGTGGCCATTGACATTTAGAAGAACTTGAAAAAATAAGAGAAATTTATTTTAAGTTATTGTATATCTCACTATAAACGGAAGTTTCTAATATAATCAGAGTAATGTTGTTGTTCTAGAAAATAGAAGAAAATTCATATATACGTCGGAAGAAAGCAATTAAGCAACGTAAAATGCTACTAACGTCAATTCCTTGTAACGGATGTTTTCTGCCATCTTTGGATTTAAAGTTCAAAAAAGAAAAAAAAAAAGAGAGAGGAAAGAATGAAAGTAAAGAGAGATTCATTCTCTTGCATGTTTTATCTTTGGTTTCTATCTATTCCTTCAAATTCAATCAAAAGACTAACAAAAACCCCTCTTAACACACACACAAAAAAATAATAAGGCAAGAAAATTGGAGGATGACTATAAAAAGGCGTTTCCAGTATATTAGTCTCCTGTGTTTACGCAAGATCTGGGAAGGAATTGGATCGCTTCGCGATCTGATGTACACAGTCTTACCTTAACAAGAGGCTAATATTGGAGGATGACTAAAAGTTTGTTAATTGCTTTGGAATTCATCAGATGATGTGCACTGAAAACTTAAAAATGATATTTTAGGAACACGATTCAATTCATTCATTCGTAATTTGAACCGTATAAACTTGTATAGTCCTTTAGGGTTACTGGAAACATTCCTTTTGCATCTTTCTCCTTGAAGAAAGAATGAGGAACTTTCTTTTCCATGGACGAGGAGAGCAATAAATTAATGGATAAGAGTCTTATCCTCAAGGCATTCAAGAAACAAATTCCTACTATTTTGCGGGGACACCTTGTATGGGTTACTGTATAAGTTATCACTCAATCTAGAGGACCACTGGGTTCCTGATAAGCATCCTCCACACATACTCTTCGAGGCTAAGACGATGAGAACAAATTCCATCTTATGATCGAAACAAATTCCAGTATTTTGCAGGATGAAGGATTTCATCTTTTGATCGAAGAAACAAATTCCTATACTTATGATCGAGTTTGTAAACGCTCGATTATGTTTCAGCGCGCTTGAGATTGTTTTCAGGAACAACAAATTAATGGATAAGTGTCAAAAAAAACTGTCAACATTTCTATTGTTTATGTCTTAAAATGTTTCACATTCCATAAACAAGTTTTTTTTTTAACCTGTATACAAGTTTGACGTGAATAGTGTTTTTGGAGCCCAAAAAAAGTAACAAATTCATTAGTCAAGAGTGATAAATATCGCCATAAACCATGTGGAAAAGGAAAAGGAAAAGGCAATCTAGGTTTTACTTCTTTGATAACCGGAAGGACACTCGGGCTTGGTCAGAATTTAACCCCCTGATTCCAGAGCATAGCTCAGTTGGTACTCGGATTGAAATTTGTGTCAAGAGATCAAAAGTTCGAATCCAGAGACACACCCAGTGTGGCTGTTTCACTGCTGCTAGGTCGAATGACTGGTTTGCCGGGGAACACCTTATATGGGTTACTGTATAAGTCATCACCCGCCGTTGGGCTATTAATTTGCATCCTCCACAATGCTTCTTGAGATTGGAACGGTGGAGGCTCTCAAGACCAGAAAATGAACTTTTGGTCCAAGGATTGAAACCCGCTTGTCCGCACAAAGGTCTCTTCATACGGATAAACATGATATGCTCTAATTCATAGATAAAACTGGAGAGTCTCGGTCAATCTATTGTTCATGTCTAGAGCAGATAAAAGTTGATGACAGGAAAGTCGGTCACAATGGTAACACAATCTAAAGGAAATTGAGTAGAGGTTTGCGGGCAATAGTCAAAACAAAAGCAATCATTACCACGGGCAATCGGGTTGGTTTGATCTAATGAAGTAAAATGAACCAATCCAAGCTAGGTTTGGCAAACTGAACCCATCCAATAGTAACGGATTTTTTTATACATTCTTACCGGATGGGATCTTTTTATCGGCGGGTGAGGGTTACCGTTTTCATTCAGTCACATATCTCTTGTTGGTCATTTCTTACTTAACTTTATCATTTCTACTACTGTCACGTATAACCGGATCAGGAGTCACCGTCTCTTGCGCTGAAGAGATTCCGAGCCATTCCTACTTCGACTCTCTTTTTCACTAGGCAAGAACGAAACATTCACGCACACCTTGTTTCTAAGTTATGTTTGGTACATTCCACCTCTATCACATGGGATCCTAATCTCTTAGAGCAAAAAGTCATTCTTTAGTTCTGAGGACTTCCACCGTCTCCGTCCCAAAGAGCATTCTGGAGGATGCAAATCAGGAGCTCAGCGGCCTCCTAGGTTAGGTGAGGACTTACACAGTGACCCACACAAGGTGTCTCCTTGCAAACCAGGCCTTCGGCTTGAAACACCGACACTATCCATCCCTGAAATCGAACTCTTGCCCTCTTGGAACAAATCTCAATTCGAATATCAACTGAACTATGCCCTAGGGGCCATCCTAATCTCTAGATGTATTTGATATTGCTTTTGCAGATCTTCAATGTCGAAAAAATCACTGTTTGTTTCTCTAAAAAAAAAAAAACTTAAATTTGAAACTTGGCACCACATACTACAATATATGCATATTTATATATCAAATATATTACTTGAAAATAATCACATAAATAATATCTATACATTGGTATGAGCTTTTCTACTTAACCAAAAACAAAATTATACCAATTAATAGAGTATTGTCTTTCTTCTATATAACCCATTATTGATTTAACTTTTTCTCTAAAATAAAGTAACCTTATTATATAAATATGTTATGAAACTTGATAATGAGAAGGAACCCTTTTTTTATCTTTGTCAACATATGCTAACCGAACCGAACCAAGTACAAGGTTTCGAATTTGGATTCGTTTGGCTAAATGAACTATTCGGTTCGGTTCGTTAAGCTAAACGAACTTTAAAATTGGTTCGAGTTCCGCTCGATAACCCTTTAAATGTTTAAACAAGCTGAATAGTTCATGAATAGTTCGACTCGTTTCAATAAACGAACCCAAATAGCTGTTCGAATTGACTCGTTTACTGACCATTAACAAACGAATACGAACCAAACACGAAGCGAACTCGAACAATTCGCGAAATGTTTAATTCGTTGAACAGTCCTAATTAACTTAATGTCCTCACTACTCCTTTTTTTTTTTTTGGGGGGGGGGGGGGGTAGTGAGTCATAGCTAGCTCATAAAGCCTGATTGACACTCTACCAGCCATCTTGTCACTTAAGATCACAAGACCAAGACATGAAAACAAGTCATTTTCAAGTATAAACTAGAGCGTTGAGTATATACCCACGCACATACAATACAATAAAGAGCTCATTTATATGATGGAATTGAAGAAGATGTCATGAAAACGAACTACAGAGGGCAATCAATACGTTGTCCAGAAAACCAAGAGATCACCTATTGCGCGGATGTGATCGACTCAACCAGAGAGTGGAAGGGTAAAATCATGTAGTCTAACACTTCCCAAGTGAACAAAACAACCAAAAATGATGCCATGTTGAATAAACGACGAGTTTCACTAAATTGCGATTCTTATATTATGAAATAACAGTTGATCGACATAGCTTGACACAATTTTCATTACGGGTTATTGGGAAACAACCTCTGTTTGTTTCTAACACATGTGTATAGTTACGTATATCCGACCTCCCATATTCCGCCATAAGCGGGAACCTGTAAGACAATGAGATACTTTTTTGTTGTGTTGTTTCAGCCGAATTCATGTAATGCTGGAGCAATTGCAGAAACCCGAATTCGCCAAGATAGCCAAGACCAAGAAGCTTTACATGGGAAAGTGTGTATTTATCAACACAGTTTTCTAGTGCAAGATTGGGTAGGTGTGCAACTCAGAAACTAGAAGAATTGTGAGCAAAGTCTGAACCAGATTAGTGGTGGACCCTTTGTTTAGAAATCTTGAACATACTCGAACAAATTATAACGGTTGGAAAAAGTATGTTAAAATACTTTTGAAATATGCTTCAAACTTATATAAAAGCATGTGTAATGTTGTTTGGGGTTTGGTTAATGATTTGAACACTTTTAACTTGGAGAATATCACTTGGATCGATCCAAGTGAGAGTTGGATCGAACCAAGTGAAAGCTGGAATAAAGTTAAGTGTTATGGAGGACATGGATCGATCAATGTAAGGAACATCGATCGATCGATGTATACATCAATCGATCAATGTAGTGTGTTGCAGTACTGGAAGCTTTCGGTCCAACATAGATCGATCACATCGATCGAACTATGTGACGTCGATCGATCAATGTGATCGATCGATGTAAGGCCGAAGCATTCTGTTCGACTTCGATTGATCACATCGATCGATCGATGTGATCGATCGATGTGCCAATGGACAGAACTTTTCATGCTGAGTTGCATCTTTTGGTCCATGAATCATCTCCCTTCAAAAGTGAACGTTATACAACTGTCTCTGGAGGTTAGAAAACTGCTGAAAACCATCTTTTAAACATTGTTTTAGAATCCAAAAGCCTATAAATATAAGGCTTGACTACTTTACATAATATAGAAAACTTTTACAAAGTTTGAGTAGTCTTCATCAGTTTTCTCTCTTCCTCTCTTCTGCTATCAACTCTTCTTTTTGCAAGTTCATCTTCCTCTTGTAGAGGGAACGAAAGGAAGAAGCCGTTATATCCTGGGAGGCTTGTGCCAAGAGATTGACCTCGCTCGTGGTGGTGGCATTTTAGCTTTAAGGACAGCAACATTCTGTTGTATCTTGGCTTTTTCGTTGTTCTTGTTGCTATCGTTTTTATCTTGTTTGGTGTCCATATTCATACACGTTTCCTAACAATCTTAAAGCTAAAATCTCATCTTTGATATGGCTACCAAACATCATGTTGTTCCCGATATGTCCAAGGTAGAACCTTTTGATGGCAAATTCTTCAAAAGGTGGTCTGCTAAAGTTTTGTTCTTCCTTGAGATGCTGTCTGTCTCCTACGTACTCACCAAGGAGAAACCATAAGAAGAAGGAGAAGCACTCAAGTATAAAGCCGACAACATTACATGCAGGGGTCATATCATGCATTTCTTGTCAAATTCTCTATTTGACATATATGTCAAGTTCTCATCGGCCAGGGAGATTTGGAAGGCACTTTAGAACAAGTATGGTTCTGAAGATGTTGAAAAACGGAAGTATGTGGTCAGTGAATTTCTCAAATTTCAAATGATTGACCACATACCTATAAACGATCAGATCTATCAGTTTCAGCAGTTGGTGGATAATCTTGAACAAGAAGGCATCAAGATAGATGAAACTTTTCAAGCTGCCTCATTGTTGGAGAAATTACCTTCTTCTTGGATTAAACACAAGAAGAGAAGTAAACATGATGATGCCAAACTCACTATGGATGGTGTCATCAAACATATTCGAATCGAGGAGAACAATCGGTTGGAGGATGGCGATGGTGCTGAAAATGAATCTCAAGCAAATATTCTGGAGCACAATCCAAAGGCGAAGAGGTCAAAACTTCAGAATGTCAAAGCACATCACAACAAAGGTAAAAATTTTATGCAGGGACAAAAGAAGTCTAAAGGATTTTGTTGGGTTTGTGGCAAGGATGGACACAAGGCTTTCTTCTGCAACAAAAGAAATGGTCAAGCAAGTGGCCATGCAAACTTGATGGAGCATGAGGGGAACAACGAAAACAAGGATAAAGAGGTCATCGTGGTAAACCTTGTTGGAGGTGCAACAGAGTGGGTGATTGATACCGGAGCCAACATACACATTGCTACCAGTAGAGATCTATTTGACTTTCAAGAAATAGATAGTGGAGACCAAGTTTTCCTTGGGGGATGCACATGGAACCCGTGTACCCGGGAAAGGAAAAGTGCTCCTCAAGTTAACTTCGTGAAAAAGACTGGAGTTGAGTAATGTGCTCTATGTTCCTACTATACATAGGAATTTGATCTCTGGAGCACTTCTAAACAAGGCCAATCTTAAACTTGTTTTTGATTATGATAAGTTAGTGCTTACTAGAAACAGAGAGTTTATTGGGAAGGGATTTTGCAATGCCGGGTTATTTGTACTGGAAAATCTCACTTATTAGCCTAACGTTTGTCCCATTACTCAGTTAGCAGCCTAACGTTGATGAAACTCACTTAACACCCAATATTTGTCCAAAATGGCTCACTTGTAACCAGTGACCGTTGACCAACCTTTGATTAACCTTTGACTTTCTCAGACCAACCAGGAGTTGACACGTGACGACCTTTTTTAATTAAAAAAATAAAATTATTTTTTTGAATAAAGTGATTTAAAAGGAATTTAAAAATTCTAAAAAATTATAAAAATTAATTAAAAAATATTTTAAAAATCGAAAAATTAGGAAAAAGTAAAAATAATAAAAAAACTACCCACAACACCCCAACCCTCCACCCACGCACCCCACCCCCACCCCTGCGCACCCCCCACCCCAGACCAAATTTTTTTTTAAATTTTTTTTCTAACTCACTCATAACGGTCCGACCACCCCCGCCTCTCGCCAAAATTTTTTTTAAAACTTTTTCTAACTCACCCATAACGTCCCAACCACCCGCGCGTCCCTTCCTCCACCCCCGCGTACACCCCAAAAAAATTTTAAAATTTTTTCAACTCACCCACAAAGCTCCTACCATCCCCCGGCACCCCAAACAATCCAACCCCCAGCCCAAAAAGAAAATGACAATCTACTAGTGCAATAGGTATTGACGATGTGCATGAACTACTTATGAAATTAGACCATGCACATCGTCATTTGCGCTCCTCCAACATTCAACACACAGAAGAAATTCTCTTAGAAAATTTAACCCCATGATAACCTGACAAAAAACATTGTCATTTTTTTTGGCTGGGGGGTTGGATTGTTTCGGGTTTCGGGGGATGATCGGAGCTTTGTGGGTGAGTTGAAAAAAATTTAAAATTTTTTTGGGGTGGGAGAGGGGACGCGGGGGTGGTTGGGACGTTATGGGTGAGTTAGAAAAAAAATTTTAAAAAAAGTTTTGGTGAGAGGAGGGGGTGGGGGACGCGGGGGTGGTCAGAGCGTTATGAGTGAGTTAGAAAAAAAAATTTAAAAACAATTGGCCTGGGGTGGGGGGTGCGCGGGGGTGGAGGTGGGGGTGGGGTGCGTGAGTGAAGGGTTGGGGCGTTGTGGGTAAATTTTTTTTATTTTTATCTTTGTTTCCTAATTTTTCGATTTTTAAAATATTTTTAATTAATTTTTACAATTTTTAGAAATAATAACATCTTTTTAGAAATGAATTTTTTTTAAAAAAAAGAGAAAACATGTTGTAGTAAGTCACCTTCCAATGACTGGCTGAGCTATTTTGGACAAAGATTGAGTGTTAAGTGAGTTTCATCAACGTTAGGTTGATAACTGAGTAATGGGCCAAATGTTAGGCTAATAAGTGAGATTTTCCCTTATTTGTACTGGATGCAACATTTTGGAAAGAAGCTATAGACAGTGAGTCAGATTCAATCATGAGTAATCACACTTGGGAAATAGTAGATTTACCTAGATGTTGTAAATCTATATGATGCAAGTGAGTGTTCAAAAAGAATTTGAAGGCAGATGGCACAATTGATAAGTTCAAAGTTAGATTAGTGGCTAAAGGATTTACTCAACAAGAAGGAGTAGATTTCTTTGACACTTATGCATCGGTTGCTAGAATAACAACCATTAGGGTGCTAGTCGCATTAGCTTCGATATATAAGATTGTAATACATCAAATGGATGTAAAAACATCATTTTTGAATGGGGATTTAGATGAAGAAATTTACATGAGACAACCTGAGGGAATGATAATAGAAGGGCAAGAACACAAAGTGTGTAGGTTAAAGAAATCGTTGTATGGTTTGAAACAGACCCCTAAGCAATGGCATGAGAAATTCGATAACGTTTTAGTTGCTAATGGCTATATAGTTAATGAAAGTGATTGATGTGTTTATAGCAAGTTTGAGAATCAAGACGGTGTAATTATATGCCTATATGTTGATGATATGTTGATATTTGGCACGAATTTAGATATTGTTAATAAAACTAAATTGTTTTTATCATCAGTTTTCGATATGAAAGATATGAGAAATGCTGACTTTATTCTTGGTCTTAAGTTAGTTGAGAATTGTGGGGGTTATATGCTTTGTCAAAGTCATTATATTGAAAAAGTGTTAAAGAAATTTAATCACTTTGATTGCAAAGCTGTAAGTACTCCATTTGATCCTAACGGAAGACTAGAAAAGAATAAAGGTGATACTGTTTCACAATGTGAATATGCAAGAATCATTGGTAGTGTAATGTATTTAATGAATTGCACTAGATCGGATATTGCATATATTGTGAATAGACTTGCTAGATACACACAATCCTAGTAATGCACATTGGTTTGCTTTAAGAAGACTTTTGAGATATCTTAGAGGAACTATAAACCTTGGTTTGTTCTTTAGTGGAAACCCTTGTGTGTTAGAAGGATTTTGTGATGCTAATTGGGTAATGGATAATGATGAAGTTAACTCAACTAATGGTTATATGTTTATTTTATGTGGTAGTGCCATTTCCTGGAAATCATCTAAACAAGCATGTAAAGCAAAGTCAACCATGGAATCTGAATTTGTTGCCTTAGATATTGCATGTACAGAAGCTGAATGGTTAAGGAATTTGCTTATAGATATTCCTTTGTGGACTAAACATATGCCTTCTGTGTCTATACATTGTGATTCGCGTGCTGCGATTGTTCAAGCAAAGAACAGAGTTTATAATGGGAAGAGCCGGCATATTCGACTGAGACACAATATTGTGCGAGATTTGATGAGTTCAGGGGTGGTTACCTTGGAATTTGTAAGATCCGAGTCTAACCTGACTGATCCTCTGACGAAAGGACTATGTAAAAAGTTGATCCGCGAAACATCAAGGGGGATGAGACGTGTTCCATTCGAAGTGGATTCTGTGTGACAGCAACCCAACATACTATTAGCAGAGATCCTGCGAATGGAGTTCAATGTGGTAATAACAAGTCACAGAAGAATCCACTATCATATGTTCCTCCCCGTGATGTTGTTGAAGATAGTGCTCGCTGCAAGTTATTGAGGGTGAGATTTTAGAATCTCTTAATGGAATTCATAGTCATATTTGATGATGGTGTGAGCAGTGCACACTTGATGAATTCTATCTATATAAGCGTGGAAGTGGTGCCGCTTCCTATGAGAGTGTGAAACAACTCACTAGAGCGCTTATGAAAACCTGGGACTGGGTGCATGGCTGATTTCGCACCACACCGCGAACTTGCCTGAAGCTAGTCAATGATATGTCAGTTGTAAGTTTATATAAACAATAGAGAAGTAAGATTCAAGACGTCAATATCATCTTATTTCAGTTTATATACTTCCTCTTGCACTAAATGGCAATTCAAGACGCGAGTCATTGTCCATTATGTATCATTGTCTTTGTTTGATAATTAAAAGGTTAGTTTATTAACGTTCGTGATTGTTTGTATATAAGTTTGGATCATGTGTCATTGTCTTTGTTTAATAGTAAAAAGGTTAGTTTATTAACTCGTGATTGTTTGTATATAAGTTTGGATCATGTGGGGGATTGTTGAAAAAAATATGTTAAAATATTTTTGAAATATGCTCCAAACTTATATAAAAGCATGTGTAATATTGTTTGGGAGTTTGGTTAATGATTTGAACACTTTTAACTTGGAGAATATCACTTGGATCGATCCAAGTGAGAGTTGGATTGAACCAAGTGAAAGCTAGAATAAAGTTCAGTGTTCTGGAGGACATGAATCGATCAATGTAAGGAACATCGATTGATCGATGTATACGTCGATCGATGTATGTAGTGTGTTGCAATACTGGAAGCTTTCGGTCTAACATAGATTGATCACATCGATCGCTCGATGTGATCGATCGATGTAAGGCCGAAGCATTCTGTCCGACTTCGATCGATCACATCGATCAATCGATGTACCAACGGACAGAACTTTTCATGCTCAGTTGCATCTTTTGGTCCATGAATCATCTCCCTTCAAAAGTGAACGTTATACAACTATCTCTGAGGGTTAGAAAACTGCTGAAAACCATCTTTTAAACATTGTTTTAGAATCCAAAAGCCTATAAATATAAGGCTTGACTGCTTTACATAATATAGAAAACTTTTACAAAGTTTGAGTAGTCTTCAGCAGTTTTTTCTCTTCCTCTCTTCTACTATCAACTCTTCTCTTTGCAGATTCATCTTCCTCTCGTAGAGCGAACGAAAGAAAGAAGCCGTTATATCCTGGGAGGCTTGTGCTAAGAGATTCACCTCGCTTGTGGTGGTGACATTTTAGCTTTAAAGACAACAACATTTTGTTGTGTCTCGGCTTTTCGTTATTCTTGTTGCTATCGTTTTTATCTTGTTTGGTGTCCATATTCATACACGTTTTCTAACAATAACTTCATGGTGTTTAGCTAGCAAATGAGAAAGAAATCTTACATCTGAATTCGGTTTAAACTGCTGCATTCAAGGGGATTAGAATCACATTCAACATAGTCAAACAAGACTAGGTAACAACAAAGGCATCAGCTTACATTTGGCATAAGAAGAAAACGCGCAGGTAAAGAACAATAGAGAAGACCCTTTTATTCGAATAGCAAGGAGGCAGTCCAGGAAACATGCTAATTTACGCAAAAACAACAACATAACCCCATTGCTTTAGAGACTCCCGCCTATGGCGAGATATAAGGGGTCATATGTACGCAACTATACCTATGTGTTAAAAACACACAGAGGTTGTGTCAACCATTGAGAGGCACCTGTAGCAAAAGAATTAGTTCTTGTGGAACTTTAAATGTAGGGGATCCCCGCGCAGCCTTATGGTACGCGGTGCTTCTTTGTTCGTTCAATTCCATTCCCCCATCCCCTTCAATTGCTCCTACCAGACAAATCAAGGAAAGAAAAATAGGAGAAAAAAAGAAAAGAAAAGGCAAAAAGTCTCCTAGAAGAATTCTCAGCAATTCCAAGAAGTGGATCTCTTGATCACGGGTTTCATTTGCTTGTCCTCTTCCAAAGAGATCATACCTAAGTGTGAAGGATCTTCTAACATCATCTTGGCCACCAGATATCCGGCAATTGACCATGTTTGGAATTTTCTTGCTTGTTTACCGACATATCTACCAAGTTTTCCATCGTAGTATTCAGGCCAGCCGTCCTTGAGTAACCGGCTCTCAGCAAGGTCAATGGCTCGTCTAGCTATCTGTGGTCGTCCAGTCTTGATACACGCAGCCGTAAGCAACCACAAAAGAACTGCATTTCACATCCAAAAAGATTTTTAATGAAAAATACAATGTAACCTTAAGATAAGGAAAAGAAACAAAAACATGTTGTCTTTTTCATTCTAGCTCTAAAAGAGAGTTTACACACACACGTATACATATAGGAGAAAACGGTTATGCAGAAACCTGGCCAAGAGCCTCCATTATGGTAACTCCATCTTGTGTTCTTTGGATCACAACCAGTTACGATTCGCCATTCATGGCTTTCAATTGCAGGATAACATATCTTTAGAGGCATTTCCCCGACGAGTTCTTCCCAGCGAGCTTCTATGAGATCCATAATCGCAGAAGCTTGTTCAGCAGTTGCAAGACAAGACAAAATAGCCACACAATTACCTAAGACAAACCATCGGAAATCCATCCGTGCAGGACTAACATTGCCAATGAAGTAGCCACCACGTAGCGGCATAAAATCAAATACCCAGTCTGGTATTGAATCTGGAATAACATTGAACTTATTTACAGCTGTATGTGAATATTCTTCGGTTTTATAGCGATAGATATCATTTAATTGTTGGAAGTCAAGCCAGAAATAACTTCTCATGTGGTAACTTAACGCATGCAGGCGCTTCACGATTCTCTCGATGAACTCTTTTCCTTCTCCATCAGGCTTTAAAAGGACCAAAGCACACCTCAATGCCATAAAAAAGAGCGCTTGGATTTCAATAGGGTAACCATAGATACCCTGCACCAGCAGAACAATTAAGTGTATTTTAGAAGGTTGATATTAATGCAAGTATAAGTAAGCCTTTCTAGTGAATTGGGATATTACCATTCTTCTATCAATCATTGAGCATCCATCGGCGCATAACAAAGTTGGAAAAGTATCGAATCCTTCGGCAAGACACAAGGTTAATATAAGCATTATTCCCTTTTGGCATTCTGGTGTTTCGGCCAAAGATAAGTCCCCAGTTGATTTTGTGTATGCGCGGAGAAGAATTATCCACCAAAATCCAGAATCAACCGGAGCAACTCTTCCAATCGCAGTCTCACCAAAATCTGCTACTATTGTATCTGTATTCCGAATTGGATCATGTAGAACTTTGAAACTGGCTGGCATAACCCCCTCACCCAGCTTGAATCTGTCAATTTTCTTTTCCCAGCCTTGAAGAAAAAGGGTCTTCAAAAGGAAAAACTTTACGATATCGGGTTCACCGTTCATTAGAAATGCTAAAGCACTTGGTACAAAATCACGAACAAAAACCTGTGAACATACAAATATTAATCGACATACAAAGCAATACTAAGGACCACAGAGGATCATAGTTTGTGCCTAATAACTAAGATTCTTGCCTCAAACAAAATTCTCCATAACTAAAATGGAAATTGTGCTTTCAAAACATATTATCCAACGGATCTGAAATAGTGCAAGTGATCGGCTACTCATATTAGTCAATGCAAAGATAAATATGTGATGGAACAACATCATCATCATGCTTTTTAACTAAAGGTTACCTGATCATAATTCAGAACTTCCTCCGAAGCATGGTCATAAGCTGCAAGTGTGCCCACTGGGTGGCCTCGGAAATAGACCAAAGATCTGCGTAGAGCGTCCCAAGCTTCAGCAACCATGGGATGCGGCTCAAAGGAGTTGCGGGTGGATGAAACAGGGGTGTCCAAAGACCGGCCAGGGGAGTAACCGGTTTCATAAGCATCTAAAGCTTTAGATAAACCTACAGACAACTCATTCAGTGACCTCTCATCAAAAGACCTCTGTCTCTCTATGTTCAACCTCGGCTTATCGGGTCTATCAAGAAGCTTTGACAGATCAAAGTCATCCATGTCTGGTATGGAACAATGCGAACCGACACTACGGAGTGGATAACCCTCCATGAGAAATCCTCAATTATTGACGGGAATGTCAAGTCTGTATCACAACCCAAAACTAAATCTTAGACAAGAGAAATCGACATAACGTCATGAATAGGACAAAAAGAACATTGTAAATTTTCTTGTATGTGAGATACACAAACAAATGCTTAGGTTGGCTGTCCAGAGAGAGATTATCCTACCATCTGAAGAAGCAATACATATAAATACAAATGCACCTTGTTATATATATTACCCTTAAAAAGGTCAAACACTCGTAAACAATAAAATATAAAACCCCAACAAGGAAACTCCACCCCCACCCCCTCGCCCCTCCCACCCTCAAAAGAAAAGGTTAAGAAGCAACAAGAAATAATTTGCAAGAAACAGGGCTTACCAATTACAGCATTTTCCTTTACATATAAATAATAAAAATAATCAACCGGATGTGTCGGGGGGCCAGGGGGTGACTTCAAATGGAAGTTATACAGAATCAGCTGACAATTTATAAAATCAAATAAAGAGAAACCAGTTTAACTACAAAAAGATTAATTCTTTACAAATAAAAAAGAAAATCCCCACCAAAAACCTCCAAATGATTTAGTAAATGCCTAAGAATTAAGTGTAATTGAGTCGATTTCATCATAAGGCGCGGAGAAAAAGGCGACTAAGAATAGAAAGAATGAAAGATCAAAGCCAAAACCAGTTAAGTTTCCATGTATTATAAAAAGACAAAGCAACCACAAAATCCCAAATCCACGGGAACCCCAAAACAAAAGAAAATAAAAAGAAAAAAACTCCAACATCCATATCTACAATTACGAACATTAAAATGAAGAAGATAGAAGAGAAATAGTGAGTTAGAAGCAAACATTTGAAGAAAACGAAAACATCCGATCTGAATGAGCAAAATTATTACAAGGAGAAAAGCAGAGCACCTGGAGGTGAGGAGAATGGAAGTAGGAGGAGTGCACCGGAGCTGACAGAGCTGGCCGGGAGATCGGCCGGCGATTTGCCGGAGCGGTGAGGAATAGGAAGTGTGTGAAGAGAGAGAAAAGAAGGGAAAAGATATCCATTAGCTGAGAAGTTGGTATTTATAGGCAAAAATTGGAACAAGTGGGAAGAAAATGAAATTTAATGACCATTTCAGACCAGGTGCAGTAATCGGCGTTGTCGGTAATAAGACCGGTAATAGCCGGTTTTCCGATCAAAAGAGAATATCCCGCAGATGTAACGTCATAGGTGATATAGTTCGTCTTATAAAAAAATATTGTCTCAAGACAAAAACAAACTTTAATGCTTTTCAATGGTCATACTTTGATCTCGAGTTTTGTTTATTATTTTTATTTTATTTTTAATTAGTTAATTAATATAAACTTAAAAAGTTAAATCGGTATTAATTGAAATAGTAGTATAGCAACTTTAATTAATAATATATTCTTTTTTAAAAAGAAAACAAATTACAATTCAATATAGATACTAAAAAATATTTTTGAGACAGAAGGAGTATCGTGACATCTTTTAGTTACATAAGGGTTAACTCTAACCCTGACGGTCTCTAGTGTATAGCATCATGATCTTCGTAGAAATTGTAAATCAGGTATTTAGCGGCTCACTAGGTAGGAGGATTAGTGTACTGGAAACCCATGAACACCTAATCCCTAGTCCAATAAGTTTTGCAGAAGATATAAATCATCTCTCAAGCGGCTCATTGCGTTTATGGTGTACTGGTGTCCACGAGAAACCTATGTCCAAAGCCCGAATGTAGGATCTAGGTTTTTATATTACGGTTGTTAAAAATCGAACCGGCATCTATTGGTTGCTATCGCTAGAAAGTAGAGAATATTTTTAAGACGGACAAAATAGAAATTATAACAATATTTTTAGGACGAATGAGGTATTGTTTATGACTATGGTTATTAATTATGATTATGATTTGTGACCAGATGCTCTATAACATTGCTTTTGACTTATCTTTTCCATTTTTCATACTCTTTTAACATATGAAAGAAATAATATTTCTATATAAAGAATGACACAATCTATAAAAACTAATTACCTCATATTAAAGAGATTATAACAACAAATAAAACAAAATTCGTATTGAGTATTACCTCTATCTCACAAATGTTTTCATAGTTTAACTTGAGCATATTTTAAAAAAGTTAAAGTATTTTGGTCACTATTCGTATTCTACCTTTAGTTGGTTAATTGAGGTAAGCTAAAAAATCATGTAAGTATTATTTGAAAAGGTTGTATGGAAACTTGTGCTAATATCTTACTAATTCCAAAAATTGGAGAATATTTTTGAGATTATTTAAAATAAAAATTATGTCAATATTTTTGGGATGGATAGAATAGTATATATATGTGTGTGTACACTAGTAATATATAGTATCATACATATTCAATCCAATGTTCTAAAATCAAATAAAGCCCAACATGGTTATAAACGTCCTAAAAACTTGTCGGTTTTTGTTTTTAGTCTATGTTGTGATGTCTTTGTGTAAGACTTTGAATTTGTAATTTATACATAATATGGTTGGTGAGACCCTGGAAACAACGTCCCAAAATAAGAAAGACAGGCTACCGGTAAGGGCAGCGAAGACTTTAGCTTTAGTTTGGACGTGGACAAATATTTTATTTTAATAATAAATAAAAATGTTATTGGCACTCGTTATCCAATTTTTTTTAAAATTTGTCTCGAACATTCATAACTACTGAAATTACATATTTTATCCAAATTCAGAAAAAGAAAAACGAGTGTTAGAGAAAATGGTAAAGTTAAAAGAAGAGAAAACCGGATGTAGAAGGTAAGGTTCCAGTGACTAGATGCTAGCTATCATTTTTTTTTTTTTGAATTTAGATAAAATACATAATTTTAGTAGTTATAAATGTTTGTTATAAAATTTTTTAAAAAACAGATAACGTGTGAGTAACTCATGAATAAAATGGGTTAGGATTCCTCATCCTAAATCCATCACTTCATGTGTTACCGCGCGATATATAGTAGCATGGGATGGGTGATGAGGCTAAATGCGGATCACTTTCATCTAGCTGCACCATCCAATTCTAGTGTCACGTGTCACGCGATGATGAAAAGAAAATAAATGTGGTGATCTCATCTCGAAAAAAATAGCGTAAGGCGAGTGGGGGGATTAGAAAGAAAGCACGAGGAATATGCGGAGAGTCCAACGTGGACAGAAAAGGACGCAGCTCTGACAGAGTCTTAATCACAAGATTTGTCCCTTTTTATTAATTTGCTACAATTCTTTCCTCTAAGTTTCTGTTTTTCCCCTTAAAAAAAGGTTTTTGATCAAAAAAAAACAAAATGTTTCCACTTTGTTTTCTAGAAAAGGAAACAAAAAGAAAAAGGTAACCACTCTTCGAAGGAAAAAAAAAAGTTTTCACATTTTCATATATGCATATACACACACGTGTATGCATACACATAGGACTGTAAACGATCCGAACGAACCGAGTATTTCAAAATTCGAACTTGGTTAGTTTAATTAGTCGAACGAGCCGAGCCTGTTCGGCAATTTAAATAAACACATTTTAACGATCTTACTCGGCTCGTGTTTGTTCGCGAGTAGCACGGTGTCGGCTCGTTAAGCTCGTCCGACGTGAATGCTCGGCTCGTTATTAGGCTCGAACTTGGTCTGTTGTCCGGTGGTGGCAACACGCTACTCCCGCCACTATGATGGAGAATCTTGCTGCGGTTGTTCCTTTACTAACCACTTGGGCTATCTGGAAAGAATACGCGGCAATACAGTTTGACGAAGAATCTTTTTCACTTTTGCGCCTTAAAGAGCGGATCCGTGTAGGAATATTACTGGTGTTCATCCATTTTTGGATCAAAATTTGCAACCTCTATACAGCCGTTATTATAGGCTCATTTTCACCTACTATACGATCTCGAAGAGTGCAGGTTGTTAGATGGAGACTGCCCCCAACGGGTAGGTTCAAACTCAATATTGATGGTGCAGCGCAGTTCTGCGTAATCATAATGGGCAACTGCTACGAGCTCTGTGCTTTCCACTTCCAGTGTTGCCGCCACTGCATGCGGAATTGCAGGCTATGCTTTACTCAGTGGTTTACTTTACCACTTTGAGATTTTGTGAGTTGCATATTGAGATAGATTGCCAATATTTGTTAATGCTGCTAACGGGCACAATCACATTATCGGGTCGACTGGGCAATGATTTTGCACGTCTGAAGCATTTCTTGACTCTTTTACATTCCACTATATTATATGTCCCGCGTGAGGGTAATTCGGTAGCTCACACATTAGCACAATATGGTCTAATGCAGAGGATGCGAACCACATTTCAGAGACCAATGGATCTTCCGCCTATGGCACGAGGCAGCTTGCGGACAGATTCTACTACTGCATATATTCGATCTTCAAGATAATGGCAGCGCTTATCATCTTTCTCGCCTGTAGCAAAGGCGGTATGTTCCATTCATATTTACTCCTTATGGTTTTTGTCAGTGGTTATTTTTCTGAGATTATTCATGCACCAACGGGACACGACAGCTGCACTCTTCATCTTGGGATCAAATGGCGTGACTTACATTTGTTGCCCGTACCAGTTATGGTTACGGGCAACCCGGGTGTTCGCTTGTCCTTTACTACACATTACATCATTCGTTTCTTAACACATTTACTACTTGTAACTTTATATCTATTTCACTCTTGGAGGTGCAATTACTTCACACAACCTCAACTTACGGGATTGAAGACTGGACATAGCTGCCCCACTGCCACTCGCAACGTTGCTCTTCGAGTAGGACATGCTATGCTTATGATTATAGAGTTACATTGTGCAAGATTACTTTCTTGTTTCTTAAAATTTATGTATGTATTTACATTACTATTTTGTTTGGTTTGGGAGAGTCTCCCCCATAGCTAGGATCTCTTATGTAATCACGTTATTCCTCCGCCACAAGTGAGGGTTTTATATTAATAAAATACCCAGACGGTACCGCCCGTCCTTCACCTAAAAAAATATACACACATGCTACATTCCAGATTTCCAAGCTTTCTAGCAACTTCAAACCCCACGTGACGTTGAATCCCACATGGTCAATTAAGTTGAATGGATACTCATACATAAGGATCACACGAGCTACAGCCTCGCGTAACTTAGCATGATCGTACTTGAAATTGGTAATTTCAGTCTCCTCATTCTTCCCTCCATCTTTAAATTGCAAAAGCTATTGCGTACTTCCATCATCACTCGTATCCTTCTTTCCAACTCCAAGACACCTATTCAAATGCCGACTAAATTGTGTAGCAGTCTCGTCCTTATGCTTCCTAAGGTTTCTCTTGCAATGCTTGCATTGCACCATAGTGACGCCATTAATCAATAACTCTGTCATGTGCTCCCACACTTTAGAGGCTTTCTTTCTCTTCTTCCATTGAAATCATTCCTCACACTTAACATCAACAGCTTCTTTACCCCTCCTTTTGGGGTTGTTTGCTTCTTCTTCCAAACATCACATTAGCATTGTCAATTTCTCGTTCGACACTATCAACACTGTGCATTTCATGTGATGACATGATTATATAATCTGTGATACAACAAATTCCAAAACAATAATCATTTGAAAACAGTAAAAACAACAACAAATAGTAGGAAAGATACAAACTGCTAAGGAAGCAACCCCAGACTAGAAACAATAGTAGCAAAATGTCAAACATTTGACTCCTCCAGCCATCAGTCAACTGGCACCCTGAATCAGGATTAAATGAGTTTCTAATCAAAATAGTTATTTAACTTGAGTTATCGAACAATTGCTGAATTTCTCGATTGAGTTATCGAACCCTTGATTCAGCAGACAGAACCGAGAAGGAGAGAAGGGCTTAGACTGACGGTGGGTTGGAGTTGGTGGCAATTGGGCGGCGGCGTGGTGCTGTTGGTGGTGCAGTCGGCGTCTGAGACAGTGAATGTGA
The DNA here is from genome assembly GCA_036186865.1 of Eustoma russellianum. NCBI lineage: Eukaryota > Viridiplantae > Streptophyta > Magnoliopsida > Gentianales > Gentianaceae > Eustoma > Eustoma russellianum. Next base: position 1,099,854 of record AP025065.1, read on the forward strand.
GGCTGTGAGCGTGAGGACAAAGCAGAGAGTGAGGAATGAATTGGGAATTTCGGCAGAGGAGAGAGAGGCTATTTTTTTAAAATTCACAGTTTAACCGAGTCAAACGTTTATGTTCATGAGCAAAACTCGAGTTTGTTCGATTAATAATCGAACATCGGACATAGTTCAAACTCGGTTTCAGATATCTCCTGCTCGAGCCAATCTTGACCGAGCTCGAGTCAAACGAGCCGAACACATCGACTCGCTCGGATTGCTTACAAGCCTACATACACAAATAGGACAATATACTATTCACTAGACATATCAATGAAAAAAATTCAAAAAAATACTTTTAGGTGAATAATAAATACGTATCTAATTTGGTAAATACATATTTTTTTTTTCATTTTTTACGCTATTGGTTCTATTTCATTATCCATCCTTGATCTATGATCAAACAAAAAAGCATGTCTTTATTAAATTATGATGTGTATTTATCATTTTCTACTTCTGTTATTAAATGACGTTTTCGTTGAACTATGCTCCCGTGTTTACACAGGGTCCGAAAAAGGTTCAGATCGTTTCGTAATATGATATACGTATTCTTACCTTGCACTTTATTATTATATATACGTAAACTTTTTGTTATTTGTTCATGACGTTTCACAATTACACAGGGACGAATCCAAAGTGAGGTTAGGGGGCACGTGCCCCATTCCTCCATACGTTCCTATATTTTAGGTTCATTCTTTAGTACTTGAGTTAATTTTAATTATATCCACTACTTAAAACGTTATAGAAATACACTTTACCATGTTTTCTTATTTTTACATAATTTTATTTTAACTCCTATGGGCTATAACATTTTGAGTAAATTTTAATTATGTCACTGCTATAAAGGATTAATAGAATGATCAAGACACGATAAATGCTATAAATCTTGTCCATGTTTCAAAGAGATAATTGCAAGCTTATAAGGAAGATGAATGAGATTATTTGTTTGATGAAGTTTGTAATTTTTGTGTAAAAAGAGAGATGTTCATTCCTAATATGGATGAATTGTTTATGGTACGTGGCATGTAAGAAAGAGGTTTTAAAAAATAACAATCATTCATCATCATTGACCTATTTTGTGCTTTAATTGATTCAAAACTCCAAAACCTGAATAATAGTTTTGATGAAGCAAATATAAATGTACTTACTTACATGAAATGTTTGAACCCGTATATTGTTTGAAGTATTTGAGAAGAAAAAGTTATATTTGTTGGAGAAATTGAAATGGGTGAATAAGAAACTAATTCTCAAAGTGGATGGAAAACGCGGTTGCACGGTTAAGTTTGATAAGGCGTTCGGTTATGGTTTAAATCGAACGGTTGTTTAAATCTGATTCAAACGGCATCCTTCAATATAAGATAAGATCAATCTGGTTTGATCTAACGGTGGCAGGGAAGACAGCTTTAATCTAACGGCCGAGATTTAAACTGTCCTAACCACCCCAACCAAATGTGGTTTCCATCTAACGCTCTAGGTTTAAACCTGCTAATCTATCTTCAATCCAAAGGCTGAGATTAAACCTTCCTAATCTAGATAGGAGGTTTTCATCTAACGGCCTAAATCAAACTTCGGTTTTGATCTAACGGTCACGGTACCTTGTTCTCCAACCGACTCCCCTATATAAAGAGGGCTAAGGGTGCATTTATTCACACACCTTACTCTAGCATTTCATAGCATTCTGCATTCATAGCATTCGAGGCTTGCATCACGTCCGGGAGAAGTCAGGACATTCGAAGGTTCGAAGTAGTTCAAGTTCAGCAGTGCCGCTCAACTGAACAGGTACCCGTTGTATCCTGGGAGACGATTGCTCACACCGGTTGGGCACAGTATACCGGAGCAATACGTCTTAAGGACAGAGTCCTCGACTCGCCCCAGTTTGATTATTTTTGTATTATTCATATGCACACATTGAACGACTGCGTCTTGGTACAGGATTGATTGTCTCTAACAATATTCTCATCCAAAATTTTATCCATGTGAGGGGTTTTGAATTGGTTGTTCTTTTACCTTGCCACAAAAGTTAGTGTAGACTAAAAATAATATTGTTTATCTATTGGTGTATATGTTTTTAAAACTGTCTCTGATTTTGCCCCTTGCTACTGTTATTATGTAAAGAGCCTTTTTAGCTATGAATATAAAGATAAATCAGATGTGAATAAAATAAAAAAAATACTTAGATGAGTGCTTTCTTGATTACGCAAATTGGAAATGATATGTTTCGTAGATCCGATGTCATTGAAGTTACATATTAGAATAAATTTTTATCGATAAATTTGTCATTGATTATGTTAGGAGGGGTTCCTCTAAAAAAAATATTTTCAGTGTAATTACCTAAAAATGACAGCGCAACGCAAAGTGTGCTCGAACCTTTGACGATAATTTTGTCGGAATTCTCATTCCAAAGTCTTTTCAATGGCATACTTTCGTTGACTTCATATTCCGCCTTCAAGTTCTGGTCAAACATCATGCGTGTTTTCGCGTCTGAAAATAGAGACAGAGAGAATAAAAATATTAAAAATAATTATTAATATGGTCTCCTAAGGATGAAGTGGAGATCTTATCCGTTGGGCAAATCATTCGATAATTATTATATATATATATATATATATATCTATATATATATATATATATATATATATGAAGTGGAGATCTTATCCGTTGGGCAAAACATTCAATAATTATTATATATATATATATATATATATATATATTATTTTTTTATATAAAGATGATATATTATTGAAAAGCCTCACTTTTGGCATAGAAAAACCATATTACAAGGAATCAGCGTACGAATATATATATATATATATATATATATATATATATATATATATATATATATTTCTAGTTATTGTTGAGCTATAACTTTCAAGCCGAAAAGAACAAAATGATGCGTGAAACGTGCGTTGGCTTTGCTATTCAAAATTCTTTATGGGTGACTTTCCTTATAGGGGTAAAGCCGAAGAGACCCTTTTGCAACACATCTTTTGCTTTAAAAAAAGACAGGAAGTAAGGTTGAGAGATGAAATGAGCCAAGAGATTTGTGAGTCAATCGAGTATGATTTAGGTTTTTACTCGACTAGCTTGGTTTGATTATGATCGTGATCAAACTCAGCTCTATTCCATTATTTAACAAGTCAATCTTGAGCATGTTGATGCTCGAATTGTTATCTAGTGAGCATGCTTGAATTTAAAATATGTATAAACTATGTATGATTTGATCTTGTACTAGTATTTTTGGTTGATATAAACAATAAAAAAGCATGATAACTTCTAATTATTCAAATGGTACTAGTTTTTTCACGTAAAAAAGTAATAATGATTCAATAATGAGTTAAAAAAATGAATGTTTATACTTATATATATACCAAATAAAAAACTAACTACTTTTTATTATGTTCGAATATGCTCAAATTGCGTTTGAGTCCCGGTCGAGTTCGAAGATTTTCGAGCTCGAGCTTGAGATCGAAATGCAGATGGCGTTTGTACTCGAGTCCGAGATTGAAATATTTTAGTTGAGAAATGAGAAAAATGTATATTACCAAAAGAAAGAAACAATTGGATATATGTAGAATTTCATCATTAAATATAAGATAGATGACACCATTGAGCGATACTAAGTAAGGTTGGTAACTAAGGGTATACGCAGACATATGACATTGATTACTGAGAGACTTTCTCTCCGGTTGCAAAGATCGATATCATTTGAGTACTATTCTCATTATTAGCAAATAAAGACTGACAATTTTATCAGTTCGACATCAAGTGCCTTCTTAAATGGAGAATTGAAAGAGGATGTATACATGGAGGTACCACCTGGGTTCTCTGAAGAATCTTGAGAAAATGAAGTATGCAAACTTAAAAAGGCACTACTATGGACTCAAATAATCTCCCCGAGCATGGTTCAGAAGATACATAATGGCTATGAAAAAGAATGGATACAGACAGAGAATGCTAATCATACACCGCTCTTCAAAAGAAATAGAAACTTGGTTACTTATCAATCATCTATGTAGACGACATGATCATAACAGGGAATGGCAGGAAAGAAAATATGCAACTTCAGAAGAGTCTGTTCACATAATTTGAAATGAAAGATATAAATGGTCTGAGTATTTTCTGGGGATTGAAGTTCTTCGATCAAATAAAAAAAAATTCATATCCTAACAAAAATACACACTAAATCTACTGACTGAAGTCGAGATGGTGGACTGCAAACTTAGTGACACTCTGATGATTGCAAGTCTGAATATGGTAAAAGGGGATACACTGGAAGATCAAGAACAATATCAGAGACTAGTGAGAATGTTGATCTATCTGTCCAACACGAGACCCGATATTGTGTTTGCTGTTAGAGTGGTCAGCGAATTTATGTATCAACTTCAGGAAGAACACATGAAGATAGCCATGAAGATAATACAGTAATTAAAGAACACATTAGGAAGGGGCATTATATATGGAAAAAATAGACACCTAGATGTTGAGGTTTTTATTGAGCTGATTGGACAGGTGCCCCGAATAATAGACAACTCACTTCAGGATACTTTGCGTTGGTTGATGGGAACTTGGTAACATGGAGAAGTAAAAAAATCAGAATGTAGCTTTATCCAGTGCTGAGGCAGAATTCAAAAGCATTGCAAAAGGATAGTGTAGATTCCGTGGGTAAAAAAAGTTGATGAGCGAAATTGGTTCCTCACTCATGGCTTCAACTCAGTTGATATGTTATAATAAGATATTAACTTGTATCACTGAACATCCAGTATAGTATGGAAAAAAAACACTTGAAAGTAGATCAACACTTTATAAAGAAAAAAATTGAAAAAGAAATTATTGATATTTTGTTCGTGAAATTGAAAGATCAGTTGATTGACATTCTCATAAAGGTAGTACCTAGCATGAATATCACGAGCCTTTCAAGTGTGACGTGTCTAACTTGTTCATGAATTGAGCCAAGATACGATAATATCTAGTTCCTTAGAAAAGTAACGTTATAGTTGATTTTCAACCTAATATAATATATATTATATTGAAAAGTCAACTATAACAATATTTTTAGTAAGAAAGTTTATAATTAAACAAAATATCATTTGTATCGTTTGTACAAGAATTGTAGGAAATAGCATAACGTTTTGTCTTGATCAATTTAGTTTGACTAAGCAGGTTGTTTACCTACAAGGATTTTTATAATTGAAATTCCTTCTTATTACTTTAAGAGCGTTTTGTTTAGGAACATTATTTTGAGAACACTTCTGTCCTGAACATGTAGAAAAAAAAAAAGAGAAGATAAAAAAACAAATACATTATCTCATTTTTTACTGACTAAAAAAATATTCCCAAATAAGTATTCCAAACCATTACTTAAATGTAATCTCTTGATAATCAAACTAACTTCCCAGTGCGCATTCACACCAGAACGGATGGCATCCGAGAATATTATAGTTCTGCAGGAGTTAATCCATACTATGCGATTTAAAACTGGTAGGAAAGGATCGATGGTGAAGTAGAAACGGATTCAAAGAACACAACATGTGTAACGCACAACTCATTTTATTATTCAGAAAATAACTCAAAACCGAATACTAGAATTCTTGGCGCTCTTGTCAATGACCCTACCCAGCATTGGCTCACCGATCATCCTACCCGGAATTGGTATTTGGCACCCTTGCTCTTGGCACTCTTGGCGCACTTTCTACTATGGCCGGCCCCCTTTATTTATAGACTAACTAGTCTAAACAAAACCAAACCCTAATAGGACTAGATAAACATCATTAAAACAAATCCTAACTAGAATAAATAAAGACAACTAAGGAATATCAAGACAATGACTCTATCTTTAATTTCTACTAATTAGAATCCAAATCTAACAAGGAAATTATCCAACAAATAGCGGTGAAAATCGACTTTGAAAAAGCTTACGACAAGGTGGATTGGCATTTTCTACAAGTTGTACTACAGACTGCCGATTTGAGTAGGGACTTGGCCACTTTGATAATGCATACGGTAACTTCGGCGAGACTATTGATCATTTAGAATGGAGAAAGACTGAACAGCTTCCAGCCGACACGTGGCATCCGCCAGGGTGACCTATTGGCGCCCTATATGTTTCTCTTGTGTATGGATGTATTAAGTCGTGCCATACAACATGCTGTGAGCAAGAAAGAGCAGGTTCCAATTAAAGCTTCACGTTCTGGACCTGGGGTTTCTCACATATTTTTCGGAGATGATCTTCTTTTGTTTGGCGGGCCTCGGCTAAGAAGGCGCGGGTTATGGATGATATTTTGTCTCATTTCTGTGTGTTGTCCGGCCAATGCATAAGTTTCTCCAAATCACAATTCTTTGCGTCAAAAAACACCCCCTATTGTTGTTGCTGGGTTGAGTGATACGCTGAACATGAAGGTAACAGATGATTTAGGTAGGTATTTGTATATGTCGGTTCTTCATAGTAGAGTCACAACATGTACCTATGATTTCCTTGTTGATAAAATGCGGAGCAGACTCTCAAATTGGAAAGTCAAACTCTTATCTCAAGCTGCATGTGCTTTGCTTGTTACGTCTGTTCTTACTGCCCTTTCCACGTACGTTATGCAAACTTCGAGAATTTCCTGTGGGACATTAGAGAGCTTGGAGAAGCATATTTGACAATTCTTTTGGGATGAGTTAGACGGCAGTAAGCATCTCCACTGTTTGTCTTGGGATGCTTTATGTACTTTTAAGGAAATGGGGGTTCTTGGCCTTAAGAAGCCTAGACATATGAATACACCGCTAATTATGAAATTGTGTTGGTCTTTGTTAGTGAATCGCTAGCATTTGTAGGCTAAAATTTTGTGGAACCAATATGGGCCTCCCATTGGGGAATGTTCTCGGCAGAATGCGTCTTCTGTTTGGCGTGGGATGTGCAGCTGTGTCCCGGACATGTTGAAGGGGCTGGACATCTTGCAAAGTTCGGAGGGGGTCATGGTGCTATTTACAAATGGAGACCAAATAGCTCAGGGAAATTCTGGATTGCTAGTGCCTACAAGCTCTTGACGGCTGAATCTGAAGACTTATCATCATAAGCATGGCACCGAGTTTGGAAGTTGAAGGGTCCTCATCGTATGTAGAGAATGCACCACAATGTGTTGCCAACGGTTAGCTTCCTTTGCCGTAGACATCTTGAGAGTTTTGTTTCATGTCCCCTATGTGGAAAATCTGCTGCTGACAACCTTCATGAGATTCGAGATTGCACTTAGACATCGCAGGTCTGGAGAAGACTTGTCCACTGTGACAAGTGGAGTATGTTTTTTGCGTCGTGTGGAATACAATCTTAGGTTGATCTGAACTTATCAATGATAATGACTGGCCCGGTGGTGGATGTTCGATGGGATTACCTTTTTCGTGAGTCGGCGTACGGGATTTGGTTCTGACGGAATGGGTTCCTCTATGGAAGAAAGCCGGAATATGCTCCCCCTTGGTTATTCGTTGATGAAGTTTTGAGAAGGGTTAGATTAACACATGCCGTTTTTGGTATTGAATTTCTAGAACCATAAGTAGAATTTGAATAGTTTTTTTATTGAGTTTATTTTGATGTAAATAATTACGGCTTTTTCTTTATACTAATGAAAATCGATCTTCTGGACCGAAAAAACTAACTTTCCTAGTCAATAAGTACAGTTATTGGATTCTCGTTAATCAATAACTTTCATATTCAATTATTAATGAGCAAAGTACTCTCATCGACCGGACGAATTAATAGAATATCTCTCGTGCGTGCACACGACTCTTTAATTTATCAGACCTATCGATTGCATGACTCTTTAATTATTCATGAATAGATAAATAATAAAAAATTACAAATATTGATATTCCATTCACACAAGTCAACCGTTTGATGTCAGCCCTAAGAATCAAAGTTACATTTCACCACTAATAATTCGTTTAGATTCATTGTCACTACGTAGGTACCCCTTGTTATGCTAATCGTATAGAACAAACGTATTTGGACAGTCGATAAATTGTACGACTAAGTATAAGTACATATTACTATATAATGGTAATGGACCATTTTCAAACAATGATGTACAATAGCAAAAGCAGAAAAAAAAAACTGATAATTGAATGATTTATCAAGAATAATATTAAAGATATGTCCGAAATTGAAGAGGTATATATGTTACATTACGTATGTTGATTTTAGTAATAATTTTTGGTGTTGTTGGCATATACTGGATAGTGTTGTTGTTGGTGTGGTCAAAAACAAGGAAAGAAAACAAGAAAATAATTAGCTACCAGCATGTTAGCTAATGTTCTAGTAGATTTCTATCTTAGTAAAAGAGAAGAAGGAAGAAAAATGTGTCACTCCTCTGTAATAGTAAAACAAACGACGATTTTAAGAAAAAAGAAGAAATTTTTCTTTATTTCATTGTTTATTTATTTTTACAAAGTTCCAAGCGACCTGGGGCACTCATTTGGTTGCTTCCTTATTAATTCATGCTTATTCACCAACATAGGGGTTGAGATCTCCTCACTCCAACGTTCCTCACCCCTTTGTGACCACGCGACACGTGGCAGCAAGGGGGGTGGTGAGCCTAGATGAGGGTGGTCACGCGTCACCGCACCTCTCTTACGGTGAGGTGATCCTATCCCCCCACATAGAATGCAACACAACAACAACATTACTCATTGTCTTAGAGGATCTCGTTTATGGCAGGATATGGAGGAGTCAGATGTACGAAACTATACGCATATGTTAGAAACACACAGATGTTGTTTTCTGATTACTCATAATGAAAACTACGTCAAGAATAAACGTTCAGAATTTGAATTTATGAGATAAGAGAAAACGCTACTCAACCTCTAAGTTTATTGATTTTTCTCATGATACGGATATAACATAAGATGCTAAGACCAACAAGTGATAACTTCAAATACCACGAGAACCATGCATATGCATTTAATATGGTGGCTGTAGGGGCCCTTCATTTGGGTAGAGGTAAAAAACCACATTGTGCACCTAACTTAGGCTAAGTTTGATATAGGACTGATGGCCATGCCAAAGTGGTTTTCGAGCTGCGAAAATGCCAAATTTTAGGCCAAGCAAGGGCTAGCATGACTAGTTAAACTAGGACAGCGCGCGGTATGTCCCAACGAAACGCGACGCGGCCTTTAACTAGGACAGCCCGCGGTTTGTCCCGGCGCATTCGAAGGCCGTGGCGGAGAAGAGATTCGTTGTCCGACCTGGAGAACAAATGCTGCTGCATCTACGGTGGTGGAAGTATGTAATTCAATGAAATGCGATCGACATGGAAATGGTCTCACGCGGTGGAGAGGAGATGCTTTGTGCCCGGTGGAGAGAAGATGCAACTGCATCTGTAGTGGTGGAAGTATGTAATGTCACGGATAGGATCACCTCACCGCACGATGACTCACCCCACTCCCCACCACGTGACACGTGGCAGCAAGACCACCCCATGTTGTCACGTGTCACACGGTGACGCGTGCGGTGAGGGAATTGCAGTGAGGGGATCTGAACCCGTAATGTCAAGCCATTTGGCGTCTTAGATACGAGTTGGGATCCTCTCACCCACAATTCTCTCACCCGCTTTCCCGCCGCACGACACGTGGCAACAAGAGGGTGGTGAGGCTCGATAGGGGTGACCCTCATCTAGCCTCATCACCCTTCCTGTTGTCATGTGTTGTGTGGTGGGGAAAGGGGTGGATTGTAGTGAGGGAATCAAAACCTGAAGTACATGCAAAATTGTGTGTTAGGACAGCAAGTTGGGTCCTTGTTCCAGTTGTGTAAATGAATTTTAGTCTACTAATCAGGTGGGGAAGGGTTTGGTTGGCTCTGTCTTCCTCTAGACATGTTAGAGCCATTGACCCAAGGCAACAAATGTTGAACCCTTTCTTTTTAATAACAAATTCAGATTTGATAATAACTCATTAAAAACCACATATTTTATATAGCTTCACTAGCTATATAAATTCTTTCACTAGCACATAATATCCCTATTATTGTGTTATCTATGCAGCTACATATAGAACCAAAGGTTTCACTGGAAACAAACTCTCTATCCTTTAGGATGGAGATATTGTTTGCCTGCCTCTTACCCACCCCAGACCCTAACGATAACTTTTTCCGTCATTAGGATATACTGCGTACGTGTTGTTGCATATTTTATATAGCTTGTAATAGTTACTCATTGTCAGATATTGTATGATCAAACACTTGATGGAACCCTTCTTTTCAATCACAACTATCTTGCCAACTTGACGTTCTCTTACTTTCTGTATCTCGTTGAATACATCTATTATAAAAAAAACTTACAAATAAGACTACAAGGATACGGATGCTTCACAGCTAAAAGCATTGTTGTCCTGGGAGTTCAGACAAAATGCTTACATGTTGCTAAGTCTCCTTCCCTGGTAAATCAACGAGTCATTTTCCAAGAAACAAAATTGATTCATCCATACAATGAGAACTAAAGCTAAAGGCGGACTATCGCCTCAAAATGCCTAGCAAAGCAGAACAAGAATCAGTATTTCCAGAACTTCCAGTCAGGATGGATTAGCATCCTATCTTAATGCATCATATCCAAATGCTACCAAAGGCTTCTTCAAGTGCCCTTTTCTTGCTTAGTTCAATACTCCATCCTCCAGCTCGCGCAGCTCTTTCTGCTCGGAGTTTCATTTTTTCCTCATCTTCATACTCGTACATAGACATGTCTGGACCCGATCCAAGTGGGATAGGTTGGGGCGCCATGCCAGTTGGACGCGGTTGGCCAACTGCGCCCCCAGCAATTGCTGGGGCATATTGCCCTGGTGCACCTGTGTTTGCACCTGTCTGAGAGCTTTGAACCATCACCTGCAACAATGAATATGTTAGACAACCATAGCAGAATAATCTACACTGCCCTGCACCCTTTCCATTGTCTTCAAAAGGAAAAAAGCTTCCTCCGGAAAACTTTAATTTTCCTTAGTAAAACTTTAATTATGACGTAAGTGTGGACATCATCAAATGAGAGCGTCAAAAGGGAACATAAGTACCCTTCTCCCTAACTTTTCATACTACTGTGGTTCTATGCTAAACCAGACTACCTCACCTTGCAACATTTCAGGAAAGTAACGCGACAAAGTAAAACAGAGAGGAAAAGGGCTGTATCCTGTACTAAATAATCTCTCTTTTTGTTTTGGTAATAATAAAAAAACAGAAGGGAAAAGGAGGAAAAAAAAAGGAAAGGGCACTTGACACATCCAACATATTGTTATCCAAGTCAAAGAAGTTGCAAATAGTGATGAGTGAAAAACAAGAGCAGGAGTAAAATTGCGAGAAAACTAGTTCAGAGAGGAAATGGCATTAAAATTGGCTGCCAAGCCGGTCCAAAACCACATGGATTCCAAGAAAAATTTGGGAAACATACCACAGGCACACATTCCAACACCCAAGATGTTTTTGTAAATAGGCAACTGTGCACCAACAAGATTCCATCATATCTGGGTGCACTAAATTCAGTTTGACCAGAAAATGTAAAATTTGGTCTTTAGAGGACATTATTGACGTTAATACTTAATGAGGGATAATAATATAACTAAACAAGTATGTGCTAAATTAAGGACGAACAGTTAGTCAGAGCATCATGCATTACATAAAGAAGAAATACGGGGAAATGACACTTTGATGCAAAGTATCCTGCAGCATTTCTCGAAAAGATCACGAATATTTGCTCTAGGATGCAAGAAACTTTAATAATACAGAGCATTTTGGGACATCCCAATTCTACTATTAATCCCTGATCTTGTGATAACAATGGTAGAAGCGAACTGATTATGGTTGATTCTAGATTCATCTTTCCATTTCCAATGGAGTCAAGGACACACTCTTCATTGACTTTGGAATATGATGGAATAAAGCAAAATGACTCACTAAATTGGTTGCGCTTCTTATATTGTGAAGTAGCAGTTGATCGATACGCAATTTTCATTATGGGTCATCGGGAAACAACCTCTATGTGTTTCTAACACATGTATGGTTGCGTACATCTGACCCCCCATACCCCGCCATAGGCGGGAGCCTGTAAGGCAATGGGGTAATGTTGTTGTTGTTGATGATGATGATTCTAGATTCAAATTGTTGGACCGTAATACCCCACTTTTTCCAGTTCTCTTTCAACCACGACCTTGATCTTTTTTGGTGTTCATATGGCTGAATGAATTGAACTAAAGATTGTCAATAACACTTCAGGGGTAGGGCGAGCAGGCTACGGCTACAGGATATAGGATGTCAACTTTAAGACAGCACACATAAACAGATTATGTCCATCTCACCTTCCACAACCCAAGTGAAGTTCATGCTTATCTGATATTGAGTTAAAAGCTCCAACATGAATTTTAGGCTCGCGAACATTGGGGGAACCTTAGTAATTTGTTCTATTTCTGAAACAGCTTTGCCTTATTCCAGGAGTTCCCTTCCCACTAAACCTTCCGCTCTACTGCATGACCAAGAACTTTCAATTTCCACTGCTAACATATTGGTTCCCTCTTCCACCATCCTTAGTTCTATTCTTCAAGACATTAAGTTCAAAACTCATTGCACTGGGACACGTAGATTTATTGATGCGCTCTGGATTACCCTCTTGGTGATGGCTCATTTCATAGTCATCTAGTCGGTCCATGAAGCCTCATTAAACATATAAGTTACCTAGGCTTCTTACTCATTCATGTTCACCAGACAAGTGGCCACCCACACCTTGAGAAAATTTTAAAATTAACTTTTGGCAGGATCATGGTGACTTGTTCCAATTTGCTCCCTTAGATGTATATCGCCTGCTATGCACTGATATGATTTCTCAGAGTTTTTATCTTTTATCAAATACGCACAAAAAGGCACAGATGCCATATTGCTGATGCCTAAAGCAATAGCCACCTTCTATGCAAGGAATTGCAAGTTAATGCTGGTGATCAAATGTCATGGCTACCTCTTCAGTAAGGACTAATATCTTTTCTCATTTTATCTCCTCAGCTCTTCCTTCGCCTGAATTGGCTTTGTAAAATTCGGTTGTGATGCTGAAGAGTCATTTTGGCTGGGTTTGGGGGTTCGGATCAGGAGAGGCAGAAAGTGAGGCAAAATATGAGACCTCCAATCACACGCTGCCACGTGTACAAGCAACTCTTTTTTAAAAACAAAAAAACTATAACCTCTTCCCTTTTTGTACACGTGGCAGCGCGTGATTGGAGGCCTCATATTTTGCCTCACTTTTTACCTCTCCTGATATGAACCGGGGTTTTGGGTGCTGGGACCCCACGGACTCCAAAGCCCTCATTCCCCTCTCTTTCACTCTCTTTCCCTCTGTTTCTATCTGCTGCTTTATCTCTACTGGACTACAACGAACTTTGCTAAGAAGGAAACTACTATGCTTTAGCCTTACTTTTGGTTTAACGGTTATAAGCCACTTTTATTTTGCACAAGCTCTGCTTGTTGTTATCACTAGCGTAATTATTTTGTTCAGGTTGGCATTTTGTATAATCTGCTATTTGATATATTCGGACTATGCTTGGACGATACTGCCATTTCAGACAGTCTTTTTTATAGATTGGCATTAGATATGAGGAAAACGTTGTAAGCCACCTGTAGCTTTCTAAGATTGCTGATAGCTGCTAAGTTATAACCAGCAACTTTTGTAAATTTGCCATTTAGCTTTATATGAAATTTCACTTACAACAAAGGTTTCTCACAAATCGTTCGATAATCTGCACAAAAAAGAAAAAAAAAACCTTTTCGTAGTAAAGTAAATGCCACAATCTCCAAGAGATCGAAATATCTTTTTCACCAACAATAAAGCAAAACCTTGAAACACTAGGCAAGATGAACAATTTTGAAGAATCAATTTTAGCATGGATATATTGCTATCTCCTCCTTCCCTCCTTCGGTCTACCTGGAATATCACGACTCAGAAGTGCTATAATCTGCAGCTATATTGCAGCATTATGTCTAAGTATTTCATGATACTACTCTCATATTTATGCAACTGATTCTGATATCATCCAAAATATTGCAATTCCAAATTTCAAGAAATCCTTTCGCTTTGGTAATCCAGCTTAAGAAAGAAGGGACAGTGTCAACCTATGCTTCTAGGAGTGTTAACTCTTTCCTTGTTTGTACTCAAAGACAACTAAACAAGGTTCCAACTTAATCTTGTATAATCCACCATAATAGATTTAACAACTTTCAAACATCTCAGAACAAAAGCCCAAAAGAATAGGGATCAATGGCCTTTTATTACTAGTAAACACTTGCAAGCAAATTTGGCTTCACAGCCATTTTTTCAGCAATTAATTCCAGGAAGAGAAAATATAACTATCAACTTTTTGATTGTTCTTATTTAACACCTAAAATTAGATCTTCAGAGGATGAATTTCAGGTAAACCAACATCTTCTTACTCGATTCCAGGAACACACATAGAAAAAGAAGAGGAAGAACGCAATAGGAACTCTAAAAAGAAAAATCTAAAATGCTTCTCTATCGTCATAACCGATCTCATATTTGTCTAAGTTCTCATTACATAATCATAAAAATATTTGGAATAATTGCTTTGGTTTACTTGTAAACACTTGCCTGAAAGGTAGATTGCGAAGCCTATGGAAATTGTTTTTAGCAGCTAAGTCCAGGAACACTATAGAGCAAATAAAAAGTGTGGATGAGCCGAACATTCTCATTTTCTCTAATATGGAACAGATCCCATGACTACTCAATAAAAACCATCCCAATATTATCTAAGAGCAGCGATTTCCCAATTTCAGGTGGTAAGATTCAAGAATAATCATTGTTGAAACCTAATCGATCAATCATCACTGTTGTCAAAGATGTTGACTTCATGTGGGGAAAAGGGATTCCCACCAGACCACTGAATGAACTGCATTTTATCAATGGCTATACAAAAACACTTCTAAGATGCACCATATTCTATATAATCACAATATTTCAATAACGTATGCTGCTTTCATGAAATCAATCAGATCCTTAATGAGGACAGCGTATTCTGGCCTTATTCCCATTAGGCATATATATCATCTCAATCATGACTCCTGGATTTTTATCACTAGCCACCATTGAACTGCCTTTCGCACACGTCTTTTTCTGGGCTACCTATCCTTGCATGTCATCCACACCTCCATTTTTACATTCTTGTTTCTGCTACTCTCGTCTTTTCTTTACTGTTATAACATACTCTCAACATCAAACCCATTAAACATTGCAGGCTTAATTGCTGTCTTGTAGCACTTACCTTTAAAATTTAAAGAACCTTACCATCACAAAGAAGATTTGATGCACTTTCCACTTAAGCAGCTAGCACTTTCCACTTAACCAGCTAACATGAATCCTATGACAATAAACTTATCAAATTCATCTTCCTGTAACATTAATTCTAAATTTCTAAAGCTCACATTGGAGAAATTTCTCAATTCCCAACCTATGTAGAGAACCACTTGTCATCCTCTTATTGCTACAATTGAAAACTATTGGTTCTGATGAATTATGTGAGTTTCCATGCTTGACATTAACCTCCTTCCTTAGTAGTTAAAAGTAAGTGTGGCTAGCTTGCAAGAGGCGTATGGGCCTAAGCACAAAGCGCAAAACTAATTATGAATTTATTCCAAGAGAAAGTCAACGTCACTAGATTTTTACATATCATGAAGCTAAAAGCACCAATCATTAAAATGGAATAAAAGGAGGATCCAAAAGCCACATAAAGTGTTGACCATATAATCACCGAGGCAAGTTTAGAGGGAGAAACAAGAGAGAAGCTGTACACCCTGTACCCAAATAGGAAAAAGATATACAATAAACAAATCCAATCTCTGACAAAAACTTACATCATTTTCAGTCTGCACAGGCTGTCCCTTGCTGGCTGCAAGAGCTGCTGCATATTCTTCAGCCTACTACAGCAGATAACCAGAAAAGTTGGAATACATCATTGATTGATCAATGTGAAATATCAAAAGAATTCAGATTTCACCTTACGAGCATGAGCCATCATGATTTGTTCAGCATTTTCTCGCTGATTAGTGTGCAATCTTTGCTTCAATAGCAGGGACATCATTCCCCTTCGATTAAATTAAATACTACAAGAACAACAAAAGTTTCATTGATTATAGGTCCAAGTCTTGATTAGTACACTTATAAAAGGCTTGACTTACTCATATCCTCCACTTCTCTAAATAATCATTGTATCCCTTAGAGATGGAAAATCTTCTTCTCTTTTATTAAATCTGTACAATCACAAGATCATAGATCAATACATCAGGCTCCACAAAGTCCCCCCCAAACAGAAAAGTATATAGCCCTACCGACAAAAACGAACATATCAGTAAATAGCCCTAATGCCAACGAAAACGAACATATCAGTAAACCGGATACTAGTTATGGTGAGCTAATTTTTAAACCACAATAAGAATGACTGAATATAGTATATCGACTAAACTTTTAAAGGTACTTGTTATTTTCTTAGCTCATACTTAAGGGATGTATATTCATGACATCTGTGACAAACTTGAAAAATAAATGTCGCACAAGAAGTCTGGGAAGCAAGATCAATCGCTAGTTTCAAGTTTAACAAATAATCAAAACAATGCCTTACCAAATCTGTCCACTGCCTAACTGTGTCACATGCTTAATTATTCTGCTAAACACTTATTCTATAATATACAGAGATCCTATTTACTTACATATCCTCCTGAAACTTTTTGCAAATTGAATTTAGAATTTTGTGTATCAGTTAACATAACATGATGACTACTATTCTTACAAAACCAAATAGACAAATCAAGTAAAAACAGCAAGATACTAAACATGGTTTAGAGACACTGAACCATGACTTTCACTGCCGAACACACGTAAGGATATGCCCCATGAGTTTGATTCCAGATGGTATACCAACTATCTAGGCTTAGATCAGCTAGAGGACACACGCAGATAACCTAGTTAGGATCCCACTCAAAGATTCTGGAAATTTCAAAAGAAAATGAAGCAGTGAAGTATTCTTTGAGTTTTGACCAATCCATTCACACTGTTCAATCATCACAGCACCTACAACTTTTAGTAGCTCATTGACATGGTATTGTTAAAGCTATACCATCAGGATTTCTAATGAAACAGCTCCTCGGTGTTAGACCATTTAGGCAGCCTTACAAGGAACTTAATCACTCTGTTCTGGTTTGGTTAGTATAACATAAATCCCCAAATCATGAAAACAACAAAGTCATCATTCATTTTGCGTATACGGACCCTCGTTGTCTAATATAGGCATCCATCTCATGCTAAGAAATCACACAATTATAAACACAATTTTAATGTAAGTTTTGAGCCTTATATTTGTTAGTGATTAAAGTTGCAGTTCTAGGCTAACCATGTCATGTTACTCAAGCATTCTTATGTCGGGGATGAAGCCTTTTTTATAATAAAAAAACTGGGGTGAAGCCACTCGCCTATTTGATGTACACTTTATCCTGTTAAAGTAAATAGCACCCAATTCACTCTCATGACAGAGGCCTTAGAACCAATTTTTATTGCTACCAACAATTCTGCTTTCCTAAAGTTCATCTAAAATCATACATGACTTATGCTTAGAACGACAAAGGCTTATAAAAATACTACCCTGCCACTTTCTCCAGGTCACTTATAATTTCCAGATTCTGAAAATGCACCATCACATAGAGTGCGAAGTATTACCATTCAGACTTTTTCTTTTGAATGTATTACCATTCAGACTATCTATCACGTCCACACATTTGTATGGATACAACTCATGATCTCAACCAAACTCAGCTCAAGGAAACATTTATTGGGACTTGGGTTCAGAGTTTTCCCTAAACGTTATCTGTTCGAACATAAATTAGAAGTTCTTTGTTTACACAAGCTAAACATCAGCCAATCTTTACTAAAGTCCAGATGATGTTACTAATCTCATGCCAAGCAAAACTCACACATTCCTGCAGATTTAGTATCAACTCTGTTTGAAGCAAAGAATTTAATCACACAAGCACACTCACACACACTTGGCTCTTCATGTACCCCTTAACCCGTATCCAATTGCAGATCGACGCATAATCCAGCTGAAATTCAATATGCATTAGCATACTTATTGATGATCTAGGACTCCTACTACTGGTTTTTACAGTTTGATTAGCTCCATTTACAAGTTTCAGAAGTAGCTCTCCTTTCTTTATCCGATGACTCCATACATCTGATCAAGCTATTCCAATTATCATACTCAGCCTTTCATGTTTTTAACTAGACAAGGAGACAATTAACAGTTTATTTGTTTCTCCCCTGCTTCACTTTCTAGATTTGTTATCTAAGCCTAACAACCATTAAATTTCAAGAATTCGAACAGACACCTGCTACTCTTACTCAACCCAACATTTTTATGGCCCAAATCAGCATCCAAGCTATCAACCGGATGATCAGGCCTTGGTTTGTCAAGGATATTGATTCTATACAGCACATGAACATGATCCTTAGCATCTGGTCATCACAAGATCACTGAAAATAGAAAAACACATGCAATTCAAGGTTTGGCCTCTGCAGATTTAAACAAGACCATTTTACTGTTCGATCATGATTTTTCATTATCTCAGATTGTCTTAGCTTCCATTAGCAATCACGATTTCTTCAGCATTTTCTCGCTGATACTGTGCAATCTTTGATTATAGGTCCAGATCCTGATTAGTACACTTATAAAAGGCTTGACTTACTCATATCCACTTCCTCTAAATAATCGTTATACTCCCTCAGAGAAAATCTTCTCTTTTATTAAATCTATACAATCATAAGATCACAGGACACCACATCAGGCACCACAAAGTCCTCCAAAGATAAAAGTACGTAGCCCTACTGATGACAACAAACATATCATTAAACAGCCCTACTGCCAAAGAAAAAAAAAACATATCAGTAAACCTGACATAGGTTGAACCACGAATGCAATCTGTTAAACAAAAAGAGTGATTTACATCCATTTGTTTCTTCGGTTACAGCAACAGAACGGGAGAACACTAACATCAAAATAGAAATTGAGGCTGTTAAAGGTTGTAACATTCAAGGTCACCTATCTACATAGCAGAAGGGGATCAGAAGCTTCTGAATTAACCTATATGCTCCTGCAATTTCTGGTGAAATTCAACATAAAGCATTTTCCTCGATGTGGTGCACATTG
>AP025065.1:1125453-1286581 GCA_036186865.1 Eustoma russellianum
GACACACACTCTGCTGTTCTCTGACGATTTTCGGCTGGCATGGGAGAATGTGTGGAATCTATAACCATTCACAAAACACATGTCGTATCGCGTGACTCTGTTCAATGGACCCTCGGCCACTGATGTCAGAATGTAACCGTACTCTTCGTAAGCCAGATGACCTTTGCTTGCCTGTAAAACGACAAGTAAGTATACATCAGCGGGGCAATAAATGCGTATCATATGACGTACACGTAACAGAAAATATGTAAACTTACATGCCACCTGAACCAATAAGCAAACTTGGCATCTAACTCATTGTTTATTGCATCGATCGATATACCCGGTGAACGTTCTTGCAATAAATCAACGAACAAGCTGAAGCAAATTACGAATGAGTACCGTGTTTACCTTTGTAATATAATGGATATAGTAGCGCAATCTATTTACAAATTAAATGGGAGAAGAATGGGAAAAGAGTGGAAGAAGAAAGATGGTTTTATGGTTTCGTGCCTGCAACTTTACCGACGATATAGCGACGCCATAGCGACGAACAAAGAAACACAAATAACGACGCTTAAAAGGAAACAAACACAAATACCGACGAATTAGCGACGAAACACATCGTATGGTGTGTGTGTATTAATGTCTGCATTCATTGCTTACCGACGCTTTACCGACGAAATAGCGACGCACAACGTATCTTCACAACATACGATGCGTTTCGTCGCTATATGTGTCGCTAAGTCGTCGCTATTCACTGTCCGCACAGTGCCCGAATGGTTACAACGTACGATGCATTTACGTCGCTAATTAGTCGCTGAATTCTGCTATATAAACAGCTTGCCGTGACTCTCATAATATAAAAAACAAAATCTCCTTTCTAATCATATAAAAAGAGACAAATATGGTTCGTACTAAGGCACAGGCACGACGTAGTAGTGGTCGTACATACCCAAGACGGGGTCTTTAACCACCCGCACCTGCACCGGTTCCTCCACAACCACAACCACCCCCGCTGGCTGACTCCTCCGAATCCACTGTGCAGGGGCCAAGGCGCCAAGAGGATCGCTAAATTGGCGATCCTCATGTAGAAATACGGGAGCTGTGGAAAACAGTAGAGCAGATGAGGGAGGTGATTATGCAACAGGATGAGCGTCTTGACTACCTGGACAGAAGGCAGATGCAGATCAAATCCAAAGCTGCGCAGTTGAGACGCCTCCTGAAGGCGTGCGCGGAGAGTGTTGCTACTCTCTGTTCGGATGACGAACAGTGAACGGCTCCTCTCCGCTCTTATTTTAGATTTTTTTTAGTTTTTTTCCTTATGTATTTTGTAATTTTTAATTCTATATTAATGAAATTTTTTTTCCCAATCATCGCTTTCGTTTTCTTAATTTAAACACGTGTTTAAATCCCTTACGAATCTCGACGACGCTAAAATACAGACGACGCTAAAATACAAACGAAATATGGTTCGAAAAAATTTGGGCCGACTAATTCACCAACTAAATAGCGACTATATACCGACGAAACTTAATACAATGCCGACAACCTAATAACCGGCGAATTTATTATCATGCTTGAATTTAGCGACGCTTTACCGACGACATAGCGACGCAAGACGTATCTTCACACCATACGACGCGTTTCGTCGCTACGGCGTCGCTATTCAGTCCCAACGGCAGTGTCCGCACAGTGCCCGATGGTTACAACGTACGATGAATTTACGTCACTACGTCGTCGCTAATTCAAACCAAGTGTCACGCCCGCACGTCTTCCGGTGTTGAGTAACGGGAAAAAATTCGTCGCCTATTCGTCGTTATGTCGTCGCTTTGTTTACCTATATATATGACCCCACATGCTTACATTTCATAAACAAAATACAAAGTATGCCCCGTCATTATATAAGAACCCCAAGGCGTGGAGGGGCAAACAGTGCACCTCCACAACGGACTCCTCCTCAATCACAACGGCCTCTTCCTCAGCCACAACCCCAAGAAATGCCGGAACAACAGATCAACTACAGTATAATTATAGCAAACATGCAGCAGCAGTCGAGGGCAACTGCACGTCGTGAACAGAAGGCTGCGCAAGTTGAAAGTCAGATATTACAATTTGAAGCGCCTCCTCAAAGAGTTCGCGGAGAATGTGGCGGCCACTCTTTCTTCCGATGACGAAGAGTGAACGGCCCATCTCCGCTTCTCTTTTAGATTTCTTTTTTTAATTTTTCGTCTTCATAATGTAAATTTTTATTTCTAAATGAATAATTTTTTTCCCCAATCACCGCTTTCTTTTTTCTTAATTCATACACGTGTTTAATCTTCGACGAATCTGCGACGACACAGCGACGAATCGAAATACAAACGAAAAGTAAAACAAAACATTTGCGACACGCGGGTTTCATTGACAAAAAACCGACGATACACAACGCCGAGAACCTACTAACCGACGAATTTATTTTCTTGTTTATCCGTGTTCTGGAATTTTAGCGACGCCTTAGCGACGATATAGAGACGAAACGCTACAAACTAAATAGCGACGAACAAAACACACAGAGTAGCGACGAACCACCGACAAAACACCGACGAAATTGTAATGAAAGGATTAACCTGACTACTTTTTTGTTAGCGACAATGCATTTCATCGTAGTTTCGTCGCAATTAACGACGAAAATGCGTGTATCGCAATTTCGTCGCAAATGACCGACGAAACACCGATATACCTTGTTTCGTCGGTGAATTTTTCGTCGCAATACCAAATTCTTTTTGTGGTGAACCTTGATGCACGAATGCTGAATGCAATATGAGTTTACAATTGTTATTATTTGCGCATGAAAAATAAAATTCAACGTGTTAGTATTATATCAAGTGGGATTCTTTTTTGAAACCATCAAGTGGTATATTCACTCGGTACATTACTGTAACAAAAACAGGACAAAAACAGGTCAATATTCACTCCGCGTGCCACCTCATCTGGCTAGCTGTGGCACCGGATGCGTAGAGCCTCTGCAGTCTATGGGCGAGAGGTAAATAGTAGAATTGCTTTCTTGGCACGTTCCGGTTTCTTTTGTTCGTTCTCCACCTGCGTGTCCCACAGACCCTGCACTTGTCTTTATCCTCGTCGATGCCCCAGTATATGATGCACCCCTCTGAACAACAATCGATTTTCTGAACCGGCAGTCCCAACGCCTGCAGCTGTTTCTTCGTCGAATAAAAACTGTCGACCATTGTGTTCCCTTCGGGAAGAGATTCCCTCATCAGCTGACACATCCCATCGTACAATCTCTCCGTCATACGGTGCTCCGTCTTCATGCTCGTCATCCGACCGATCATGGACATCTGTGCCTGACTACCGCAACCGGGATACAGCGGCGTGTTGGCGGCGTTCAGCATCTCAAAAAACTGTCTCGCTTGAGGGTTCGGATCTTCATCCACGAATACACGCGGCTGTTCATCCTGATCCTGCATTTGTAAGTACTGCTCTCCCGTAAATGCGCCGGCGGCTGCGTCTTGCACCATCTGCACGTATGGGTTGTGAGATCCCTTGCCTATTTCTTTGGCATCAACCTGACCGGGTCCCCCTTCGATGTGTACAGTTGCAGAAGTAGACGCCACCTCATATTCGCCGTGGCAGTACCATGTATGGTAATTGTGCACGAAACCTTGTTTCAATAAGTGAACCCTCACGTCACCCGGATGCATATATTTACGGTTCTTGCATTTCTTACACGGACATCTAATCTGCGTTCCACTTTCATTACTCGTCGCAAAATCCATAAATTCTTCGAGACCTTCAACAAATCTAAAACTCCACTCCCTGCTGTGTACTCTCTCGTACATCCACTTTCTATCGCTCCTCCTCGGATCCATTTTCTCGCTATACCGTCGAAATAACAACAGATATCTTTTCTCGGTGGTGGAAAACATCAAAATTTCACACAAAAGATTTCTTCCTTCTATATTTTCGTAGAAAAGTTATGATTTTTGTGTTTGAAATTGGAGAAGAATGGGAGAAGAGTGGAAGAAGAAAGCTGCGTTTTATGGTTCCCAGCCTGCAATATTACCGACGTATTAGCGACGATATAGCGACGCTAAGCGACGACCATGAGACACGAATCCCGGCAACAAACAAACACAAATACCGACGACAACGCGATGACTTAGCGACGACCAAGAAACACAAATCCCAGAAACAAACACAAACACCGATGTGTTTCGTCGCTGAGTTCGTTGCTACGTCGTCGCTATTCGGCACAGCCCGACTGTTACACTTTCGATGCATGTACGTCGCGTTTTCGTCGCTATGTCGTCGCTGAATTCCTTATATAAACAGGATGGACCGCGCCCCTAACTACATAGAAAACAACCTCCTTTATAATCATAAAAAAAGACCCAAATATGGTTCGTACTAAAGCGCAAGCGCGACGTGGTAGTTGCCATTCAGCGGCAAGACGACCTATTCAACAACCCTCTTCTTCAGCGGTTCCTCTACCACAAGAATCACCCCAAATTGGCGATCTCCATAAATAAATACAAGAACTTCGGAAAACAGTGGATGACCTGAGGGAGCATATTATGTACCAGGATGAGCGTCTCCAATACCTGGACACAAGGCAGATGCGGATTAAATCCAAAGCTGCACAGCTGAGACGCCTCCTGAAGGCGTGCGCAGAGAGTGTTGCTACTCTCTGTTCGGATACCGAACAGTGAATGGCTCCTCTCCGTTATTCATTTAGATTAGTTTTTCCATTATTGTCCTAGTATATTTTGTAATTTATAATTTTATATTAATGAAGTTTTATTTTTCTAATCATCGCTTTCGTTTTCTTAATTTAAACACGTGTTTAATCTCTCACGAATTTTGACGACGCTAAAATACAAACGAAATGTGGCTCGTCTCAAATTGACCGACTAAACATCAACTATATACCGACGAAACTTAATACTAAGACGAGAACCTACTAAACATATCGACGTAACTTAATACAACGACGAGACGAGAACATATTATCAGCGAAACTTAATACAACGACTGCGCAAATTTATTGGAAATTAGCGACGCTTTACCGACGCCCTAGCGACGCACGACGTTATTTCACCCCATTGACGCTAACTCTTCGCTAAGTGTGTCGCTAACTCAAACGAACCGTCACACCTATTTCATGTTGCGTCACTAATGCGTCGCTATGGCGTTGCTAAGCCGTGTCCGTTCATTAGAACGTGTTTACGTCGCTAATTCGTCGCTAAGTGTGTCGCTAACTCAAACGAACCGTCACACCTATTTCATGTTGCGTCGCTAATGCGTCGCTATGGCGTCGCTACGCCGTGTCCGTTCATTAGAACGTGTTTACGTCGCTAATTCGTCGCTAAATGTGTCGCTAACTCGGACGAACCGTCCCGCCCGCACAAAGTTCGTCGCTAATTCGTCGCTAATGCGTCTCTAATTCGCACGAAGCGTCACACCCGCACATATTCCCAGCTTGGTTAACGGTCGAAGAATGCGTTGCAAGTTCGTCGCTATACCGTCGCTAAAATTACCTATTTATACCCCAAACATCCGCACATATATATACACACATACAAATTTATAAAATATCAAAATATGCCGCGTCGTTTTAGAAGAACCCCAAGGCGTGGTGGAGGGGCAAACAGTGCCCCGCCACAAGGGCCTCCTCCCCAACCACCATCGGTTGAGCGGGAGGGTTCCGTATCTGTGTATGGCCCACTACCGCGAGAGGATGCTCAAGAACAAATGCCGGAACAGGATATCGACTACCGTATGCTGATAGCAAACATGCAACAGCAGTCGAGACAACTGCACAGCATGACTAGAAGGCTGCGGAAGTTGAAATTCAGATATTCCAAACTGAAGTGCCTCCTCAGAGAGTTCGCAGATAATGTGGCAGCCACTCTTTCTTCCGATGACGAAGAGTGAACGGCCTCTGTGCGCCTCTCTTTTAGATTTCTTTTTTAATTTTTCGTTTCATAATGTAAAATTTTTATTATTAAATTAATAAAATTTTTTTCCAATCACTGCTTTCTTTTTCATTAATTAATACACGTGTTTAATCCTCGACGAATCTACGATGACACAATGACAAATCGGAATATGAACGAAAAGTAAAACAAAACGTTTGCGACATGCGGGTTTCATCGACAAAAAAACCGACGATACACAACGCCAAGAACCTACTCACCGACAAATTTATTTTATCATTGTTCTGGAATTTTAGCGACAAAATAGCTACGATATAGCGACGTAAGGCTACAAACTACATAGCGACGAATAAAACATACAGAATAGCGACGCACCACCGACAAAACACCGACGAACGTATTAATCTGACTACTTTTCTGCTAGTGACAATGCCTTTCATCGTATTTTCGTCGCAATTAACGACGAAAATTAATGTATCGCAAATGCGTCGCAAAGTACCGACGCGACACCGACGAACTACAGTTCGTCGGTAAATGAAATTCTTTTTGTGGTGTAGCATGCCTAAGTACATGTCCTCTAGTAATAAAACAACATGAGAACAAGACAATGTTATTTGTTTTCCCAGTGAGTTCCTCACAAAGCCTTGCCCAGTTAGGATGAGTTCTTGATTTCCATCCTTAACGAAATTTTTTAAGGTCGATGAGTTCCTGACAATAGCCCTACTTGTAAATACACATGACGGCCTGCATGTTTAATTTAGTGGTGTATAGTTATCTTAAAACATATGATCCATGACTCTATATTTATCTGTATAGATGACACAATAATAGAAATATGGTGTGCTAATGTACTATTGAAGGGATTTATTATGTGCAAAATATATAACATCAGAATGTCTTGTTATGAAACACTAAATTTAGTGGGTTGGAAGTTCCCAAAAAAAAAAAAAATTCGTGGGTAGGAAGTTAACAGCCTTCATGGATTCATTTAGCTCTTTGTACAATAAGATTCATTTGGTTCTTTTTTTGTACACTAAGATCTGTGCAGAACATATAACTTCAGAATGTGTAGTGACAAGACACTAGATTTTGTGTGTGGGAAGTTAAGACTCTTCATGGATTCATGTGGTCTTGCCTTTGTGTACTAACTTACGAAAGATCTTGTAGAATTACGTATCCAATTATACATAAAATGATTTTTCCTTTCATTTCATGCATATAACAAATGTACAACTTAATTTTTTTTTCATTTTTCAACAAAATGTTGAAAAATATAACGATACGCGCATTTACACGTCATCATCATCTACTCAAATTTCAAACAAGAAGAGGGCCATGGCTAGTTGTGCTTTGCCAACATGCAAGGAGCTGTAGGAAGGTAGGCTTCTTGCAGGGGAGAACAATTTTAGTTGTGTTATCAAAACCATATTCCTCAGCAGACATATCCAGCAGCTTTCTAAAAGAGGGATGTTTCAAATAAGAAATAGGAACCACAAACCTTGCCATTTCAGCTCCCACATACACCACAAAGTGCCCTTTTGGTGCTCTTTTTCTGCTTTCTACCCCTACCCTTTTGGCCATATTTCTAGTGAAAGAAATCAATGGTTTCTAGTACTGTAAGTAGAGAAATTGGAGTTTAAAGTGTAGGGTGCTGTGTTCTCATCCATAAACTTTATATAGTACTTGGGACGTGTGCCTTTTAGATTACGTCTTAAATAAGAAATAAAATATAGTATAAGTTGTTGGCACAATCAATCCTGTACCAAGACGCAGTCGTACAATGTGTGCATATGAAACAAAATAAATCAAACCCGGGGCGAGTCGAAGACTCTGTCCTTAAGACGTATTGCTCCGGTATACTGTGCCCAACCGGTGTGAGCAATCGTCTCCCAGGATACAACGGGTACCTGTTCAGTTGAGCGGCACTGCTGAACTTGAACTCCTTCGAACTCTAGAGTGTCCTGACTTCTCCCGGACGATATGCAAGACTCACGTGCTATGAATGCAAATGCTTTGAAAATGCTAAGAGCTTAAGGTGTGTAAATGATTGCACCCTTAGCACTCTTTATATAGGGGAGTCGGTTGGAGGACAAGGTACCGTGACCGTTGGATCAAAACCGAAGTTTGATTTAGACCGTTAGATTAAAACCTCCTATCTAGATTAGGAAGATTTAATCTCAGCCTTTAGATCGAAGATAGATTAACAGGTTTAAACCTGGATCGTTAGATGGAAACCATATTCGGTTAAGCAGTTAAGACAGTTTAAATCTCGGCCGTTAGATTAAAGCTATCTTCCCTGCCACCGTTAGATCACAACAGATTGATCTAATTTTAAACCGGAGGATAGTGTTAGTTTCACGTTTGAAATCTAACCGCACAATCAAAATGATTCTGCCCGCTGTCAGACTTCGATCGATCACATCGATCGATCGAAGTGACATCGATCGATCGATGTGATCGACTGATGTCTGACTGAGCACTTCATTCGATCAATTTGATCGATCTAAGTGACATCGATCGATCGAAGTGATCGATCGATGTCCTCTGATTGACTTAGATCGATCTACCAAGAGATCGAAGTCCTCTGATCCACTTCGATCGATGACATAGATCGATCGAAGTGACATCGATCGATCGAAGTAATCGATCGATGTCCGTCAGATGCCTTTTTACGCCACATGGACCCCTCCAACGTGGCATTCCTCTACACGGGTGACACGTCACCCATTAACAACATTTCCATCTACTTTGAGCATTAATTTTACATTCACACAATACATAATTGAATGAGATCACATCCTAACATTAACTACCCATTAAGGATCCATTAAGCTCATAGTACGTTGCACAACCAAGTTTTGCAACTCTCATTAACGGGCCGAAGCCCAAATCTTCAATCTCCAACGATGGGCCAAAGCCCAACCTTAAATTCTCCAACAATCCCCCACATGAATGGAAATTAATGCAGACGCATATGCAGACTCTGAGGAGAAGTCAGACAAGAAAATATTGCATCAGAAGAGGTAGCTTCTGGCTTTGAACCTTTCTTAGTGATATACCATCGGATCCACTCGGCTAAGTAGTGACTTGATGTCTTGAACTAGTCAGCCTTTGTTGTGAACCAAGACAATGATACTCACATAATATTTCCTTTAACACCCTTTTGGTTCTCATGGTTGTGTTCGTTTTGGCCATGAACAACCTGGTTTCAGAAAGTGTTTTAGAGAAATCTTGCCACCCAGACTTTCTCATAGAAGCGGCCCCACTTCACACTTACATAGGTGATTCCTATCAAGAGTATTCTGCCATACTCCACTCGACGCATCAAGATATAGGACATCATTAAAAGCCTTAGCTTACCCTGAAATCTCTGCAGACAGCACTTTTGTCAGACGGAATGAGTAAGTGCTTACTGAACCTTCATAACTTAGTTGTCCCATTGAACCAAGATTCTGGGATCTCCAGTCAACAAGGTTGGGTTACCATTATAAAGATTCATGCATTATGGGCTTCAGTCCCATTCCGTTTGTCAATCTTGACATCTGATCTCTAGGCAAGCCTTTTGTAAGCGGATCCGCAAGATTTTCCACTGATTTTATATAATCTATGGAAATCACGCCATTAGAGATCAACTGTTTAATGGTGTTATGTCTTCGACGTATGTGTCGTGACTTACCATTATAGATGCTGCTTTGAGCACGTCCTATAGCTGACTGACTATCACAGTGTATGCTAATAGGAGCTATCGGCTTAGGCCAGCACGGAATATCTTCCAAGAAATTCCGAAGCCATTCAGCCTCTTCCCCAGCTTTGTCCAACGCTATGAACTCAGCTTCCATAGTGGACCTAGCTATGCATGTTTGTTTCGTGGATTTCCACGACACAGCAGCACCACCAACCATGAACAAGTATCCACTGGTGGACTTCGAGTCCTTACTATCTGATATCCAATTTGCATCGCAGTATCCTTCCAATACTGCTGGATATCTCGTGTAATGTAATCCAAGATTCATTGTGTATTTTAAATACCTCATTACTCTGTTAAGAGCTTTCCAATGATCATCACTTGGATTACTCGTAAATCTGCTCAACTTGTTTACTGAACAAGCTAAGTCTGGTCTTGTACAATTCGTTATGTACATCAGACTCCCGATCACCTGAGAGTATTTCAACTGGGCAACAGGTTTGCCTCGATTCTTTCTTAAGTGTATACTTAAGTCGAGCGGGGTCTTTACCGGTTTCACATCATCCATATTGAACCGTTTTAGGACAGACTCAATATAGTGTGTTTGTGACAACACGAGTCCCTCAGTCATCCTAGAAATCTTTATTCCTAGAATAACATTGGCAACTCCCATATCCTTCATATCGAAGTTTCTCGTCAACATCTTCTTTGTGTTTAAGATTATGTCCCGAGTACTTCCCATGATTAGCATGTCGTCTACATAGAGACACACTATCACATATGCATTCTGTGTGCTCTTAATGTAGACACACTTGTCACACTCATTGATCCTGAAACCATTAGCTAACATAGCTTGATCAAATTTCAAGTGCCACTGCTTAGGCGCTTGCTTAAGTCCGTACAACGACTTAACTAGTCTACAAACCTTAGACTCTTGTCCTGGAACCACAAACCCTTCGGGTTGTTCCATATAAATTTCTTCATCCAACTCACCATTCAGAAACGCAGTCTTCACATCCATCTGATGGATTTCCAAGTTATAGACTGCAGCAATTGCAACTAGCATCCTTATAGAAGTGATCCTAGTCACCGGTGAGTAGGTGTCAAAAAAGTCAAAGCCTTCCTTTTGTCGATAGCCTTTAGCTACCAACCTGGCTTTATACTTTTCAATAGACCCATCCTCTTTCAGTTTCTTCTTGAAAACCCACTTACAACCAAGTGGTTTACTTCCAGGTGGAAGGTTAACCAACTCCCAAGTGTGGTTCTGAAGAATCGAGTCTATTTCACTGTCAACTGCCTCTTTCCAGAATGGAGCCTCTGGAGTTGACATAGCCTCAGAAAAATTCCTTGGCTCATTTTCTACCATATAGGTTAGAAAATCTGGTCCAAACGAAGTTGGCATTTTGGCACGCTTGCTTTGACGAGGTTCCTCATCTCCTTGAGGAGTCGCCTCACACAATCGCTTACCAAGTCTTGTTACTTCTTGAATTTTGTCTTTCCTCGGAAAGACATCTTCAAAGAACACTGCATTCCTTGACTCCATGATAACGTTTTCATGTATGTCAGGAATATCCGACTTGTGCACCAAGAATCGATATACACTACTGTTAGTTGCATAACCAATGAATATGCAATCAACTGTTTTAGCCCCAATTTTAACTTGTCTTGGCTTAGGTACAGCAACCTTTGCCAGACACCCTCACACTTTCAAGTATTTGTAACTAGGCTTAAAGCCTTTCCATAATTCATATGGGGTCTTATCCGTTTTCTTGGACGGAATCCTGTTCAAAATGACGTTGGCTGAGAGGATTGCTTCCCCCCACAAGTTCTGAGGTAAACCCGAACTTATCAACATAGCATTCATCATCTCTTTAAGAGTACGGTTTTTGCGTTCAGCAATACCATTCGATTGAGGTGAATATGATGCAGTCGTTTGATGAATAATGCCACTTTCTGAACAGAATTCATTAAACGGTGTATCATATTCGCCACCTCTATCACTACGAATTGTTTTAATTCGTTTGCTAAGTTGATTCTCAACTTCATTTTTATAATCCTTGAAAGCATCAAGGGCCTCGTCTTTGCTGCCTAGCAAATATACATAACAGTATCGTGTGCAATCGTCGATAAAAGTTACGAAATACTTTTTACCTCCTCTTGTTTGCACAAACTTTAAATCACACACATCGGTATGAATTAAATCCAAAGGTTCAGTGTTCCTTTCTATTGAAGGAAATGGCGCCTTTGCCATCTTCGCTTCAACACATATTTGACATTTTCCTTTGTTATTAAAGTCCAGTTTGGGCAATAAGTCAAGATTACTCATACGTTGTATTGACTTGTAGTTAACATGTCCCAAACGAAAATGCCATAAACAAGAAGATTCAAGCATGTAAGCAGAAGAGGAAGCAATTTTATTAGCCTCTGCGGGCAAATCTCTTTTGGGTACAATAGTGATGACATTCAATTTAAACATCCTATTCGACAAGTACCCCTTCCCCAAATACATGCCATTTTTCGAAAGAATAACTTTATTGGATTCTAACACTAGTCTAAAACCATGCATGACTAGAAGAGATCCAGATACTAAATTCTTCCGAATATCAGGGACGTGTAGCACATTCTGCAGAGTCAGATGCTTCCCTGATGTGAGCTTCAGAACAACTTTGCCCTCGCCTTCAATCTTCGAGGAGGCGGAGTTTCCCATGTAAAGTTGCTCATCGTTCCCGGGCTGGTATTCCATGAACATCTCTCTGCTGGAGCAAACATGTCTAGTGGCGCCAGTATCAAGCCACCACTCACGTACGTTCCCCACAGCATTGCACTCTGAGACCACCGCACAGAGATTTAGATCATCCAATGCATCGACTATGTTCGCCTTTGCCTTGGTTTGCTTCTTCTTGGGCTTTCTGCATTCATTGCTGACATGCCCCTGAATGCCACAGTTGTAGCATTTCCCGGTGAACTTCTTGGCGATCTGCTTGCCTTTCTTGTTCACCCCGAGTTGGCTCTTCTTTTTCTTGGCCTCTGCAACATGGGCCTTAGCCTGACAAGAGCTAGATTGTGGCGCTCTTTCAGATCTACGATTGTCCTCCTCTATGCGGAGTCAAACAATTAGATCTTCCAATGTCATCTCCTTTCTCTTGTGTTTGAGATAGCTTCTGAATTCCCTCCACGAAAGAGGTAGCTTCTCAATCACTGCTGCCACGACGAAAGATTCACTGAGCATCATGCCCTCCTCTTCCATCTCGGCAACCAAAGTCTGAAGTTCCTCAACTTGAGAAACAACAGTGCGAGAATCAGACATTTTGAAATCCAGGAATTTGCCGACAATAAATTTCTTAGTGCCGGCATCCTCCGTACGGTATTTCTTTTCCAAAGCCTGCCACAAAGACTTTGCGGTCTTGTACGTACAGTACAAACCATACAAGGAGTTGTCCAAACAACTCAGAATATGGCTCAAACAAACATAATTGTTGAAGTTCCAACCTTCAACAAAACGTTGGTTTTGCATATCCTGGGCTTGGTCCTCCAACGGATCCACCATAGGCGGGTCCTCAGTCAGGAAATTTGCCAATCCCACAGCAGTCAAGAAGAACAGCATCTTCTGCTGCCAGCGCTTGAAGAAGCTCCCACTGAACTTCTCCGGTTTCTCCACTTGGGCCACTACAGGACCCTGCGCAGGAGGAGCATGTCTTGGCACCCCAGCAGTTGGTGCCATTGGAGCAGAACTCTGAATGTCTGCGCCATGAACGGAGCCTGAGCTTGCGTTCTCCATCAGATTACTGTTCAGTTTGATCAAAACGAATAGATCAGAACAGAATCAGATTTAAGAAAGGAGTAGAAGTAGACTGCAAATCAGTACGAAACTGCTTTTGCGCAAATTAAAACCGGTACAGAAATTAATTGAATTTGAATACGTCTTAAGATTGTTGGCATAATCAATCCTGTACCAAGACGCAGTCGTACAATGTGTGCATATGAAACAAAACAAATCAAACCCGGGGCGAGTCGAAGACTCTGTCCTTAAGACGTATTGCTCCGGTATACTGTGCCCAACCGGTGTGAGCAATCGTCTCCCAGGATACAACGGGTACCTGTTCAGTTGATCGGCACTGCTGAACTTGAACTCCTTCGAACTCTAGAGTGTCCTGACTTCTCCCGGACGATATGCAAGACTCACGTGCTATGAATGCAAATGCTTTGAAAATGCTAAGAGCTTAAGGTGTGTAAATGATTGCACCCTTAGCACTCTTTATATAGGGGAGTCGGTTGGAGGACAAGGTACCGTGACCATTGGATCAAAACCGAAGTTTGATTTAGACCGTTAGATTAAAACCTCCTATCTAGATTAGGAAGATTTAATCTCAGCCTTTAGATCGAAGATAGATTAACAGGTTTAAACCTGGATCGTTAGATGGAAACCATATTCGGTTAAGCAGTTAAGACAGTTTAAATCTCGGCCGTTAGATTAAAGCTATCTTCCCTGCCACCGTTAGATCACAACAGATTGATCTAATTTTAAACCGGAGGATAGTGTTAGTTTCACGTTTGAAATCTAACCGCACAATCAAAATGATTCTGCCCGCTGTCAGACTTCGATCGATCACATCGATCGATCGAAGTGACATCGATCGATCGATGTGATCGACTGATGTCTGACTGAGCACTTCATTCGATCAATTTGATCGATCTAAGTGACATCGATCGATCGAAGTGATCGATCGATGTCCTCTGATTGACTTAGATCGATCTACCAAGAGATCGAAGTCCTCTGATCCACTTCGATCGATGACATAGATCGATCGAAGTGACATCGATCGATCGAAGTCATCGATTGATGTCCGTCAGATGCCTTTTTACGCCACATGGACCCCTCCAACGTGGCATTCCTCCACACGGGTGACACGTCACCCATTAACAACATAAGTTTGGGTCCATGCTCCCCCACATTGAGGGGAAAGTCTAACCGTCTGATTAGTCAAGAGTAAAATTTGTGCTCGTTGCATTATTCCATTAAGGGAAAAAGGAAAGGATAGTACTGACTCAAGATTACTCAAATGTTTTAACTTCCAAGCCTTTTTTGCTTCTGATGTGTTAGTTTGATCCGTCATTTGACGAAGCCAGATCTTCACCAGATGGTCAAGTAAACGCCGGAAATGCATAGTTACTATTAGCTTCTACATATTTTATTTCATTATCTAACTCATTGAAGAGTATTTCTGTTATTTTCATATATATATATATATATATATATATATATATATATATATATATATATATATATATATATATATATGGACAATCAGTCGTTTTATTTATTACCAAAAAACAAATGTTTTCATACTTAGTCAACAATCAACTTAAAAGTTTCTTAACCTGAAAACTATGTGCGGGTCGATGAGGTCACTAAAGATGTCAAAGAACTGATGAGCAGATAAATTCATTCAATGCAATAATGGGTAAGTTGACTTTCTTAGGATTGTCCCTTTTGGAGATACTTAGGGTCTTTGCGTGGTCTTCACAACTTCCGCACTCTCATCACATATACAATACCTTCCATACCTTCCTCCGGGATCTTCAATCTGGAGCAAAAAGGTCATTTTCTTATTCCGGAAGTCTCTAATATTTCAGCTCTAAGTAGCATTGTGGAGGATGCAAATAAGGAGCCCAACGACCTCTTAGGTTATGTGAAGACTTACGCAGCAGCCCACACAAGATGTTCTCTCGCAAACCAGGCTTTCGAGAAGCAGTGAATTTCTAGTATCGGACTCTTGACATCTTGGACCAAATCCTAACCTGAATAACAACTGAAGAGAGGCTCGTTTATCTCAACATTTAGTTATATATTGTTGATCATATTCTATTACCTATGCTGATGCTCGTGTCATTAACAATCACGATTATTAGGTGAATTGGAATCTATAAGATGGCCTTAATTGAAGTTCGATCCAAATTTTTGGAGATACAACTTGAAAGATTCCCTCAAAGGGATTCCCCGAGCCCTTCCTCTCATATGTGGTGATAGCGGGCATGGGCCGATATGATTAGATCCGAATTATTTATAATTTAGGTCGTATAAATATGTTATTGTAACGTTTTTATTTTTATTTTTTTGTCGTATATCTTCAAGAAAGAACTCGAATCTCTTTCTTTAGTGGGAACATGACAATCTGGCCAAATCATACAAGTCTGTGTTTTTCTTTGTGTATTCCTTTATATTTTTATGTTCCTAATATGTGATTCCCTAAGATGAACCATAGCTAAAATTAGTAAATACGTCGATGTCCGTGAGGAAATAGAAAAAGTAAGTGAGAAGGCAGATGAAATTTTTTTTCCTTTTTTTCTTTCTCCTTCTCTTGTTCTTGTTTCTTCTATGAGTTGTGAAGTTACAGTTGGTCTGGATAATTACTTTTTATAATTAGAGATTCCTTTAGCAAGAGTTATGATGCTGCCAGAAGCTGTTAAATGCACATCAAGGAACACATTAATTACAGCAGCATGGAATGGAGTAAAGTACGATCATAATTACATACAGATAATATATCCACAGCACATGGGCTAAATTCACTTGTGAACGCCTAAAGTCCTGGTTGACACATCACTAAGTCCTTGTTGACTCATCCTTGTTGACACATCACTCCTAAGTCCTTGTTGACACATCACAGAAATTTGTAAAACCATGGCTCTGAAATTTATCATATGACTCCAACTGAGGTTTGATACAGAATTTTGCAAGCACCACCACTAGAATTTTTTTCTTTTCTTTTTATGAGATTTTTGATGATAGACGGCGTGGGCTAATATGGTTTCTCCTGATCCATTTTCAATTAGGATGTTATAAATATGTTATTATATTTTGTTCTGCTTTTCTTTTGCCAGTTTTTTTTGGTCAAAAAATCTAGAATCTCTTTCTTTAATTGAAATAAGTCAATATGATCAAATCACACAATTGGTCTATTTTTCTTTTCGTATTCCTTTTGGTGTTCATTATGAGAATAAGATAACAAACATAACGACTTCAAAATACTAAGCCTAAAGTTTTCTATTCCATTATATTTACACACAGGATTTACATTAATTTTATACCTATTTTCTTTAGTGGTAAATAAGCCTACTCAATGCATTCAAAACAAAGTTTTGTAGAACATATATCCAAGGCTAAAGTGGAATGTTTGGAGAGACAGTAGAGGAAAATAGTTTCAAATTGAATCGGAAGAAGATAGAGAATATGAAATGTAATTTTAACAACAAAAGAATAACATTAGAACTTTGCGTGAAACTGGAAGACCAAGAGATCAACCTGAGTGAGATTTTTTGATGTTCAGGATCTATTCCAGAGAAATATTGAAGAATTGACAAAGATGTCAATCACATGATACGGGGTGGTTAATGTTGAAAAGTGTGACAGGTCTTCTTTGTGATAGGAATTTGCCTTTAAAGCTTAAAGAAAAATTTAATAGGATGACAGTAAGATATATGCTGCCGTACAAGTCTGAATGTTAGACAATCACTTACGAGCATGTACAAAGGATGTGAGTGTAGGAAATAAGAGTCTTAAAGAAGGATAAAATGAGACATAAATATACAATAAAAAATGTTGGGGTGACTCCTACAAATGAGAAGATGAAGGAGTCAAAATTAAGATGGTATGAACATGTGCAAAGGCATCGTGCATGGAATAGCTTTTGTAAAATCAGGCTACGTTAGGAAGTTCTGCAAGAGTCTTTTCTCTCTTCGAAGCGGCGACCGCCGCTGAAATCCCTAACCCTAGCTCTTCCGACTGACCACCAAGCAACTCCATGGATGACTCCAACACGGGCCAGAGCTTAGAAGAAGCTGATCAACTCTACAGAAGTATTAAAAAGCACAAAAGGCCTGCACAAGAAGACCCCAAACCCCACACAATGGAGACGACTCTCGAAGCTGAGAAGTGGGTGAACTTACTCCGGCTACCGGACCCACCAATGGACATCTATACTGGTGAAGATGAAGATGACGATGCTATTAGCGAGCATCTTGATGGATATGAGGAAGCTATGCTCGAAGAAGACACTAGTGCAGATGCAGGGCGAATCACTATGGAGATCCCACTGGCGGAATGCAAGGAACTCTGGAGACCGTGGAGACGAGCGCTAATTGTGAAAACATTGGGTAAGAACTTCTCCTACAAAGTTCTTGAAAAGCGTATGACGGACCTTTGGGGGCTGGGCAATCCGATTGACATCGTCTATTTGGAAGGGGGATTTTATGTGGTTAGATTCTTCTCAGCAACACAATACTATTATGCACTGGATAATGGTCCTTGGATGATCCAAGGCCATTACATCACTGTAAGTAAATGGAAACCTTTCTTCTCTATTGAAAGCGATATAGTTGCAAATACATTGACATGGATTCGGATCCCAAACCTCCCCTTAGAGTTTTTTGATGAAGGGGTCCTTATGAGGCTTGGGAACTTACTGGGTAAAGCTATAAAGGTAGACAATACTACAATGAAAGTTGAACGTGGTAAATACACAAGGTTGTGCGTTCAAGTAGACCTTAGACGGCCGCTAGCCTCAAGGATTAAACTGAATGGGAAACTGTTTAACATTGAATATGAAGGACTTAACCTTATCTACTTCAAGTGTGGGAAATATGGCCACACCAGTGATCAGTGCGGTGAACAACAGGAGGGAACGCATAAAGAGTCAGCTGCACCAAAACCACAGAGCACTAAAACGAACCTAGAGGAACCCTTTGGCCCTTGGATGATTGCATCCAATATACGTCGACGCTCAAATCATCCTACAGCCCCGTTGGGCCAGATTCCGGTGGAGAATATGAACAGAGTATTGGGGTCACGCTTCAACCCCTTGGAGACTGACTTAAAGGATGTGGAATGTGATGATACCATTGGGGAGCTGCAAAATCAGTTGAACTCTATCATTGACAAAGGTCCTGATATGACCTTTCAGGCATTTACCAAGGGAGAGGCAGGACGTAAAGGAAAACCAAAGAAAAAGGGTATCCCAGTGCAAGAGGCTCCCAAAATCCGAGTCCAAGTGCCACACAAATGACAGGATTTGGAAGTACAACAATCCAAATCCCTACATCAGGATTCCACCTATCTGCAATACACCTTTGCTGGAGGGCGTGGATCCTCCTCAAGAGGGCGAGGCTCTTACAGCCGACCACGCGGCGGGATGACGATGACTCGATAACTTCGTGACATAACAAACAAATCCTTAAGTAATCTTGATGATGGTAATGACTGGAGCATGTGCTCAGAGTGGCCCAGTCTTGCGGTCAACAGGAAGAGTGTAGTTGGTACAGCAGTCCATGAATATAACAAGGTACACCCACCAGATACACCCAAGAGGAGGGGCATTGATCTCCATACTCCCAATGACCAAGATGGGCCAATGAGTAAACTGAAAGAAAAGGAGGGGCCATCTGCCTGAAGTGAAGCCAAGGACGCGATGGAAGGCGTTGAGCAACTCCTACCTGTTGTCCAATGAAAGTTTTATCATGGAATTGTAGGGAGGCCGCTTCCCCTGATTTCAAGGCGGTACTGAAAGACATGGTAAAGGAGCATAAGCCGGATATCTTGTCTTTGTGTGAAACGAGAGTGCAAAGTACACGTGCCAGTTGGATTTTATCTAAACTCCGCTTCACCAACTTGGCAGTCGTTGAGGCGTGAGGTTTTGCGGGGGGTTTGTGGTGTTTCTGGGATAGTAATAGTGTGGATGTTGTTACAATGAGGTCTACAGCCCATATGCTCAATATTGGGATCAAAAATAAGGGAGTGCTTGAATGGTGCCTCTCTTTTGTCTACGCATCCCCGGTGGCAGCAATGAGGGACAATTTCTGTGAGTACGTGGAGCAAATGAGTCACTTCATCCGGACTCCATGGTGCTTGGTTGGAGATTTTAACCAAGTGACGAGACAACAAGATAAACGAGGGGGCAGACCGGTACATAGTTACCCAGCGGAGAGAATGAGAAGAATGTTTGATACTTACGGGATGACAGAGCCCCCTTTTCTGGACCAGCTTATACATGGTCTAATAAACAACTAGGCCGCTCCCTAATACAGCAGCGTATTGATCAGTGTTGGGGAAACACGCAGTGGCACAACAAATTTCCGCAGGCAATAACGCAATACTTGAAGAGGGTCCACTCGGACCATCACCCCATCCTAATATTGTTTTCGCCCCAACGCAGGACCCATCCGGAACTGAAGTTCTTTCGCTTTGATGCAGCCTGGTTAGAACATAAAGAGTTCCAGCCGTTCATGTCAGCAGCTTGGACGCATATGCCTGGTGATATTATTTGTACTTTGGGGATTTTAAAGGCAGGTTACTGGAATGGAAGGAGAAAACTTACGACAATCTTACCCAAAACAAAAGGAGGTGTGCAGCTAGACTTATTGGCATCCAAAGGGAACTTGCCCTCAGACCCTCGAGATTTCTCTCTAGCCTTGACGTTGAATTAATGGGAGAATATTCCTCTATGCTTAAAATGGAAGATACTCACTGGCAACAACGCTCTAGCCTCCATTGGCTATCCCAAGGCGAGCGTAATAGTCGGCTCTTTCACAAAGCGATGGGCTCTCGGACTCGTAAACCTCATATCACAATGCTACAAGATGACGCTGATACCTGGATTTCTGATGCTGGGAAGTTAAAAATGATGATTAGGGACTTCTACGCTAATCTGTATGCTAATGGACCTCAAGTACTTGTCCACTTGCCGGAACTTGAATTTCCCTTACTAAACCATCATGATAAGAGATCACTGAATCATGCTGTCTCCCCCCGTGAGATTGAAGTTGCTATATTTCAAATGGGTGCCTATAAGGCCCAGGGCCAGATGGGTTACCCCCCTCTTCTACCAACGCAATTGGGAAGTAGTAAAAGAATCCATTATTGATTTTGTTCTTAATAGCTTTCGGCACAGAAGATTCCCTGAGGAACTAAACCACTCACTGATTAGCTTAATTCCAAAGGAACCGCACCCGACAACCGTGACACAGTTTCGACCTATTGCACTATCTAACGTGCTGGTCAAGGTTATTTCGAAGGTTGTTGCAAATAGGTTGAAGGTGTTATTGCCAAAACTTGTCTCGTAGACACAGGGTGCATTCACCCCGGGCAGGCAGGCTTTTGAAAACATTATTATCACTTAAGAACTTATCCATACGATGAAGCATAAGACTGGGAGAAAGGGCCTGATGATGATGAAAATAGACCTTGAAAAGGCCTACGACAAAGTAAGTTGGCCGTACCTTAAAAATGTGATCCAGGCTGGAGGATTTGGCCCAGAACTTGTGGATTTAATTATGTTCTCGGTAACGTCTGCTAGGCTGTCACTGCTTTGGAACGGGGAACAACTTCCCTCGTTTCAGCCGACCTGCAGGATCCGCCAGGGTGACCCGTTGGCTCCATACCTCTTCTTACTTTGTATGGAGGTACTAAGCCAAATGATCCAGAAGGCAGTTAATGGAAAACGATGGAAACTTGTAACAGCGTCCAGAGGGGGACCGGGGATGTCCCACATCTTTTTTGCCGACGACTTGTTGCTATTTGGCGAGGCCACTAACACGCAAGC
This sequence comes from Eustoma russellianum, assembly GCA_036186865.1. Lineage (NCBI taxonomy): Eukaryota > Viridiplantae > Streptophyta > Magnoliopsida > Gentianales > Gentianaceae > Eustoma > Eustoma russellianum. Next base: position 1,146,648 of record AP025065.1, read on the forward strand.
TGAGGTTATTGATGCCATACTTAGCCACTTCTGCGCAATCTCTGGACAACAGATCAGTCTAAAGAAGTCGGTAATATTTACTTCCAGTAACACGCCGAGTCACGAGATTAGTTTACTGCAACGTTGCTTGAAAATCCATACTACTAAGGAGCTGGGGAAATATTTGGGCATGCCTCTCATCTATAATCGTGTGAATCGCACCACGTTCGAATATTTGGTTGACAACATCTGAAAGAGACTAAGAGGGTGGAAGACTAAAGTCCTCTCCCAAGCTGCTAGAGGAATACTAATCCAATCGGTGTTGAGTACTTTGCCATCTTATACAATGCAGACAGCCAAGATTCCAGCTACTATCATTGATGAAATGGATAGACATATTCGTAGATTCTTTTGGGACGAAATGGATGGTAATAGGCGGTTGCACTGGCTATCGTGGAGAACAATCTGCCTGCCGAAAAAATGTGGTGGACTTGGAATCAAGAACCTGAAACTTATGAATGCTGCCTTCCTTGCAAAGTTGGGCTGGAAACTGTTGACTGAAACTGAACCACTCTGGGTGCAAATATTGCTTGCTGAATACGGCTCTCCTCTCAGCCCCAAGACCCAGCAGAATGCATCCTTCACCTGGCGGAGCATCAGGCACGCTGTCCCTGTCCTACGGAGAGGTCTTCATGCCGCTATGCAGAATGATCCAGCTCAGGCAACTTGTTGGAGAACACAAGAATCAACGACATTTTCAGTGGCTAGTGCGTATCTAGTCCAAACGGCTACTACTGAAGCGATGGAGAATCAAGCCTGGCATCGAATATGGCATATGCGCAGACCTAATCGCCTAAACTTTTTCCTCTGGAGAGTGAGACATAAAGCAATACCAACATTGTACGCCCTATCCAAACGACATTTGACTACTGGCAGGACTTGCGTTATTTGCAAACATGATGGCATGAGTAACCTACATGATCTCCGCGATTGTGCTTGGGCGTGGCGTGTTTGGAAACTACTGGTGAAAGATTTGCATTGGAATGATTTTGTTAATTCTCAAGAACTACCTTCATAGATTGACGCCAACTTAGACAAGAATTTTGGGAGATCCACTACCACAAGTGGATGGAAATATGTATTTCGAGAATGCCTCCATAGAATCTGGATGTGGCGAAACCAAGTACTCTATGCGGGTCTGAACAACCCACCCCCACCGTTGACTTTTGCAAGAGAAGTACGAAGGAGAGTTGAAAATATGCGTATTGCCAATAGTGCTGACACGGTTTTTTTGGAATGTACCTAGTATATTGAACTAGATCTTACGGTGTAATGACAGTGTAAATATTGATTTCATCAATAAAATGATCCTTTCTTCGGAAAAAAGGCATCGTGCATATAAACCTGTTAGGCGGTGCGAGACAATAAATGAGGTACATGTTAAACATGAGAGAGAAAGACCAAAGAAGACAAGAAGAGAGAAAATAAGAAATGATATGACTTATTTGTCAACATGGAAGCATATGGTCAGCGATAGAGTACAACGAAGAAAGTCGATTCATATAGTCGATGTCATTTAGAGAGTGCAAGATTTTAAGTGCTTAAGCCAGAATCACAGTTTAGATGATATGATATTTTTGAAAGAGACGTATTCTAAATACACATATTATGCAATAGGTATTAGGAGACACACAAGAGATGTAGATTTTTGACTATGATTCAAAAAAGTTAAAAAAAAAGTGAAAGAAAAATGATTGACTCATATACTGAGCTTACACAGTAGAAAAAATGCTCGAATGCTGTTGTTTTTGTCGTTTTTGCTAGTTGCCTTTTCATGAAGAAAAATGATAGAGGTACTATGTGTTGTGAAGTTGCATTTGTATCCCCAGATTTACTTCCATAAGCAGGATAGTATGCTGCCAGAGGCTGTTAAGTGCAATGGATTGCAATAAAGTACCATAATAAGTACGTATGAAAAATATATCACACTACATGGGCTAACTTCACTTGTGAACTCTATAAGTCCTTGTAGACATATCATTGAATGTATAAAACGTCCAAATAAGTCTATCTAATGGAAAGGTTGAGACCATTTTCACTTACACTTCTGTTCCTTTTTTTTTTAATATAATTTCTTGGACCAGTAGTCTTTGTTTCTTGGTTTTTCTTTTTCATCTTTTCTATACATGCGCACACACTGAAAAATGATGAGATTCGGACACTGATTTTCAGAAAAAGTGTAATGACCTTCATCATTAGAGCAGTTTCGAAATCCCTTCTCCAAACACTACTTTTATTTTTTTACTGAAAGAGAACGCTGCTTTTGAATTTTATTGATTTGCCTCACCTTCTTTGAACATTACTCTTAAAGCAACTTATCCTTTAAAGAAAAATGGTGCTAGCCGAGAATTTAAATGTTCTTTTTTTATTAGTTATCCTTGAGCAATATTCATTGAGATATACACTAATATGTATGATTTTCACTCGTGTCCAAGCAACACACTAGATGAAACTGAGTACATACCACAGAGACGTGCATGTACTTGGGTTGCCTAGCTAGTAGGCATCTATGTGATCTATATTGTCTGGTTTAGTAGGGTATGGAGTTCGTTCTGCAAAATCACGTTTCTTCCATACCCACTATACTAAATAGGATTCCACTCATTAACGTTAACGATATGAACAGGCTGTTTATACTTGCCACTTGCCAGTGATTCGAGTAGGTTTTCACAATGTGCTCTTTTCTTTGTATAAAGATATATACGTGAATATTTTGGCCTGCCATTATTAGATGATAAATTGCGACTCGTTTACATCATTTCAAATGCTTACCTAAAACAACAACATTACCCTATTGTCTAAGAGGCTCCCGTCTATGACAGGGTATGGAGGAGTCGGATGTATGAAACCTTACACATGCGTTAGAAACACACAGATGTTTTTTTTTCCTGATGTTCCATAATGAAAATTACGTCAAGCTCTGTCGATCAACTGATACTTTACAATATAAGAAGTACATCTAATTTAGTGAGTCATTTTGTTTTATTCCATTATATTCTAAAGTTAAGGAAGAGTGTGTCTTTAAATACATAGAAACAGAAAGTAAATGCTTACATGAAAAAGTTGTGCAAATAATGTGCCATTTATTTAAATACTTATTGCCATGATCTAAGTTTCATTATAGCGTCATAACCAGCCATATTCTAAATTCCATAATATCAAGAGTTGTGCAGCCTCGTAGCATTCTATTACATGCAGAAACATCTCAAAAATTTCAAACCCAAGTTACCTATATAAGCAACTATGCAAAAGTTTCAAAGGGGGAAATCACTGAGAGCCAAGATAGAAAAAATTGCCTCGTCTGCTACGGTGTATCATTTCTGACAAGCTTGGAACAGATGTATTTTTGAAGGAGCATCATTTATATCTAGGATGTAACACATAAGATATGCACTCACTTGTATAGATTCATGTATAAGCTCTTCTCGCACATTTTAGACATAGGCGCTGCTTCTATTGTCTAAGATTGCTTTACATTACTGAACAATACATGTAGGTCAGCATGTGACCTACAAGTATGGCTTTTGTATGGGTTGAATCCCCTTAGTGATTTGATTTCTCTGGTTAATATATTAACATTTTAACCAAAAAATACAAAAGTGTCTTACATGTTGTTTTCCAAATTGGTTTTGATGATTTGCACAATGTAGAAGTCTCAAAACTAAATTAATAAACTGCTTCTTAGACTTCAAATGCTTAATCAAACATTTTATTCCTCAAAAGGTTTTGACAGAAACCTTTGCTCAAACATTAAACGCTGCATTAAGCGCTTAATGTCTTAAAAGTTCAAAACAGAGAAGTTTTGTTGAAACGTGCAATGCTCCATAAAGCTCTCCATCTCCTAAAGGTATTTAAAACATAAAGTTTCAGCATAAATACTAAAAACCAAATCAAGCGCTTAATCCCGTAAAGTTCTTGGACATAATGTTTAGTGAAAACATAAAGCGCTTCACGAAATATTGCTTTTGATTGCGAACTCACTTCAAGCAAAGTTTTTCGCAGAAACATTAAACACTACATCAAGCACTTCATCCTATAACGCTCTTTGGCAGAATGTTTTAGTGAAAACATAAAGCGCTTCATGAAGCATTGCCTTTAAGTGCGAAATCACTTCAAGCACTTTATTCAAATGTCTGATGCGCGAACATAATTGTGTCAGCAGGTACGGTTTTCTCTCTCTTACATCTTTTGATTGAGAGAAGTGCTTTTTATTTTCTCCATGCTATCATGACATTTGTAGCTTTAGTCAAAAGGTAAATCAAATGTAGGTGGGCAAGTCTTATCCATTTTGAGCTTAAAAAGAGAAGCTTTCACAAGAAGTTTTGACTTCACCCAAGAAAATAATTTCAAGACTATGAGGTGTCAACATATGAGGAGAAGTGTTCTTCCACTCTTCTCTCTCCTCTTAAACGGTTGGAAGATTGTTATATAAGGTTTGAAATGTTGAGAAAAAGAGTTTGAGTGATTTACAAAATACGTGATTTAAATAACGCGTGTTTAAGAAATGCATGACACAATTTATTACTTGACACGTTTGTGTGATAAACTTGCCTTATATACTTTATACATAATGTTGCCGTACTAACAAGCCATGAAGATTTAAAGCTTACATCAAATGGCAAACATTTGTTGTGTTTGAGCTATTTTCAGGTGCCATCATTAATTAACTAAACTAGTTCATTAAGTGAAGTACTTAGTTAATGAACTAAGTAGTTCATTAAATGGAGATATATTTGAAGAAGGCATGATGGCAACAAATTGAAGAATGAAAAGTCTCCTTATTCATCTATTAAAAAAGTATTTATATATATATATTATATTCAGATATTTTATAAAAAAGCACAATACACATATATTCCGATGTACTACTGACACGTTACATATATTACGAACATACGTCAACGTCACACCACTATACTTACCTCATATTTATGAGTACATTCAGGTCTTATATCATATGATACAAGTCATGGTGATGACAAAATAATTGCGACACGTTACAAGGTTGTAAACCGAAAATTGTCGTATCGGGTGACTACCGAAACTTCACCAACGTGTCACATACTTGCCATATATAGATGGCCAGCCCCTACACTTCAAAAATGGCCAAAAATTTCGTGGCTAACAGGTTACATTCAGTCATAATATCATTCCATGTTGGCACACATAAATCACCCCCAATTAAGGCCAAATTGTGGAGATTTCAAATTCAACTATTTTTGTCACATGGGACGCCCTTTAAGTCAGCCATTATGAGCTGAATATTTAATTCATTTTATGTATATTATGTGTGACATAATATATATAACATGTGCAAAAAGTTTGAATTTAATCGGAGAAAAATCGCGTAATCGACAAAAGTCGAAAATTTGGTTTTCTACGAACACAACACATGGAACGTTTTTGGCATGATATGTAACATGTATCTAGACACTTTTTACATATTCAAGACATATTAAAGTATACTAGAATATTCAAATTAGGGCTGATTGGAATATGCCATATGTGTATAATTATTGCGCAATATTTGACAAAATTTACAAAAGTGAAATTCAGCACATGTTCAAGACAAGCTACATGCCTATCTCAGCCTTGGTGGAGCTTATGTGGAGCTTAGTTGGCATCTCAATTGGTGGAGAATAAGCCACAAAAGTTTAGTGACATAATGAAGGAAGCTACACAAGGTAACAATTTAAACTTTGTAGCAAATGTAACACGTGCTGAAAATTCAGCATGTGAGACAATGTGGTGGCCGAATTTTGGTCTTGAATGGTGACAAATTTGCTTCCAAATTTGTAGGGATTAATTGTTGACTATTTGGCGATGTTTTAAACCTTATTTGTCACATGTTTTAGATGTTAATCTCAGATTTTTAAAGCTACTAAATGGTGACATGGTTGGACCAATCATGAAGTGCCAAGTGAGCAAAGCCAAGACATTCATCCAATCAAGTTGTGCCAAGTGAGCAAGATGTGTCACATCTACACAAGATATCTTCCAAGGGCATTAAAGAAAATTCTCAAGGTGATGGAAGACCCTAGGGGGCGACCAACTCATGATTAAAAAGAAGAGAAGAGAGCAAACAAAAGCAAGACAATTCTCATGAGTTCCAAAGTGCAAAAAGACTCTACTCACTTCTTCTACATTTCTTTCTTATTCTTCTTCTCTCAAACATATGTTCTTATATTCATTATATTGAATAGACTTTAATTAGACCACCGTATATGTTCCATTTGTTGTAAAATGGTTGATCAAGATGTGATCAAACCTTCATCTGTTCGGTGGTGGTGTTCGTGATCGGTGTGATTGATTGTATTGTTTGTGAAAGGGTGGAGTTGGTGTGTAACTCCAGCAACCCTTGTGGTAAGGTGTTAATTTTATTTAGCGATAACCGAGGAAGGTGTCCTTGAAGACTGGAGTAGGTTGATTTAACCAAACCAGTATAAAATCCTTTGTGTTCTTTACTTTATTGCACAATATTTTCAGTTTCCAGCATTCTGCATCCATTTCGTCGTAAACTTAAAAATAGTGAACGAATTTCAAAAATTGTAAAATTTTGCAAAAACATAGCTAAACCTCTTAAGTTTCATTTGGCGTAAGTTTCAACCCATTTGGACAAGTATAAGTCAATAAAACGTTAATAGTCCTGAGACTAGTGCAATCTGATTTTCAGATTTGCATAGGTTGAGAACTTCAACTTATTTGACATACTTCCCAAATGAATTCCTCAAAACCGTTTCAACCCATTAAAATAAATATCTCAAGGGGTTTTTCATTACATTTTCAAACCATTTAGAGTTACAAATTAATCGGAATAAAATTTTCAAATCGGAATACTGTTTTTGGCAGATTCCCGCAATCTGACCACAAACGTATTTTCAAAGGGTTAGAGATTGAATTTTAATCTAAACTTTTAAGGGATACTCAGAACATATGAGAGTTGAATCTCTCCAAATTTCAGAATTTTTGAAGGTCTGTAACCTAGTCTTTCAAACGTTTCAAATCAGGATCTGAAAACAGAAACTGTTTTCAGAAGTTGGGTTTTTGGGGCAAAATATTTTAAAAAACCAAATTTTCCGCACCCAATGTTCAGCCCCCCTTTCTAGTGGTGCTATACAGGTCTTACATGGATCACTCCATTTTTGAAGATAACTTTCTATCTCTAAGCTCTCAAATCTTCATTGTTATTTTTACTCTCAAAATCATTGTAAAGATTACTTTATTATTGAGAGTGTGTGATTGTAAAGGAGAAGATGTTTTCTTCTAAGTGAAGATTGTGAGGAGCAAGATTTAGATTGTTGGTCAAGAAGCAAGGATGCTTCTTGTTGCCGAACTCAAGCTTTCCAAGAGCTAGTTGATGGTGTAGGAGCTACATCATACTCCATAGAAGGTTTCTTTGATGCAAAGAAGATCTTAAGGAGGCTAGGCTTCAAAGAGGTTGAGTGTTCATTGTTCTTGAGCTAGGTTTGTTAAACCTAGCTTGTTCTTGTATTTTTCTTTGATTGTTGTTTCCCTAAAGAGAAATAACAATCTCTTTATTCAAAAATCCTTCTTGTTCAAAGCAAGAAGGTAAAGGAGCAGAGTCTTTGACTTGAACTTCTATAAATTTGGTGTTCTTTCATTTCCTCAAGTTATTTTCTTTGAAGAACACATCAAGTATCGATTTAAACACTTCTATTGCAAAAAGATTCGAAAAAGAATCATACTTAGATAAACACACCATTCAACCCCCCTTCTAGTGTGTTTCACGGACCTAACAATTGGTATCAGAGCCTAACCTTGATTGTTTGACACTCAAATAGCAAGGTTTGGTCCTATCAAGTATGGAAGAAACTCCTTATTATTGGGAATCTTCGGGTGGTGAGTCTTCTAGAACAAGAAGAAGAAGACAAGAGACTTTCATACCCTCCTATCAAACATTCATACCAAAGTGCCTATGATTGACCCAAATAATTACTCTCAATAGAAATACAACATGGAGACTCATCTTCGGGGTTATGGCTACCTGATTTGGAAAGAGGTCACTAAGGGCTCAAAGGCTCCTATTGACTATGATAATACAACTCAAGAAGAAGAGTTGTTATTTGCTATAAATGGAAAAGCTCTTGACATCTTGAATAGTTCTCTAACCCCAAATGAGAGAGCTAATATTCAAGGTGTTCAATCCGCTCATGAAGCATGGATAAAGTTGGAAATGATTCATGAAGGTACTTCTCAAGTTAGAAGGCAAGAAGGAGGATGTTGATCAAGCAATTCTATAATTTTTCCGTCCCCAAAAGTGGAAAGATTGAGGAAACTATTCAACGGTTCACTAAACTTGTCAATCTACTTAATGCGGTGGGAAAGAAGATCGAACAAGAGGATCTCAAACATCAAATTTTAAATAGCTTGGGAAGAGAATAGAATCCCAAGGTGACGGCCATTGAAGAATCAAATAATCTTGAGACTATTACATCAGATGAGTTATACGGAAATCTTATGACTCACGAAATTCAACTTGAGGAACAAGAGAAAAATGATCCTATCAAGCAATCACCTAAGGCGTTGGTATGTGACATAGATGATTCAGATGATGAGTTTGAACTTATTGCAAGGAGGTTCAAAAGATTTGCTAGAAAGAATGGAGATGAAGCTAAACGATTCATCAAAGGAACTCTATCTAAAGATAAAGATAAGATGAAGGACCAAAACAACAAATATTACAAGCGTGGAAAATATGGTCATTACATGAATGATTGTTGAGTGAAGGATCCGCATCCAAAAGGTAAGAAAGCCATCTATCAAAATAAGAAGGCTCTCCATGCAGAAGTAGCTCATTAGGATAGTCTTATATCCGACTCTAAAGGTGACCATCATGATGACAAGGATCTTGCTCTCATAGCTATAAGTGATGATGATCTTGGGGAGGCATATTCTTGTTTCATGTCCATCGAAGATGATATGGAAGTATGTACAAAATCTTCTCATTATGAATTGCAAGATGAATTTGATGATATAATTGAGAAGAATGATTTGCTAAGTCTCAAATATAAGCATGTCAAACGAGATTTTAAAGATTGCATAAATGAGTATAATATCACGCTTGAAAACAACATTGCAGTGCAACTTAAGTATGATATTCTTATGACCATGCATAAAGTAGTTGATAATGAGAATTGTTGTTTAAGATATGAAAGTGAGATTCATTTGAGCACAATGGAAAAAATGTTTGAGGGCAAGCATGCTTTAAACAAGCTACTAATTAGTCAAAGAGCAAACACTGATAAAATTGGATTAGGCTATGATGCATTTAGTATAAGCATGCAACCTTCAACCATTCCTTTGGTTAAATTTGCCAAACCAAGTAATGCATCTACTCCCTCCTTCAAAGAATCAAAATCATCTTTGAAGAAACAAAGGCATATGCCTCATGGAAAGGCGAAAGAAATCAATGTATCAAAACCCTTGGTTAAACTCATTGCCAAAACCTTTTTCTTAGTACAAAGGAAGGACATGCATCAACATGAATCACAGATTATGTCTACCCTAAGCATCATGATCATTCTTACTCTCACAAACATATTCCTACATGCTTTTATTACAATAGGAACGGGCATGTCAAAAGAGTTTGTAGAGCTAAGAGAAATAGACATCTTGTATGGGTGCCAAAGAGTCAAGTGCATGTTACTAACCCTCAAGGACCCAAAACAAAAAGGGCACCAGTGTCATATGTTGATCTTGTAGGCCCTAGCATTAAACGGAGAAATCAAGGACAAAGGTGTGCAATGGGTCGAGGACAGTGGAGTTCCAACCATATGATGGAAAACAAAGTGGGTAAGGATTTCTTCGCTCTTAGTGATGTACTTTATGAGCAAGGGCTTAAATAACACTTGATAAGTATGAGTCAATTGTACGATGCTAATTATGAGGTTATATTTTTGAAAACAAAATGCATTGTGAAAAAGATAACGCTATTATGCTTGAGGCATTGAGATATAAAAATATTTACATACTTAGCATCGATCATTTGGTTTCACAAAATATATCTTGTCTACTTGCCAAAAACGATTTGGCACAACTTTAGCATAGACGTCTCGGACATGTTTGCTTTAAAATGTTTAAGTATATTTGTGAAAATGAAAAAGTTCGAGGTCTTCCCAAAATGAATTTCAAAAACCAAGAATTTTGTAGCACTTGTCAAAAAGCAAAGCTTGTGAAAAAAGTCTTAGGCTTAAAACCAATATTTCCACCTCCTAACATCTACAAATATTACATATGGATTTGTATGGGGATATTGGCACAAAAAGCTTGGGTGGCAAACATTATACATTTCTTGTAGTAGATGATTACACTAGATACACATGGGTAATATTTCTTGCTAAGAAAAGTGATGTATGTCATGAGTTCATTGATCTATGTAGACAATTGAAAAATTACATGAGTGACACCTTAAGACGATTAGAAGTGATCCTGGTGGTGAGTCTGATGGATATTTTCAAAGGTTTTGTGCATCTAAAGGATATGTACATAACTTTTTGGCTCCTCCACAACAAAATGGTCTAGTCGAACGAAAGAATAGAATCCTACAAGAAATGAGTAGGGCAATGCTTAATGAGTCCGGCTTGCCCAATTATTTTTTGGGCTGAAGCTGTTAATGCCGCTTGTCATGTAATTAATCGTGTCTACTTAAGACCTTACCTAAATATGACTCCTTATGAACTTTGGAATAACAAAGTCCCCAACATTGGGTATTTCAAAGTGTTTGTTTGTAAGTGTTTCATACTTAACACTAAAGAAACTTTGGACAAACTTGATCTCAAAGTGGATGAGGGCATATTTTTAGGTTATGCCTCAAATAGTAAAGCATTTCGTGTATTCAACAAAAGAAGCCAAAAGGTGAAAGAATCTATCCATGTTAAGTTTAGTGAATCGCTTAGTGATGAAACTAAACTCAATGAGGAAAATGAAGGCGATGAAGTTGATACTTCTCAAGAAGAAATTCTTGTAGCTCCAATGGTTGTTCATCAAGAAGAAATTGTTGATGAACCACATAAGGGAAAAAACCTTCGTTGATTTAAAATTGATTATATTGAGGGTACTCAACCACCTAGTGTCAAAGAGCAAAGTAGAGACATTTCACAATCTCCTTTTGATGATACACAAAATATTGAGAATGCATCTCATTTTTTGGAAAGTGATCCACATATCGACAATGACCATTTGTCCCTTCCAGAAAGTGATAGTGAGGAAGTTGGATGTATCAAATCTTCCTAGGTCATTAAGCATAAAAGTTCCCATCCCCATGATTTAATCATGGGTGATATAAATCCTGGCATCAGTACTAGAAGGCAATATAGAGAAAATGCATTTGTGTCCCTTTTAGAACCTAAAAACGTTAAAGAAGCACTTCTTGATGAGGATTGGATTTTAGCTATACAAGAAGAGTTAAATTAATTTGAGAGAAGTGATGCTTAGGAGTTAGTTCCCAAACCTCATGATCATCCTATTTGGCACAAAATGAGTATTTTGTAACAAGATAGATGATCAAGGTAATGTCACAAGAAATAAGAGTAGATTAGTTACTCAGAGATACCGTCAAGAAGAGGGCATTGATTTTGATGAAACATTCGCACCCGTAGCACGTCTTGAATCTATTAGAATGTTGTTAGCTTATGCTTGTTATAAGGATTTTAAGCTTTACCAAATAGATGTTAAATTTGCTTTCTTAAATGGCATTATCTAAGAAGAGGTGTATATGGCTCAACCTCCCGGGTTTGAATGTCATGATTCTCTGCATCATGTTTACAAACTCGAAAAGGCACTTTATGGCCTTAAACAAGCTCTTAGAGCTTGGTATGATAGGTTATGGACATGTCTTCTTAATGGTGGTTTTTCAAGAGGTAAAGTGGATACAACCTTGTTTATCAAAGAACAAGGTAAACATCATTTACTTGTTCAAGTATATATAGACGAAATTATTTTTGGTGCTACTAACAATCTTCTTTGTGATCAATTTGCTAGCTTGATGCAAGGTGAATTTGAAATGAGTATGATGGAAGAACTCACTTATTTTCTTGGACTCCGAATCAAGCAAACTCAAGATGGTATGTACATTTTTCAAACCAAGTATACAAAAGACTTTCTCAAAAAGTACAACTTTGGTGAAGGTAGAAATGTGAATTCTCCTATGAGCACAAGCTTGAAACTCGACAAAGATAAAAAGGGAAAGCAAATTAAGGTAACCTTGTATTGTGGTATGATTGGTAGTGTAATTTATTTGACTGCTAGTAGACTGTACATTTTGCTTGCCGTGTGTTTATGTGCTAGATTTCAAAGTAATTCTAGAGAAATGCATATAATTCCGGTAAAAAGTATATTTCGTTATCTTAGAGAAACTTTGAAATTTGGTCTATTTTATCCTAAAAATGCATGCTTTGATCTTAAAGGTTATAGTGACCCCGATTATGCCAGAAGTCTTGTTGATAGGAAGAGCACATCAGAAACATGTCAATTTCTTGGAGATTGTCTTGTTTCTTGGTTTTCCAAGAAATAAAATAGTGTCGCTCTTTCTATAGGAGAATCTGAATATGTTTCGGACGCCTCTTGTTGTGCACAATTATTATGGATGTCACACACACTAAATGATTATAATGTTCATTTTTCAAAAATACCTATCTTGTGTGACAATACTTCGGCTATTAATATTGCACAAAATCCGGTTCATCACAGTCGAACCAAACATATCAAAGTGAGACATCACATTATTAGGGACTGTGTGCAAAAATGGTTGCTTCGTGTCAAATTTGCTCCTACTAGTGATCAACTAGCGGATATATTCACAAAACCATTGCCTAGCAAAGTATTTGAATATATTAGAAGTAGATTGAGATTACTTCATATTGATCATGGTCAAATGACATGAAAATATAAAATTCTAGGGACTTTAAGCGCTTTAACTTACCTTGAACTTGCGTTCAATGTCGGATTAAGCGCTTTGAACAGTTCAAAGGCAGTGCAAAGTTAACAACTTTGAACTGGTCCAAAACTAAATACTTTAAGCGCTCTATCTCGTTTTTACTATGGTTCAATGTGCCATAAGTTTCTGTGCCTAGCACATGATATAGACATTGCACAAATTATAAAGCACTCTGTCCCAAGAACAATTATTTCAAAATTTAACCTTAAGCTGCTGAAAACGCTTAATATACATGCATTAAAATCCCACTACCTGCTATCTTCATCAGTTTGAACGCCCTTCTTCTCTTAAACTGCCTATATTCTATTTTCTTATTCACTCTCTTTCCTCCATTGTTCTCAAAGCTCTGTAAAATCCCTAAATTTCCTTGTCCAAATTTTGCAAAATCCATCACCCTACATCATGACTTCCCAAGGGACAAGAAAATGAACTAAGAGGGCTTACTGATCTACGTTGATGACATAGTGGTTGCCAGTGACTCTCTACCAGCTATTCAGACTTTGAAGGATACCCTCCATAATACATTTAAGTTCAAGGACTTAGGCCCCTTAAGATTCTTTCTAGGCTTAAAGATTGCCAGGTCTCAGGGGGGCTTGATGGTATGCCAAAAAAAATACACGCTTGAATTGTTAGAGGAAACAGGATACCTAACATCTAAGCATGCCAAAACCCCCATGGAACAAAACCTCAAACTTGCTCACGATGACTCAACACTGATCTCAGATGTGACTTCTTACAGAAGACTAATTGGAAGGTTATTGTACTTGACCATTACCAGACCTGATATCACCTATACAATGCAGCAGTTAAGTTAGTTCCTGGACAAGACAACTAAGTTACACCTAGTAGCAGCACACAGACTTCTAAGATATTTGAAGAATAGCCCAGGAAGAGGCTTGTTGTTTCCCAGTACAGGGGATTTAAGGCTGAAAGCATTCTCAGATGCTGACTGGGGAGGGTGTTCAGAGAGCAGATGGTCTGTGACAAGTTACTGTGTGTTCTTGAGGAAAGCATTGGTGTCTTGGAAGGCTAAGAAACAGACCACTGTTTCCAGATCATCATCTGAAGGGGAGTATAGAGCTCTCGCCTCCACCACGTGTGAGGTTCAATGGATTCTCTATTTGTCACATTATGAGGGTTAAATATCAAGAAGGTACCATCATACCAATGCCTGTGAGGAAAGAACTTCAATTAGCAGACTTGCTCACAAAAGCGCTTGATTCAAAAAGGTTAGGCAATCTGACTGATGCTTTGGGGATGTATAACATATATGATTAGTCAGGATTGAGAGGGGATGTTGAGGAAGTGGAGAAAGTGCTGTAGAGTCATGATGAAGATAGTGAAGCAAACATAAGCAAACCAAAGTGAGCTGGAGAAAAGCAAGAGACAAATAATTCAGCACGCGGAACATAAGGTTGAAGAATGGAAGTCAGTTGGTTGCAGATAAGACGGTGGAACGCGTTGATCAGAGGAGGAGCTGAGGGAGCAAAGTTGCAGAGAAATGGAGGAGAAGAAGGCACGCACGGGAGGAAGTTTAAAAATAAAGTGAAAGGACAAGAATGTCCTCGGCAGTTGAAACTACAGTGTAGTGAGTAAGGGAAATATTGTAATTTTATAATCTGTAACTAACTTCCAGCTGCTGCATCTTGTTAAATAGAAGCGCTACCGTAACTGCATTTTGTAGAAAAAGTTTGGGCGGTTTTCCTCTGTGCAAAGCTTCTGGTGCAGTCCATTATCTGCACTGTTCAATCTTGTGAGTTGTTTCTAATTGATTGTTTGATTGTTTGATGGTTTGATATGTTAGTTGATCAAACTTTTACATGGTATCAGAGCAATTTCAATTCTTCGTGGTTGCCTTGCTGTGATTACGTCTGATTGAGTTGATTCGTGTGTTTTTGAGTTTTTCTCAACAAGTGTGATTGATTTCTGTTTGATTATTGATTCATCAGTGATTGTTTGATGTATGATGAATGTTAATTCAAATGCTTCCTCTTCAAGAGGTAATCAATCTCAAGGTATAGATAATCCTCAACAAAATCCTTTCTACCTTTACCTAAACGGTAGTCCCGTAATTGTCTTAGCACAACCAGCACTAACTCCACATAACTATCACACATGGAGCCGTATGTTTGAGATGGCATTGGTTGTCAAAAATAAAGTAGGATTCATTGATGAAACGATTGTTAAACTAGCGCCAGCGGATCCTGAGTTTTCTCTTTGGAGGTAAGTGAACACGATGGTCCAATCATGGATCATTAACTATGTGTCTCATTCCATTGCACAGAGTATCATGTGGTTTGACAGTGCCTTTGATGCGTGGAATAACCTTAAACTGAGATATGGAAGTACAGATCTGTTTAGGCTATCAGATTTACTGGAAACGTTTTATGGAATTAAGCAGGAGAATCTCAGTGTTAATGAGTATTTTAAAAAATTGAAGGTTGTTTGGGAGGAATTGATGTCTGTAAGACCAATACCTGTATGTGTATGCAGAGGATGCAGGTGTGACGTAGGAGGTAAGATGAAGCAATTTGTGGAAAGTGATTATGTTATCAAGTTTATAGAGGGACTGAATGAGAGTTTTGATCAAGTCAAGTCGCAGGTGTTTGTTATGATACCATTGCCAGACATAAATACTACTTCTTCCATGGCATTGAAGTATGAAAGAAAGGAAGTGTCTGATGCAGGAGTGATGCCCTTTGAAACAATCCCACTGCCTTGATGTCTGAGGAGCAGGTAAATGAAGGTTTTGCTGCAAATGCGTATGCTGGAAGGAAACAAACTGGAGGTTACAGAAGGGGCAATGGAAGATTCTATGCTGATGGTGCAAAGCGTTTTCAATGCACACATTGTGGCATGATAGGTCACATGGCTGAGAGATGCTATAAGAAGTATGGATTTCCACCGAGCTTCAAACCTAAGAATCAAGCTAATATGGTTGAGCTTGCAGACGTGGAATCACAGACATCTCAATCTGATCAACAGATGAAGGTACTTCAGTCATTGATGTTGATACCACAACAGAACCAAAAGCTTATGACTTGGATGAACAGAATGGATGATAGCCAAGAAGCAGACACGGTTCCTGCTGGCCCTAGTACTGTCTTGTCTGCCAAAGTTGAGAAAGTAGCAGGTAACATTGTAACTAATACTTTAAGTACATGGATTTTAGATTTATGAGCTACTGATCACATTGCATATAGCCTATCTTTGTTTGCTTCATCTGAACCTATCAGTCAAGTCTCCATAAAACTTCCAAATAATATGTCTGTTCAAGCCACAGATAAAGGCACAGTGGTGATAAACAAGCTTCTCAGACTGACTGATGTCTTATACGTGCCATCCTTTTCTTTTAATCTGCTTTCCTTGAGCAAGTTAGCTTCTAATCCCAGATTAATCATTCAAATTAATGGACCTTCTTGTTTGATTCATGATTAGTTGTCCAAGAGGATGATTGGTTTAGCTAGACTTTCTCATGGGCTGTACTACCTCTGTGGTGATGCTTTGATGACACAACATAGTGCTTTTGTTTCTGCACATGATTCGCTCTCCCTACTATGGCACTATAGACTTTGGTATGCATCTCATTCAAGAACAAAAGATGTTCAGAAGCAAGAACCCTCTATTCCAGGAGAACCTCTTCAAACACCATGTACTATCTGTCCCCTGGCTAGACTACAGAGACTCCCATTCCCAGTGTCTTGTTCTGTTTCTGAAAAACCGTTTGATCTGATTCATGTAGATGTATGGGGACCTAATAGGCATCCCACCATGTATACTCAAAAATATTTCTTGACTATAGTGGATGATTGTACAAGGTTCACATGTGTGTACTTGATAAAATCTAAAGAAGAAACAAGACGCATTCTGCAAAGTTTTTGCTTATATGTCCAAACTCATTTTGAAAGGCATGTAAAAACGTTAAGGACGACAATGCAAAAGAGTTTCACATGAATGAATTCTACATGATGCATGGCATAATACACCAAACCAGCTGCGTATATGCTCCACAACAGAATAGGTTGGTGGAAAGAAAACACCAGCACATTCTAGTTGTAGCCAGGCCATTGCAGTTCCAAGCAAACCTACCTATGTCATTCTGGGGTTTTTCTGTGCTCCATGCTACCTTCCTCATCAACATTCTTCCTACACCAGTACTCCAACATAAGTCAGCTTTCCAGCTTCTCCATAATAAAATACCCTCCTATCACAATCTAAGGGTCTTTGGTTGTCAAGCATATGCCTACAACACAAGTCCTCATACGCGCAAATTCTCTCACAGATCCATATCATGTTTATTCCTAGGAATTTCACAAAACACCAAAGGCTACATTCTGCAAGATCTAATTACAAATGACATTTTCATCTCTAGAGATGTTCAGTTTCATAAACTGTCGTTTCCATATGCTAATAAGGGCATCAATGAAGACAATCATCCCTCTCAAATCACGATTACTCCAATCTTCCCATCATCTGACCCTGCAAACTCTATGTCCTTACCAGTATCACCACCTCCCTCACATGATCAACCATATATTGATATCCGATCACCATCATCCAATGACCTCATCTCACCAACTCAATCAAATCCATTATCTTCAACACTTCACCCACTCCATCAAAGAAAAAATCATTGTAAAGATTACTTTATTATTCAGAGTGTGTGATTGTAAAGGAGAAAATGTCTTCTTCTAAGTGAAGATTGTGAGGAGCAAGATTTAGATTGTTGGTCAAGAAACAAGGGTGCTTCTTATTGGCGAAACTCAAGCTTCCCAAGAGCTAGTTGATGGTGTAGGAGCTACATCATACTCCATAGAAGGTTTCTTTGATGCAAAGAAGATCTTGAGGCTAGGCTTCAAAGAGGTTGAGTGTTCATTGTTCTTGAGCTAGGTTTATTAAACCTAGCTTGTTCTTGTATTTTTCTTTGATTGTTGTTTCCCCCAAAGAGAAATAACAATCTCTTTATTCAAAAATCCTTCTTGTTCAAAGCAAGAAGGTAAATGAGTAGAGTCTTTGACTTGAACCTCTATAAATTTGGTGTTCTTTCATTTCCTCAAGTTATTTTTTTGAAGGACACATCAAGTATCTGTTTAAACACTTCTATTGCAAAAAGATTCGAAAAAGAATCATAATTAGATAAACACACTATTCAACTCCCCTTCAGTGTGTTTCACGGACCTAACAATTGGTGTTAGTGTTAGTGTATGTGCCCTAGGCCATGATTTGGATATTTATGTTATGCATTTATTATTAATAAAAGAGGTTTTATTATCATTATTGTTGGTTAGTATGTTACACAATTTTGATATATGTCCCTGATTCATTATTGTTATAGAGATAAAATAATTTATAATCAGTATGAGTATTGATTTGATAATCATGAGATGATTATGTATATGGTGATACGAATCAGTCTCATAGATACTTGTTAGAGAACAGTGTATTGGATAGACCCATCATGAGATTACTACATAGATTAGCGTCATAAGTAAATCTCATGATAGTCATGTTTTAATCCTTTGACTTGAGATTGTCATAGTTTCTAACATAAGGACTATTATATTTTGACATGATCAAACGTTATTCGTGATTGGATAATAATAAAGGTCATGATTGAATGTGATAGAAATTATGTAGAGGATATTGAACAATCAAGATAGAATTTGTCCCTCTCTTTTGAGAGTGATATCTTTGGGCCCCTCGATTAGTGAGACTGTGAAATGCATGGCCGTGCTCAAATGATTTGATAGTGTGATCAATATCATTTGTTTTATCAGTCTACTTAGAGATCGAGTAATCATATGTTTGAACAATATAAGTATGACGCTGACCATGACTTATGTTCAAACTAGATATCGTGTGACAAAGGGATTAATGCATGTACTATTATTAGGCTAGTTGGACTTTACTCGTATTAATTGGGTAGTCGTAATGCCTTGCTAGAGGCCAATTACGACTTGTTAGTTTAATAGCGATTTAATCAACTGCCAATTAATATGGGCCTATCGGGTCACACACAAGAATGCGTATGGCTGAGATTAATAATATTAATAATATTAATATTGGATATTAATTATTATTATTATTATTATTATTATTATTATTATTATTATTATTATTATTATTATCGTTTTTAATATTAATAATATTAATATTAGATATTAATTATTATTATTATTAATTTCGTTTTTTTGTGTATATATTTATATCATCGGATAATAACAGAGAATCCATATTTGATATGGATTTTGATTAGTGTTATCTAATCCTAACAGAATCCGTATTTGATGCGGATTATGATAGTTATTAACCAATTCGATCAGGAATCGGATTTGATATCTATATATATGTACGGAGCATGGTGTATCTGGTACACCACACAACCAGTAGAAAACGAAAGGGCAAGAATCGTTTTTGTGAAAACCGAATTCTTCAGCCGCGCAGTTTGAAGAGCTAGCACTCCGGGCGGAAGCGTTCGTGTGGATACCGACAGAGGGTGATCGAATTTTCGCACCTTTTCATCTGCAGATTTCGAATCTACGGAGGTACTTTTTGATTTCTTTTGTCGAATTAAATGAACAACATGGATCCTTGGTAGGAAATCAGAGATCAATTTTTGTTTTCCGCTGCGCGTTTTTGCAGTGATCTCGTTCGATTTCCTAACAGTTAGAGCCTAAACTTGATTGTTTGACACTCAAATAACAAGGTTTGATCCTATCAAGTATAGAAGAAACTCCTTATGATTGGAAATCTTCGGGTGATGAGTCTTCTAGAACAAGAAGAAGAAGACAAGAGACTTTCATACCCTCCTATCAAACATTCATACTAAAGTGCCTATGTTTGACCCAAATAATTACTCTCTATAGAAGTCCAACATGGAGACTCATCTTCGGGGTTATGGCTACCTTATTTGGAAAGAGGCCACTAAGGGCTCAAAGGCTCCTATTGACTATGATAATACAACTCAAGAAGAAGAGTTGTTATTTGTTATAAATGGAAAAGCTTTTGACATCTTGAATAGTTCTCTAACCCCAAATGAGCGAGCTAAGATTCAAGGTGTTCAATCGGCTCATGAAGCATGGATAAAGTTGGAAATGATTTATGAAGGTACTTCTCAGGTTAGAAGGCAAGAAGGAGGATGTTGATCAAGCAATTCTATAATTTTTTCGTCCCCAAAGGTGAAAAGATTGAGGAAACTATTCAACGGTTCACTAAAATTGTCAATCTACTTAATGCGGTAGGAAAGAAGATCGAACAAGAGGATCTCAACCATCGAATTTTAAATAGCTTGGGAAGAGAATGGAATCCCAAGGTGACAGCCATTGAAGAATCAAATGATCTTGAGACTCTTACATTAGATGAGTTATATGGAAATCTTATGACTTATGAAATTCAACTTGAGGAACAAGAGAAAAATGATCCTATCAAGCAATCGCCTAAGGCGTTGGCATGTGACATAGATGATTCAGATGATGAGTTTGAACTTATTGCAAGGAGGTTCAAAAGATTTGCTAGAAAGAATGGAGATGAAGCTAAACGATTCATCAAAGGAACTCTGTCTAAAGATAAAGATAAAATGAAGGACCAAGGCAACAAATATTACAAATGCGGAAAATATGGTCATTACATGAAAGATTGTTGAGTGAAGGATCCGCATCCAAAAGATAAGAAAGCCATCTATCAAAAAAAGAAGGCTCTCCAAGCGGAAGTAGCTCATTGGGATAGTCTATTATCCGACTCTAAAGGTGACCATGATGATGACAAAGATCTTGCTCTCATAGACATAAGTGATGATGATCTTGAGGAGGCATATTCTTGTTTCATGGCCATCGAAGATGATATGGAAGTATGTACAAAATCTTCTCATTATAAATTTCAAGATGAATTTGATGATATGATTGAGAAGAATGATTTGCTAAGTCTCAAATATAAGCGTGTTAAACGAGATTTTAAGGATTGCATAAATAAGTATAATATCACGTTTGAAAACAACAATGCATTGCAACTTAAGTATGATATTCTTATGACCATGTATAAAGTAGTTGCTAATGAGAATTGTTGTTTAAGATATGAAAGTGAGATTCATTTGAGCACAATGGAAAAATGTTTGAGGGCAAGCATACTTTAAATAAGCTGCTAATTAGTCAAAGAGCAAACACTGATAAAACCGGATTAGGCTATGATGAATCTAGTATAAGCATGCAACCTTCAACCACTCCTTTGGTTAAATTTGCCAAACCAAGTAATGCATCTACTCCCTCCTTCAAAGAATCAAAATCATCTTTGAAGAAACAAAGGCATATGCCTCATGGAAAGGCGAAAGCAACAAATGTATCAAAACCCTTGGTTAAACACGTTGCCAAAACCTTTTTCTTAGTACCAAGGAAGGACATGCATTAACATGAATCACGGATTATGTCTACCCCTAAGCATCATGATCATTCTTACTCTCACAAACATATTCCTACATGCTTTTATTACAATATGAACGGGAATGTCAAAAGAGTTTGTAGAGCTAAGAGAAATAGACATCTTGTGTGGGTGCCAAAGGGTCAAGTGCATGTTACTAACCCTCAAGGACCCAAAACAAAAAGAGTATCAGTGTCATATGTTGATCTTGTGGGCCCTAGCATTAAATGAGAAATCAAGGACAAATGTGTGCAATGGGTCGTGGACAGTGGGAGTTCCAACCATATGATGGAAAACAAAGTGGGTAAGGATTTCTTCGCTCTTAGTGATGTACTTTATGTGCAAGGGCTTAAATAACACTTGATAAGTGTGAGTCAATTGTGCGATGCTAATTATGAGGTTATATTTTTGAAAACAAAATGCATTGTGAAAAAGATAACGCTATTATGCTTGAGGCATTGAGATATAAAAATATTTACATACTTAGCATCGATCATTTGGTTTCACAAAATATATCTTGTCTACTTGCCAAAAATGATTTGGCAGAACTTTGGCATAGACGTCTCGGACATGTTTGCTTTAAAACGTTTAAGCTTATTTGTGAAAACGAAAAAGTTTGAGATCTTCCCAAAATGAATTTCAAAAACCAAGAATTTTGTAGCACTTGTCAGAAAGCAAAGCTTGTGAAAACAAGTTTTAGGCTCAAAACCAATATTTCCACCTCCAAGCATCTACAAATGTTACATATGGATTTGTATGGGGATATTGGCACAAAGAGCTTGGGTGGCAAACATTACACATTTCTTGTAGTAGATGATTACACTAGATACACATGGGTAATGTTTTTTTGCTAAGAAAAGTGATGCATGTCATGAGTTCATTGATCTATGCAGACAATTGAAAAATTACATGAGTGACACCATTAAGACGATTAGAAGTGATTGTAGTGGTGAGTTTGATGGAGATTTTCAAAGGTTTTGTGTATCTAAAGGATATGTACATAACTCTTTGGCTCCAAGAACTCCATAACAAAATGGTCTAGCCGAATGAAAGAATAGAACCCTACAAGAAATGAGTAGGGCAATGCTTAATGAGTTCGGCTTACCCAATTATTTTTTGGGCTGTTAATGCCACTAATCATGTAATTAATCGTGTCTACTTAAGACCTTACCTAAATATGACTCCTTATAAACTTTGGAATAACAAAGTCCCAAACATTGGGTATTTCAAAGTGTTTGGTTGTAAGTGTTTCATACTTAACACTAAAGAAACTTCGGACAAGCTTGATCTCAAAGCGGATGAGGGCATATTTTTAGGTTATGCCTCAAATAGTAAAGCATTTCGTGTATTCAACAAAAGAAGCCAAAATGTGAAAGAATCTATCCATGTTAAGTTTAGTGAACCGCTTAGTGATGAAACTAAACTCAATGAGGAAAATGAAGGCGATGAAGTTGATACTTCTCAAGAAGGAAGAAATTCTTGTAGCTCCAAGTGTTGTTCATCAAGAAGGAATTATTGATGAACCACATAAGGGAAAAAAGCTTCATGGATTTAAAAATTGATCCTGTTGAGTGTACTCAACCACCTAGTGTCAAAGAGAAAAGTAGAGACATTTCACAAGCTCCTTTTGATGATAGACAAAATGTTGATAATGCATCTCATTTTTTAGAAAATAATCCACATATCGGCAATGACCATTTGTCCCTTCCGGAAAGCGATGGTGAGGAAGTTGGATGTATCAAATCTTCCTAGGTCATTAAGCATAAAAGTTCCTTTCCCCATGAGTTAATCATGGGTGATATAAATCATGGCATCACTACTAGAAGGCAATATAGAGAAAATGCATTTGTGTCCTTTTTAGAACCTAAAAATGTTAAAGAAGCACTTCTTGATGAGGATTGTATTTTAGCTATACAAGAAGAGTTAAATCAATTTGAGAGAAGTAATGTTTGGGAGTTGGTTCCCAAACCTCATGATCATCCTATTTGGCACAAAATGGGTATTTCGTAACAAGAAGACTAGATTAGTTACTCAGAGATACCGTCAAGAAGAGGGTATTGATTTTGATGAAACATGCACACCCGTAGCACGACTTGAATCTATTAGATTGTTGTTAGCTTATGCTTGTTATAAGGATTTTAAGCTTTACCAAATGGATGTTAAATTTGCTTTCTTAAATGGCATTATCTAAGAAAAGGTGTATGTGGCTCAACCTCCCGGGTTGAATGTCATGATTCTCTGCATCATGTTTACAAACTCAAAAAGGCACTTTATAGCCTTAAACAAGCTCTTAGAGCTTGGTATGAAAGGTTAAGTACATTTCTTCTTAATGGTGGTATTTCAAGAGGTAAAGTGGATACAACCTTGTTTATCAAAGGACAAGGTAAACATCATTTACTTGTTCAAGTATATGTAGATGACATTATTTTTGGTGCTACTAACAATCTTCTTTGTGATCAATTTGCTAGCTTGATGCAAGGTGAATTTGAAATGAGTATGATGGGAGAACTCACTTATTTTCTTGGACTCCGAATCAAGCAAACTCAAGATGGTGTGTATATTTTTCAAACCAAGTATAAAAAAGACTTTCTCAAAAAGTACAACTTTGGTGAAGGTAGAAATGTGAACACTCCTATGAGCACAAGCTTGAAACTCGACAAAGATGAAAAGAGAAAGCAAATTAAGGTAACCTTGTATCGTGGTATGATTGGTAGTCTACTTTATTTGACCGCTAGTAGACTGGACATTTTGCTTGCCGTGTGTTTATGTGCTAGATTTCAAAGTAATCCTAGAGAAATGCATCTTATTGCGGTAAAACGTATATTGCATTATCTTAGAGAAACTTTGAAATTTGGTCTATTTTATTCTAAAAATGCATGCTTTGATCTTAAAGGTTATAGTGACCCCGATCATGCCAGAAGTCTTGTTGATAGGAAGAGCACATCCGAAACATGTCAATTTCTTGGAGATTGTCTTGTTTCTTGGTTTTCCAAGAAATAAAATAGTGTCGCTCTTTTTACAGGGGAATCTGAATATGTTTCGAACGCCTCTTGTTGTGCACAATTATTATGGATGTCACACACACTAAATGATTATAATGTTCATTTTTCAAAAATATCTATCTTGTGTGACAATACTTCAGCTATTAATATTGCACAAAATCCGGTTCATCACAGTCGAACCAAACATATCAAAGTGAGACATCACATTATTAAGGATTGTGTGCAAAAATGGTTGGTTCGTGTCGAATTTGCTCCTACTAGTGATCAACTAGCGGATATATTCACAAAACTATTGCCTAGCGAAGTATTTGAATATATTAGAAGTAGATTGGGATTACTTCATATTGAACATGGTCAAATGACATGAAAATATAAATTCTAGGGACTTTATGCGCTTTAACTTACCTTGAACTTGCGTTCAATGTCGGATTAAGCGCTTTGAACAGTTCAAAGGCAGTGCAAAGTTAACAACTTTGAACTTGTCTTAAACTAAAGACTTTAAGCGCTCTATCTCGTTATTACTATGGTTCAATGTGCCATAAGTTTCTGTGCCCAGCACGTGATATAGACATTGCACAAATTATAAAGCACTCTGTCCCAAGAACAATTATTTCAAAATTTAACCTTAAGCGGCTGAAAATGCTTAATATACATGCATTAAAATCTCACTACATGCTATCTTCATCAGTTTGGACGCCCATCTCCTCTTAAACTGCCTATATTCTATTTTCTTATTCATTCTCTTTCCTCTATTGTTCTCAAAGATCTGTAAAATCCCTAAATTTCCTTGTCCTAATTTTGCAAAATCCATCACCCTACATCATGATTTCCCAAGGGACAAGAAAAGGAACTAAGAGGACCAAAATTCCACAACCTCAGAGGAGAAAAGCCTTTGGTGTCTTCAAAGAGTGCGAAGAACTGGTTGAGATCCACAACAGTCTTCACGGGAGAAAGTTTCCATGGCTGACGAAGAAGAACAAGGATATCAACAAAAAGCCTGCAGGCCTTGGGGTGAGAGTTCATCTCTGCAGATACTCCCAGCTGCTCTACGAGTAGTGGGACTGCCATCAAAAGCTCACTGTTCCTCTAAAACTGGTGAAGCTCTCAGATCTAAAGGATCATCCAAAAGTAGGAGCTGTATACACCTTGCTTGAAGCCCAAGGATTAGACAGATTATGGTCTACAGATGGGATGAACTCTTATTCTATCAGGTATGCACGAATGTTTTATGCCAATCTTTGGGCAACCTACATGACTGAAGAGGAACCCTTCTACCTAAATTCTGTAATCGATGGGGTTCCTATAAAATTCTCTCTTCAAACATTTTGTGATGCACTTCACGTTAGGAATGAGGGGGTAGAAAGGTTTGATGTTTTTGGATGGAATATGGAAATTTATGTCCTAACATAGGAATAAGTTAAAAATGAGTTTGGTTTTCTTCCATCTCAAAAACTTCAAATGATGTCGTTAGTCAATAGGGTGTTGCTAGGAATTGTCATGGCTTGCATAAACGGGGAAGCGACTATAAATCCTAGCAATTTGGATTTCTGTGTTACTATTGCATTTTAAAAGGTAGATAAGTGAATTTTGGGTGGATATTTTTGGCTGTTGTCCTTGCATCTGTAACCAAGAAAACTACAGCCCTCCCTTTGGCAAACTGCATTTATGTTTTGCTTAAGCACTGTGGTATTGAACTTGATGCAACCCATCTTGAAAAACTTGGGGTAAAAGGGCAGTGTGATGGGTTCAATATCTCTCAAATCAATGGGGCTCGAAAAGGACGAGGCCAGGTTGGAAGGTCAAGAGAAGGAGTTGATCTGGACACTGCAGGGGATCTCAACAGGAAAGGTGCAGAAACTGATGGTTCTACTGCCCAGCCTCCGCTGAAGGATCAAATTTCTGTGTTGGAACGTGAGATGGAGGAACTGAAACGTGTCAATGCTCATCTAGTGCAGCAGCAGTCCCTTAATGATGCATGTTTCGAGTATTTGAAGTCCAAGCTTCTTCATGCCAACCTTGTTGCAGCCTTGGATGATGAACCAAAAACTATTTAGCTCCCTTAAACATGATTCTTCCCCATTGATTTCATTTCTTTTGATGATTTAGGGGGAGAAGATGTAGTGTAGATAGTGTATTACTCTGTTCCTGCTACTGTTTTTTGTTGCTCTGTTATCTATTCCTGCTACTATTTTTTTGTTGTTTGCTCATGTTGGGATGATATGATGTGCTGACTTTTATGTTGGGATGAGTGGGTTGTGCTATTTTATGGTGATGATTATTAGAAACTAAAGACTTGGATGTGCTTAGATGGTCTGGTGGTTTTTGTGCAGCTTTGAATGGTTTCCTGTCTAGTAGGAATAGATTGTTTTTCTTACTATCTGGAATATGCATTTTTGGTTATGTGAAATAAGATCATTCCTAAGAAAATGCATCTAGTAAGGGGGAGAATAAGATGCATCTAATAAGAGGGAGCTCATTATGAAATCATCAAAAAGAGGGACATTGTTATTGTCCAAATTGACTTTGATGATTTGCACAATGTAGAAATCTCAAAACTGAATTAATAAACTGCCTCTTATACTTTAAATGCTTAATCAAAACTTTTATTCCTCAAAAGGTTGTGACAGAAACCTTTTGCTCAAACATTAAATGCTGCACTAAAAGCTTAATGTCTTAAAATTTCAAAACAGAGAAGTTCTGTTCAAACGTGGAACGCTTCCTAAAGCGCTCCATCTCCTAAAGGTATTTAAAACAGAAAGTTTCAGCAGAAACATTAAACACCACATCAAGCACTTCATCCCATAAAGTTCTTGGACAGAATGTTTAGTGAAAACATAAAGCGCTTCATGAAGTATTGCTTTTGAGTGCGAAGTCACTTGAAGCAAAGTTTTCCACAGAAATATTAAACAATACATCAAGCGCTTTATCCTGCAAAACTCTTGGACAGAATGTTTTAGTGAAAACATAAAGCGCTTCATGAAGCATTGCCTTTAAGTGCGAAGTCACTTCAAGCACTTCATTCAAATTTTTGATGCGTGAACATAATTCTGTCAGCAGGCATGGTTTTCTCTCTCTTACATCTTTTGATTGACACAAGGCTTTTTATTTTCTCCATGCTATCATGACATTTGTAGCTTTAGCCAAAAGGTAAATCAAAGATAGGCGGGCAAATCTTATCCCTTTTGAACTTAAAAAGAGAAGATTCTACAAGAAGTTTTGACTTCACCCAAGAAAATAATTTCAAGACTATGAGGTGTCAACATATGAGAAGAAGTTTTCTTCCACTCTTTTCTCTCCTCTCCAACGGTTGGAAGATTGTTCTATAAGGTTTGGAAGACTCCATTTTTGAAGATAACTTTCTATCTCTAAGCTCTCAAGTCTTCATTGTTATTTTTGCTCTTAAAATCATTGTAAAGATTACTTTATTGTTGAGAGTGTGATTGTAAAGGAGAAGAAGTCTTCTTTTAAGTGAGGATTGTGAGGATTAAAGTGTAGATTTTTGTCAAGAAGCAAGGAGTCTTCTTGTTGGGCGAAAGTCAAGCTTCCAAGAGCTAGTTCATGGTGTAGAAGCTACATCATACTCTATAGAAGGTTTTTTTGGTGCAAAGAAGATCTTAAGGAGGCTACGCTTCAAAGAGGTTAATTGTTCATTGTTCTTGAGCTAAGTGTGTTAAACCTAGCTTGTTCTTGTATTTTTCTTTGATTGTTGTTTCCCCCAAAGAGAAATAACAACCCCCTTATTCAAAAATCGTTCTTGTTCAAAGCAAGAAGGTAGAAGAGTAGAGTCTTTGACTTGAACCTCTATAAATTTGTTGTTATTTCATTTCCTCAAGTTATTTTCATTGAAGAACACATCAAATATTGGTTTAAACATTTCCATTGCAAAAAGATTCGAAAAAGAACAATACTTAGACAAACGTACTATTCAACCCCCCTTTCTAGTGTGTTTCACGGACCTAACATTACATCGGCAACAGTTTTTTAAACTTCAACCAAATAAAACGGCACTATCCTCCTTCATATGCATCAATACAAGAAAAAGATAAAATCCATGTGCCTTTCTTTCATCCCAAAACCAGAAAATGTAAAGGAGTGAACTTTCAACTTGCTCGGTAAAAAAGTAATCATAATATTGAAGAATACGCAAGATGAATAGATAAACTCCTAAATATTATATGTACTAAATATATTTTCACATAAAGATATTGACTCGTTTTCCCTTCAAAACCTTTCACAATAGTTAACTAGCCATAGTTATCTTCACCCATACATATGCATGTACGTAATATATTTTCACATAAAGATATTGACTCGTTTTCCCTTCAAAACCTTTCACAATACTTAACTAGCCATAGTTATCTTCACCCATACATATGCATGTACGTAATATATTTCCACATAAAGATATTGACTCGTTTTCCCTTCAAAACCTTTCACAATACTTAACTAGCCATAGTTATCTTCACCCATACATATGCGGAAAGGCAGTGGCTTCCCTTAACTTTAACATAACATGACATAATCCATTTTACCTTCACACATGTTAAAAGGCATCACCTAACCTTTATTACATTTTAAACACCATACTATAAGAATAACATTATGTGTTTATACATGTACATATAGAGCTGAAGGTCTAGCTGGAAACGAACTCTCTATCTTTTGGGATGGATGTATTGTTTGCCTGCCTCTCATCTTCTCCAGACCCTAGCAATAGCTTTTGCTGTTGTTGGGATATGCAAGGTATATGTTATTGTTGTACTATAAGAATAACATGTTTATTGAATCGTCGTACTCGACATATTCTTGCTTGATCACATGCCATAGCCATACTTTTGGGATGCCATTATTTACGTTAGCACTTTCAAGCCCATGAATTCATTTAAATTTCTTTTTATGAGGTGCTCAATATTTTATCAACTAAATTTGTTCTAGTTTCAGTTAGTTATTTGTGTTAAAAAAGGCGTTCACGGTACACTAAGCTTCCGCGTTTGCATAGAGTCCGAGGAGGAGTTGTATCGTTTCGTGATCTGATGTACGTAGCCTTACCCTACACTCTGTGTCAAAGGTTGTTTCTGCGGCTCGAACTTGTGACTTCAAGGTCACAAAGCAACAACCTTACCAGTTGTTCTAATTTACGCCCTCGAACCACCAATTCATTAACCATTTGTAAGCCATGTCATATCCCTTAATGCAATTAAAGATCTCCACATATCATAATTTGTATAAAGAACAGATAGTCAACAGGGCTCTTTCAAGGAATAGTCATCATGAAGTGCTTTAAGAACTCAGTAAATATGAGACCAATTCATTCAGCAAAATCACACCCTTGAGATTGAATTGAGCCAAATAGTCCATCCATCAAATTTTGCAGGAATTTCACAGGGATCCCTCAAGTTAATGATCATTCAATCAAGACCCTAAAATTGATGAATTTAATCATGATGAGCATATAGCCATATAGTACATGCCCACCAATTTTCCAATTGATCAAACCATATAAAGATTAAGTAGCCTGATCACATTTGTAATTAATTGGCTCTTATATGTATGAGTTTGCTTTGGACTTTTATAAATGACATTGTATCAAAATATTCTTCCGCCAAAGGTGGGGTTGTCACTAAACCTTAGCGGTACCTTCTCTTTTGAAAAAAAAAGTAACCTGATTCCATTTCTTTTCAAAATCCACTAAGAACTTTTTTTTGAAAAATCAAATTTAACTCAATAACTAACTCAATTAAAGTAGCAAATCGGAAACCATATCATCAAATGCATCACCAATTATTTCTTTATTTCTTTATTTTTTTGACAAAGCATCACAAATTATCGATTTTCACATTTTTAGAGATCTAATCAAACAGTTGTAATCATGTCATCATTTTTTTTCTGCAATAGATCAACATATGCATGAAGAGCAAGCGATCACAAGGAATTCAGTAAGCATAGTGAATTTATGTAGCAGGGCATTTCAAAGTCCTTCGAAAAGTTGTAAAGATCTGGAGAATTTCTTGCTTGTCTTTTCTCTCTTTCTCTGTATTAAACACTTTAAATCGACAAGTTCAATCTTCTTCTTATAGAACAAACGAAAGGAGAAGCCGTTATATCATGAGAAGCATTTGCCACGTAGTGTACCTTGCTCAGTGGTGGAGTCAATTTCGTTTCAAAGACGGTAACATTTGCTACGCCTCTGCTATTTTTCTATTCTTTGTTTAATTTTTTAATGTATAATTATCATACCTTTATAGTTCTTTCTACAATTTTGTAGATTCATACAGGAAATTTGAAGAAATTAGTAAGTTACTTCTTTGATATTATTTTCTATTTTTTTAGACTTCGACTTTGTGTTTTTGGTTATTCAATGCTTATTATCTTCCATATCTCCTCCAAGACCAAAAGTTCCAAACAATCTTAAAGCGAGATTCGTAGAGGATGATATCACTCAGAATAAAGAAACTCATGAAGAAACAATGAAAAAAAGGTTTTCATTGTGGGTGAATATGATAATCAAGAAGAAGAAGAACAAAAAGAAAAGGAGAACAAAGATGACTAACATCTTGTCATTTCCTTGGGGTTCTTCGTCTCCATTTTGACAAATCATGGGGTCGAATCTTCAATGAAAACATCATGGAGAAAGATCAATTTCGTAAAGACATCAACATGTATTACTCTTAGCACTTTTGGCCTGTGAGAGTTGAAGTTTCCTTGAGATGTTGAACATAAGTTTACAACAAACCAGTTCTTTAAAGAACCAAGGAACAATAATAGGTTGGAAGATGCAAGCGGTAATAAAAGAAAGATGAAGGCTAACATTGTGGATTTGACAATTCTTGGCAGCACTTGAAGCTTAGAGCCACGAGGACCACATGCATAGGAATGAGATTTGGGTTTTGGTTGTGAAACTTTCATCTTGAAAGTGACAAATTTTATCAAAATTGGATATAGACGCAAACTAGACTAGGAAGCGCAAAAGAAGCAGGTGAACATGCAATAGGGGCAGCATCAACACAATACATAACAATGAATAAAGAGGAAAGTCAAAGACAATACCAAGTGGCATAAGACAAAGAGAT
The DNA here is from genome assembly GCA_036186865.1 of Eustoma russellianum. Taxonomy (NCBI): domain Eukaryota; kingdom Viridiplantae; phylum Streptophyta; class Magnoliopsida; order Gentianales; family Gentianaceae; genus Eustoma; species Eustoma russellianum. Next base: position 1,178,123 of record AP025065.1, read on the forward strand.
CACTGCGGTCGTCATCCTCTTTGAGGTGACCTTGTTTGTAGTGCAACAGAATGGATGCAGTCGTTATGTCTACCAACTACACTGCAACCAGTAGATATTAATTTCCTAAAATTGAAGAGGTTAAAATTGTAAACACTTCTTTTTAAGAACACACAAGAAATCCAAGAAGTTGGATACTTGAAGTGCTCTATCATGTGCAGGGATTCGGTTTCTGAGGTGCTATCAAACAACGCTTATTTTTGTTTGGTTTTGTACTACGTATATGACCTTTTGACTCTTAATAGGTTTGCATCTAGCTATTTTTTTGTGATTTTATGATGGTACATATATATAAGTGGAAAGTTTTTGTCTTAGATATTTGATGATTTTGTTTGAATGCTAAAGAGTGTTATATTGTAAGACTTGCATTTATTGTGTTATGAATGGAAACTTAACTAAATGTAAAATTAATGATAAAATATGATCTTGTTGAGTCTATGATGTGATTGAAAGATCAAAAGGTTTTCTTTCTTATGAATCCTGGTGCATGAGAAAGTTGTTGGAGTTTACTCTGAAATGGCATAGAGAGTTAATTTATGTTCATCGTTGAAAGCTTTTTGAATTGAATGACACCATATATTGTTGTTTATTACTTTATAACTAATTAAAGTTTTATGGTTGATAATATTCATGCAGTAAAATAAATGTGGAATTCGGTTCAAAGAATGAAGTTTTTTGTTAATGCAGACATGAGATTATGGAAAAATATGGGGGTTTAGTCCTTCACGCTTGTTTGAAAGAAAAATTTATTTTGAACATGTAAATTTAAACATATGAGTATCTTGTATATGTTGTATAACTTCTAAAAAAGTTTAGAAGGTTGAAGAAAAAATTATGTCAATACCAAAATGTTTATTGGCTTATTATTCTAATTCGTTGAAGGTTTTGTTGTTTGAGCTTACGTATAAGATGAATTTCTTGATGTACATAAAATTAATTTCATTTTACTTGTTGATAAAATTAACTCCATGATAAAGATGTTTATCATGAATATTGATTGTTTTTGTTGAAGGAGTTGGTTCATGGAAACATTATGTTGTGTTTGAGTTTGATGGTTTGGCTGATAAAAATGAAACCCAATGTTTCCATGCTTGTTTGTAGCTAGTCTTTATGGACTAATTAGATATTTTGCTGAGTAATATCTTGACAGAAATCAGTGAAAGGCAACGATTTGATAATGTGGCAACACTTGATGAATGTTATAACGATGTGAATTAGTCGAGTTTCTTTGGGGTAAATCATAGATAATGTGCGGCCTATAAGAGTGGTCTGGTAAAATTTCTTTAGGGTAAATCATGGACAGTTTAAGGTCTATGATAGTGGTATGGTAAAAACTAAATGTAAGTTAGTACTTGTGACATCGATGGAGATGGGATTATCCATTTAATGTGAGCTTTCTATGATTGCAACTAAACCTACTAGTACTAGAGATCCTATGAATGAGGTTGAATGTAGTAAAAACAAGTCATATAAGAGTCCTAAGCAGCACTATCAAATTTGTCCCTCCCTATGATATTGATGTAAGATGGTGTTTGCTGCAAGTTTTGAGGGTGGATTTTAATAATCTCTTAATGAAATATATAGCCATGCTTATGGAGATGTGAGCAGTACGCTTCTTTTGAGAGTTTGGAATGACTCACTAGAGCACTTATGAAAACCTGAAACTGGGTGCATGGTTGAATTTGCTTCAAACCGCGAACTTGTATGAAGTAGACAATGATATGTTTTTGTGGTTCTCCATACAAACAATATTTAGATAAGATTCAAGACGGATACGTCATCTTATTCCGTTTATATTCTTCCAATTTTAATAAGTGGATTTCCAAGACGTGAGTCATTCTTTATTATGTGTTGTTGTCTTCGTTTATTACCAAAAAGGTTAGTTTTAATTGTTCATGGACGTTTATACATAAATGTTGGATCATGAGGAGAATTGTTAGAGAAAATCGTATAGAAGTGCTTTAGAAAGTGTCTCAAATTTATAGAAAAATATGTAAGAAGGTTGATCGGAGGATGAAGTGAAATTTGAATTGAATGAGTGAGATAATACTCTGAATTTTCTGAATTATAAGGTGACTGAACGTTCGGTGAGTGAGACCGAATGTTTGATGATGAGCTCTAAGCGCGGTCTTTGAGTTTGAACCAATTTTGAAGTTTCTGTCTAGTCACCGAATGAAGCACCGAACGTTTGGTGTAGTCATTTACCAATCGTTCAGTCTTGAGTTCGGTGATGAGTTCTGAGTTGCAATGTTCAAAAAGTTTGAATCCTGCATTTGGACAAATTGACTGAATGTTTGCTTGATGCAGACAACAGAAAATTTCTACTCTCTCTTGATGAAATAATGCAACCTTTGTAGCTTAAGACACCTCATTTCAATCTTGACTGATCATAAAGTAACTTTGAAAGTTTATTTATGCAGAGAGGTGTCAAATTAACTTTTTTTTTCTTTTGAATCAAAGTATGGAAAATACAAAGATCAAAATATTTTGAACACAAGTTTTGATATACTTTGAAATGATATGTGAAAAACCTTTTTGAAGTCTTTTTGTGAAAACCTATAGAATTTCGTCCTTGTCTTTTTCCTCTTCGTTGGCATTAAACACTTCAAATGGATAAGCTCAATATTTCTCTTGTAGAGCAAATATAAAGAAGAAGACATTATATCCTATGAGGCATTTGCATAGTCTATCTTGCTTAATGGTGGAGGCAATTTCGCTTTAAGGGCAATAAGATTTGTTACATCTTAGGTATTTCCATCTTCTTTGTTTCATTTTCTTTATGCATGATTATAGTACTTGACTCCATTTCCATTGGAGTCAAGAACACACTTTTCTTTGACTTTGGAATATGATGGAATAAAGCATGAATCAGTAAATTAGTTGTGCTTCTTATATTGTGAAGTAGCAGTTGGTCAACACAGCTTGACGCAATTTTTATTATAGGTCATCAGGAAATAACCTCTGTAGATTTCTAATACATGGGTATGATTGTGTACATCCGACCCCTGCATACTCTACCATATACATGAGCCTCTAAGGAAATAGGGTAATGTTGTTGTTGTAGTTCTTTTTACAATCTTGTGCACTCGTAAAGAAAACTTAAAGAAGCTTGAGATTTACCTTTTTAATACCATCTTCTATTTTTTTATTGACTTCTACTTTATATTGTTGGTTTTTTCAGTACTTATTATCTTCTATATCTCCTTCCGGACCAAAAGTCTCCAACAAGGATTTATAGATCAAACTCGTGTAACAAAATAATATAACAGGTCAAGGAATGGACTCTTTCCTAGCCAAAAGATATTTGAGTGTAAGTCAATGTATAGAAACTTTGGCTCTAAGTCAATGTATAGAAACTTTAGAGCCAAGAGATATGTTAAAAATTAAGCAAGGATAAGGACAAGAAGTTTATTTTTCAATTTGCGGTGTAATTAATTTGTGCCGGATCAATAATTCTTGACGCATAACAACTGACATGGGGCACCTTATTTTTTTTGAAAATGTAAATATCATAAACCTAGAAAGCACACAATCAAATCAATCGTGGCAAAAGCAAAGCATCTATGAGATGCTACCCGTACAGAATCAATCATACAATACATCATAGAATCAATCGCATTAAACGCCTATTCATATAACACATAAGGCACTTCATGTGACTAACGTTACAAATGTTTATGCTGCACTTTCCAATGTTTACTTGACACTTGTACCCTTCTTTTTAGTGCAATATCACAGGTTCTCTCTCTCTCTCTTTTGGAGAATGTCATCTTTCCTCTTTGGTCTTTCAAGAAGAAGCTTCCTCAAGATGCTTGTAGTCATCCAAGAGAAGATCTCCAAAGATGAAGACATGTCATCACAAAGAGACAAAACCCATTATTGGCTCCTGCAAGGACATCAACGGCTACAAGGTGATTAAAATAAGGGTTTTCATCATTTTCAAAAAGTAACTTTCTACCAAAAGTTCTCAAGTTTCTCTCAAGATTTTAGCTCTCAAAATAGTTGTATCATTGTATATTTACTTTATTTGTGAGAGTTGTGTTGTAAAGAAGAAGAGTCTTCTTCTTGTTGAGTGAAGATTGTGAGAGGTTAAGTGTAGATTGTTGGTCAAGAAGTAAGGGTGCTTCTTGTTTGAAGAAATCCAGACTTTGGAGGGTTAGTTGATAGTGTTGTGGTGCACCATACTTCCTACAAGAATTCTTTGAGGAGCAAGGAAGTTCTTTGGAGGCTAGACTTCAAGGGATTGGTATTTCTTGGTTGTGGTCTAGGCGTGTGGCCTAGTTTTACATTGTTTGGATTTTGTTTGGATTGTTTTTTGCCCAAAAACGAAATAACAATCCCCCATTCAAAATCCTTCTTGTGAAAAATCAAGAAGATAGAGGAGTAGAGTCATTTGACTTGAACCTCTATACATCTCGTGTTCTTTATGCTTCCACAAGTTTTATCCATTTCAAAGAACACACCCAAGTATAGGTTTGTTCTCATAAACGAAAAATATACAGAAAAATATCCATACTTGGTGAACACACTGTTCAAATCCCCTTCTAGTGTGTTCTAAGGGACCTAACAATTGGTATCAGAGAAAAATCTTGAGTGTTTGAGTTTAAATAGCAAGATTTGACCTTTTGAAGTATGGATCCCTTTAGTTTTGAAGATGCTGGTTCTCCGAGTGGTGAGTCTTCTAGAAGAAGAAGACAAGAGTCACTAATCCCTTCTATTTCAAATGTATTTGTCAAAGTACCCATGTTTGACCCTCTAAACTACCCACTGGGGAAATCCAACATGAAAACATATTTACGTCCTTGTGGGTATCATATATGGAGGCAGGTGTCAAAAGGTTCCACTATTCTTTTTGATGTTGATGATCCTACTCCAGAAGAGGAGTTACAATTTGCAATAAATAGCAAAGCTCTTGTTATTTTGAATATCTGTCTATCACCAAATGAGAGAGCTCAAATACAAGGTGTCTAATCCACCTATGAAGCATGGACAAAGTTGGAGATGATCCATGAAGGAACATCTCAAGTAAGGAAGGCAAAGAGGAGACAACTTATAAAGCAATTTTACAATTTTAATGTCCCAAAATGTGAAAAGATTGAAGAGTCTATTGAACGATTCATCAAGCTTGTCAACCTACTCACGGCGGTTGGTAAAAAGATAGAGCAAGAGGATCTCAACTATTGCTTCCTAAATAGCTTAGGAAGATAATGGAATGCAAAAGTGACGGCCATTGAGGAGTCAAAGGATCTAGAGACTATCACTCTAGATGAGCTTTATGGGGATCTCATTACTTATGAGATTCATCTTGAACCTCAAGAAAATGATCTCATCCGAAGTTCATCAAAAGCATTTACATGAGAATCGGAGGAGTCGGACGATGAAGTTGGACTTCTCGTTCGAAAGTTTAGAAGATTTGCAAGAAAGAATGAGGATGAAGCCAATAGGTCCATCAAAGAAAAATTCTCTAAGGATAAAGACAAGGTGAAGGACTAAGATGATAAATGCTACAAATGTGGAAGATATGGTCACTTAATGAAGTATTGCCGAGTGAAAGATCCACATCCAAAAGATAAGAAAGCCATGTACCAAAAGAAGAAGGCTTTGCATACGGAAGTAGCTCATTGGGAGAGTGACTTATCCGAATCTGAGAGCGAAAATGAAAATAACGAGAATCTAGCTCTCACGGGGATTTTCAATGATGACTTGACAAGGAATTCCATTCACTCATGGCCATCGAAGACGACATGGAGGTATGTACTATATCCTCACATTATAGATTACAAGATGAAACAGATGACTTAGTGCAAGAAAATGATTTGTTAGAAATGAAAATACAAACGTGTCAAAAAGGACTTTATAACATACATACATGAATACAATGACACGTTAGAAAATCACATTGCATTACAACTTAAGCATGATATTATATTAACCATGCATGTGATTGCACTAAAGGAGAAGCATGATTTGGAAAAAATCAAGCTTCCCTCCTCAGAACTTTTGAAGAAGAAAAATCTTCAAAAGGCAAGTGCTAAAAGGATGAGATAATTAAAGATGCATCTACAGAAGTCTACAATAAAACCTAGTGTCATGTATGCATCTACGAAGGGAAAAGTGAATAAACAAGCATCATTTATCAAGGATTTTAAAACCTCTTTGAAGAAGCAAAGACACATGCCTAAAGGTAAGGCAAATTCATCAAAGGTGTCAAAACCTTTGGTTAAATCCGTGACAAACGCCTCTTCCTTGATTCCAAGAAATGTCGTCCCTAAATGGGAATAACGGAATGTGCCAATGCTCAAACATGATAAACATCATTATCTACACAAACACATTCCTACATGTTTTTAGTGTAATAAAAGGGTCATGTAGAAAGAGTGTGTAGAGCTAAAAATAACAAAAATCTTGTATGGGTACCAAAGGGTGTAGTAAAGGTAACTAACTCTCGAAGACCCAAAACAAAAAGGATACCAATGCCATATGATTCTTTTGTAGGCCCTAGCTTTAAATGGAGAAAGCTAAGACAAGAAGGTCAAATGGGTCATGGACAGTGGGTGTTCCAACCATATGACGGGAGACAAGAGTCTATTCCATAGACTCACTATGCAAGATGGAGGAGTTGTCCACTTTGGAGGTAGTAAAGCCAAATCAAAGGACATGGTATTGTGGGTAACAATGCCTTCTCTCTTAGTGATGTTCTATATGTTGTAGGATAAAAGTTTAACTTGATAAGTGTCAGTCAACTATGTGATGCTAATTATGAGGTTACATTTTTGAAAACAAAGTGCATTGTGAAAAAGGATAACATTATTTTATTTGAGGCTTTAAGATTCAAAAACATTTAGAAACTTAGCATCAATGATTTGGTTTCGCAAAATGTATCTTGCCTAGTTGCCAAGAATGACTTGACACAACTATGGCATAGACGTCTCGGACATGTATGTTTCAAAACATTTAAATTTATTTGTGAAAACCATAAGGTCCGAGGCCTTCAAAAAATGAGTTTCGAAAACCAATACTTATGTGACACTTGTCAAAAGGCAAATCTTGTGAAAACAAGCTTTAAACCAAAAACAAATATATCCACTTCCAAACCCTTACAATTACTACATATGGATTTGTATGGGAATGTTGGAACAAAAAGTTTGGGTGGTAAACATTATACCTTCGTGGTAGTAGATGATTATACTTGTTATACATGGGTGATGTTTCTTGGAAAGAAAAATGATGCATGTAATGAGTTTATAATTTTGATTAGACAATTGGAAAATCAACGGGTCACACCTCCAAAACCATACGAAGTGATTGTGGTGGTGAATTTGATGGAGAATTTGAAAGGTTTTGTGAATCCAATGGATACACAAATAACCTTTCGGCTCCAAGAATTCTACAACAAAATGGTGTAGCCAAACAAAAGAGTAAAACTCTACAAGAAATGTGTAGAGCAATGTTAAATGAGTTCGGTTTGCCCAAGTACTGTTGGGCCGAAGCGGTAAATGTCATTTGCCATGTGATCAATCGTGTATATTTGAGACCATACCTAAATGTGACACTTTATGAGCTTTGGAATGAAAAAGTTCCCAATATTGGGTATTTCCAAGTGTTTGGGTGTCAGGGTTTCATACTTAACACTAAGGACACTTTGGACAAACTTGACCTTTAAAGCGATAAAGGTATCTTTTTAGGTTATACCTGAAATAGTAAATCATTTTGTGCTCTCAACAAAAGAAGTCAAAAGATGGAAGAATCAATCCATGTTAAGTTTAATAAGTCACTTAATGATGAACCTAAACTTAATGAGGATTGTGAAGAAAATGATGGTGTTGCTTCTCAAGAAGAAATTCTTGAAGACATTCTAACGGTTGCTCATCAACAAAAAATTGTTGATAAGTCTCCTAATGAAAAAATCTTCATTGATTTAAGAGTAGAACCTATTGAAGGTACTCCTCCACCAAGTGTTCATGAAATTAGTGAGTCAAATGGAAATATTTCTCATACTCATCTTGTTGATAAACAAAATATTGAAAATGCATCTCATATTCCAGAAAATGATAATCATCTAAATTGTAACGATTCGTCTCTTCTGGAAAGTGATCATGAAGAAGTTGGAGGAGATGTTTTCAACCTTCCTAGATCATTCAGGCATAAAAGCTCTCGCCCACACAAGTTGGTCATAGGTGATTTAAATATGGGTATCACTACACGAATAAAATAGAGAGAACGCGTTCGTTTCTCTCATAGAGCCTAAAAACGTTAAGAATGCACTTCTTGATGAAAATTGGATCTTGGCAATGCAAGAAGAATTAAACCAATTTGAAAGAAGTGATGCTTGGGAGTAAGTTCCCAAACCACTTGATCATCTCATTATTGGTATGAAATGGGTATTTCGTAACAAGATGGATGATTAAGAAAATGTCACTAGAAACAAAGCTAGACTAGTTGCTCAAAGATACCGTCAAGAAGAAGGTATTGATTTTGATGAGACTTTTGCACCTGAAGCACAGCTTGAAGCCATTAAAATGTTATTGACATATGCTTGCTATAAAGATTTTAAACTTTACCAAATAGATGTCAAATCCGCCTTTTTTGAATGGTGTTATTCAAGAAGAGGTGTATGTGGCATAACCTCTCGGGTTTGAATGTCATGACTTACCATATCATGTATTCAAACTTAAAAAGGCTCTTTGCATTAAACAAGCTCCAAAAGCTTGGTACGAGAGGTTAAGTACTTTTCTTCTAAATAATGGATTCTCAAGGGGTAAAGTTGACACCACTTTGTTTATTAAAGAACAAAGTAAAAAATCAATTAATTGTACAAGTATATGTTGATGATATTATTTTTGGTGCTACTAACAATTGTCTTTGTGAGCAATTTGCTAGCTTAATGCAAGATGAATTCGAGTTGAGCATGATGTGAGAGCTTACTTACTTTCTAAGACTTCAAATCAAACAAACTCAAGAAGTTGTGTATATTTCTCAAACCAAATACACAAAGGACGTACTCAAAAAGTACAACTTTGGTTAAGGAAAAGAAGTAAACACTCCAATGAGCACAAGTGTGAAGCTTGACAAAGATGAGAAAGTAAAGCATATCGAGGTAATCTTGTATCGTGGCATTATAGGGAGCCTACTTTACTTGACTGCAAGTAGACCGGATATATTACATGCAGTGTGCTTATGTGCTAGATTTCAAAATGATCCTAGTGAAATGCATTTAGTTGTGGTAAAACGTATTCTTAGATACTTTAGATGTACTTTGAAATTTGGATTATTTTATCCCAAGAATGCATGTTTTGATTTAAGAGGATATTGTTATGCCGAGAGTCTTGTTGATAGAAAGAGCACATCTAGGACTTGTCAATTTCTCGGCGATTATCTTATATCTTGGTTTTCTAATAAACAAAACAGTGTTTCTCTTTCTACGACAGAATCCGAATATGTGTCGGCTCTTGTTGTGCACAATTTCTATGGATGACCAACACTTTGAATGATTATAACATTCATTTCACAAAAGTGCCTATTTTGTGTGATAACACGTCTGCTATTAATATTGCACAAAATCCAGTCCACCACAGTTTGACCAAGCACATTGAAGTGAGATATCATTTCATCCGTTATTATGTACAAAAGAATTTGGTTAGTGTGGAATTTGTTCCAACACATGACCAATTAGCAGACATCTTTACAAAACTCTTACCTAGTAATGTATTTGCATATATAAAAAGCAGGTTAGAGTTACTTAATATGGGTTGACATTAACCCTCTTAAGTTGGAGCAAGAAAATTTTCAAATTTTTAAGCTCGGTATACATAAAGCGCTTTATTTGAATTAGTTTAGGCATTCAATGTCACATTAAGTGCCTGATGTGAAGAATGTCACTCGTTCGAAATGACATCAAGCGCTCTATGTTTTTAAAACAATCGTTCAGAGCAGCATTAAGCGCCTTTATACAAACTATATCACTCGTTCAATGTGACATCAAGCGCTTAATTTCTTCAACCACAACCGTTTCAAGTCACTTTAAGCGTTTCATCCTTGTTCATGAAGTCGTTCGAAGTGACATAAGACGCTTAAACCCTAGTTCTTCCTTGTTAATCCAAGTGACCCTTCACTTTTTCGCACGACTTGAAGGATTTGACTACTGCCGCTGTCTTTCCCCCTTCCCCACGCCTTTCTCTCTTCCTTCCCACATTTCCCCACTTCCCTATGTTTCCCACATCCCTATCCTTCTTCTCTATCCTTTTTTCTTCTCCCTCGTCTTCATCTTCCTCCATTACTTTCAATGTACTCCCACTCTCCCACTGTTTATCATTCCCAACCGTCCCCTGTCTTTCTATTCCTCCTCCTCTCTTTAAATTCCGTCTTCTTCCTCTCACTATCCTCACAACATTACTGTAAAACGTATCTCTTCCACTATCTTTGCAAAAATCCCAAAACTTCATCTCCTCAACTCAAAGATGGCTACTGCTGGCCCTTCAAGACGCATTCAAAGGGGATACAAACGTAAGCAAACTGCTGGCATTGTTGAACTAGACAATATTACATCTATCCGTGAAGGGCTTTTCAAGTACAACTTTCCTTGGATGAAAAAGAAATTCGACTCTGATGTCAAGAATCCAACCCCAAATGTAGCAAAAGGTACTCATCTTTCTCTCCATTCCCACATGTTGTTTGAAGAATGGAGCAGTAGCAATCTGCTTGTGGTGCATCTCAAACTCATTCGCATTAGTGACTTCAGCGAAGCCCATAATGCAAATCATGTCATCACACTCTTGGATCGTCAGGGCTGGGCCCCTCTTTGGTCTAGACGAGACATGCAATCCTTCTCTCGAAACTACACCAGAATGTCCTATGCCAACATGTGGACCACTCCAAAATTTGAGTCTCAAGAATTCTCCTTGCACACCATTGTCACTCGTACACCCCTTGATTTCTCAATACAAGAAATTTGCGATGCCTTAAGAGTAAGAAATGAGGGGCTAAGTGACTTCTCCATATTTGACTGGAGTGACAAATACGGAGTACATGAGCAGGATGTTAAGTTTGATCTGGAATATTTTACACCAAAAAAGACTCAGAATATGTCATTGGTGAATAGCATACTGTTGGCTTTGGTGACTTACTGTGTCAAAGGTAAGGCGACTAGGAACTCAAGCAACATGGATTTCTACGTCACTTACCGTATGAAGCACGAGATGCAGTTAAATCTGGGCTAGATAATGGTCGAAGTGATGATGGCCGCACTCCAGAATGGCTCAAAGGCTCTGCCATTTGCCAATGTTGTCACTATTTTGATGAAGTCCAAAGGTATTGAGATACCTGATGGAGAAATGACAAAGGTGGCAAAGACGGATTACTATGAAAACTTTAATATTGCCCAAGCAGTCCATTCACAACGGAGGAAAGCCGCCACAATTCCTGGCATTGCGGATGAGGTCGATGAAAGACCTCAAGACGGCGAAGGTGGAAGCACTGATCCTGAATTGTCATCCAAGATTCAGTAAATGGAGCAAGCTATTCAACGATTGGAGCTTTGTGATGCAGAGCACGAGGCTTAGTATGCACGGAAAGAATACCGTATGACAGTCTTCAAGAATGCTTTCTTGCAGCTGAACCCGTGGATGCGATTCCCCTCTGATTTCGATGATTTAGGGGGAGAAAGTGGTGGTGCTGCTGGTGGTGCAGGTGCTAATACTGGTGATTCTGGTGGTGCCGGAGGCCAATGAGTGGTTTTTGCTGACTTTGTGACCAGTGGAAGATTTGGTTTTGGAGGATTTACGCCTAGAAGCAGAGGTGTTGGCGCAAGCGGAGAAGGAGATGCGTAGATTTTCTTTGTGTTTGAACATTTGTTTTTTTGATGACTAATTTTGCATTCTGTGATGTGATTAGAAATGAAATGGACTTACTTTGCTTACGTTTTAGATTGATGATGATGATTTTTGGTTAATATTAGTTGCACCTTAAAATTTGATTCATCAATTTTCACTTAGGAAAAGTTTAGGCTTAATGTGAGGGGGACCATGAGTTTAAGGGGAGAAAATCCTATAAGATATGCTAATTGTGAAATCATCAAAAAGAGGGAGAACGTTAGAATACGTTAAGTTTTGATGATTTGCACAAATTGACACTTAGAACGCCTACATAAGGCGCATAATGTAAAGTGTCCGAAGACCAGTACACTTCGAACGCCTACATAAGGCGCTTCATGTGAAGTGGTTGGATTCCAGTACACTTCGAACTCCTACTTTAGGCGTTTTATGTGTCAAGACGAAAAACAACACACTTTGAACGCCTAAACAGGCGCTTCATGTGTGTTACAAAGTCAAATGGACGTTTACACCCAAAATGGACACGAATATCAAGTTACTTTTGGAAAAGTCAGAATTACTACGAACAAGTATGAAGGCTGAGATCAGGCGCTTCATGCGACTTCGAACGGGTTCTGCTTTCCACAACATGCGCTTCATGTGACATTGAACAAGTGCTTCTTATTCGCTTAAGGAGCTTTATGTCATATTGAATGCCTGTTCAAAACCACATTAGGCGCTCCATGTCACATTGAACGCCTATTCATAGAACACATAAGGCACTTCATGTGACTAACGTTACAAATGTTTTATCTGCATTTTCTAATGTTTACTTGACATTTGTACCCTTCTTTTTAGTGCAATATCACACATTCTCTCTCTCCCTTTTGGAAAATGTCATCTTTTCTCTTTGGTCTTTTGACAAGAAGCTTCCTCAAGAAGCTTGTAGTCATCCAAGAGAAGATCTCCAAAGATGAAGACATGTCATCACAAAGAGACAAAACCCATTATTGGCTCCTGCAAGGACATCAACGGCTACAAGGTGATTAAAACAAAGGTTTTCATCATTTTCAAAAAGTATCTTTCTACCAAAAGCTCTCAAGTTTCTCTCAAGCTTTTAGCTCTCAAAATAATTGTATCATTATATATTTTACTTTATTTGTGAGAGTTGTGTTGTAAAGAAGAAGAGTCTTCTTCTTGTTGAGTGAAGATTGTGAGAGGCTAAGTGTAAATCGTTGGTCAAGAAGCAAGGGTGCTTCTTGTTTGAAGAAATCCAGACCTTGAAGGGTTAGTTGATGGTGTTGTGGTGCACGATACTCCCTACAAGAATTCTTTGAGGAGCAAGGAAGTTCTTTGGAGGCTAGACTTCAAGGGATTGGTATTTGTTGTTGTGGTCTAAGCGAGTGCCTAGTTTTACATTGTTTGGATTTTGTTTTGATAGTTGTTTCCCCAAAAACGAAATAACAATTCCCCATTCAAAATCCTTCTTGTGAAAAATCAAGAAGGTAGAGGAGTAGAGTCATTTGACTTGAACCTCTATACATCCCGTGCTCTTTACGCTTCCGTAAGTTTTATTCATTTCAAAGAACACACCCAAGTATATATTTGTTCTTATAAGCGAAAAATATCCAAAAAAAAATCCGTATTTGATGAACACACTATTCAACCCCCTTTCTACTGTGTTCCAAGGGACCTAACATTGTATACATCGCTTCACACGATATTTATATAGGATTTATTCATCTTATTATATGCACATTTTAGATATGGCATTGTATATATCGCTTCAAATTATATTCATATAGGATTTATTCATCTTATCATATGCACGTTTTAGTCGTCTAATAGCTTAGCCTCATAAGAAATGGACTCAGTCAAACGGCCCCCGAAGTAACACATAATAATTTCTTCTACTTACAGAATATTATGTAACAAGAATGGCGCCTCTGATACAAAGAAATAGACTCAATTCAACGGCCATCAACCACAGTAACAACACAACAACACATAAATAGTATATACCAATATTATCAAAAGCTATCGCTAGACCATCAAACAATATCTCTATCTTAAAGAATAAAGAGTTTGTTTCCAGCGAGACCCCCGACTTTATCTATATGCAACTACATAAATGACACAATAATAGGGGTATGTGTGTAAGTGTGCTAGTGAAGGAATTTAGTAAATACAAATAGAAAGCTTCTGATATTAACATAGTCATAACGGTGTATATGTACAAATAATGAAAGACAAATACAGATACAAAAAAGTGCAAAGTCAACCTAAAGTGCAGAGAGTGTCTAAGTCCCTACATCCATGTGTATGTATACGGACATATCTGCATATATACATTCACACACATACATATGTACACGCACACTTTATCCTTGGTAAAGTCTTCTTTATGCATCTAACAAACTTTTCTACTGAGAATACATTATGTGATCGGGGAATTTAACGAGTAATCTTGACAACCATCCAAGAAAAAGAAACAGAAGAAATATCAAGACAAAAGGGCGATACAAGCAACCTTACCTTGCACCGTGTATGCATAAAACAGAAATATCTTATTCTGAGTGGGTCGACTTTATTTTGGGGTGAGTTGGCATCATTTCATACGTATGCACATCCTTATAGTGTACTTGGATAGACTATATGCAAGGAAACTATCCTTCTTTATTAAATTGTTATCGTATGTGATAAACTATTGTTTTTTTCTTGAGAGACTTTTTCTCCATCCTTTATCTTCATATTATTAGATTATTTCATCTCTATCAGGTTTATAAAACTTCAAGTTGACACTGTGTAATTAGATGGGATAGCAAATAAAACAAAAAGAAAATTATGAGATTATTTCATCTGTATCAAGTTTATAAAACTCCAAGTTGACACTGTAATTGGATGGAATAGCAAATGTGACAAAAAAATAATAAAAGACAGTTTGTCCTTTTTTGAGATCATATTGTGTTATATATGAAATCACACCTTATGTCAACTCAAGTACCAAGGCTTTTTCCAACTTGCATCAAGTGAATCCGGAGGAACGGAGAAAGAAAATGGCTAAGCTTTTATTGGTAATTTTAGATAATGATAGATACAAGTTGTTGGAGATATTGTAGATAGTTGTTGGAGATATTGTAGATAAGAGATAGAGTTGTTGTTGTAGTTAGGATAATCCCACATTATAGGGATTATAGTTTTGGTTGTTACATATACGTCATTTTGTACACATTCTTTGATTGAGAAATATCAATATCAAAAATATACGTTTCTTCATGGTATCAGAGCTCTTAGGTCTGATCGAATATCTAATCGTTTTTTTTTGTCTGAAATTGCGGCAGCTCACCGCTTGCTCCTTCCCTGTGGTTTCGACATTTCGGTCCAGACCACATTCGTTTTCTTTTGGCCTTTTCGCATCAAAGTTTGTTGTTGCTTTGTCATTATGTCTAGCACCAGTGTTACGGCGGAACAAGCAATCGACACTACTGATTCAAAGTTGGCTTATTACCTGCATCCGTCGAATCATCCTGGTCTTCTTTTCGTTACCCAACCATTAAGTGAAAATGGTGAGAATTACTTTGTCTGGAGAAAAGCGTTTCTCAATGCTCTGCGTTCCAAGAACAAAGCAGGGTTTGTTGATGGGACTGTTAAACGTCCTGGTGTCACGTCTGTCAACTATGCGGCGTGGCAGCAATGTAATGCCTTGGTTCTGGCATGGTTGTCTAACTCGTTAGCGAAAGAGCTCCAAGGCACGGCTGCTCATGCCGACTCCGCTCGTGATGTGTGGATGGATCTTGAAGAGCGTTTCACACAAGGTGTTGATGTACGTATTTACGAGTTGCGTCATGCGATTGTGTCTCTTCGCCAGGAGCGCATCCCAGTTTCCATGTATTATGGCCGACTTAAAGCACTTTGGGGAGAACTGCAGTCATTTGATGAGCTGCCTACTTGCAGTTGCGGCTTGTGCACGTGTGGTTTGTTCAAAATGATGGAAACAGCTCGTGAAAAGGAGATGGTTTTTGATTTTCTTATGGGACTAGATGAAACCTCCAATACAGTACGTTCACATGTTTTAAGTATTGATCCTTTACCTTCGCTTGGCCGTGTGTATGCGATTATCGCGCAGGAACTGTAGCTCAATCTCGCTTGCCGCAATTTGAGGCGGCCCAGGCGTTCTTCGAAGCCGTCCAAGGCCAAAGGTGACAGGCCCAAGTGTGATCACTGTGGTAAGGTGGGTCATCGTCGTGAGACATGCTATGATCTTATCGGATATCCTGTCGATTGGCCAGTGCACCGTAGCCGTCCCAGCAGAGGAGCTGCTGCCTCAGCTGCAGAAGGGTCGAAGGCTGCCGCATGCCAGGTTGAGGCCTCTACGACTCCTGCCTTTGCGGGACTCACTCTTGCTCAGCAGCAGCAACTAGCACAATTTGTTGAGCACTTGAACGGAGGTAATTTTGGGTCTACTGTTCCAAAGATCAGCACAGCCGACTCGGGTACTGCGCCTCTCCCCTCTTCTTTGTCCTCTCATTGGCTTTTTGACAGTGGAGCAAATGCTCATATCGTCAATAACTTGTCTCTGTTTTCTGCCATTATTAACGATAAAGTGACAGCCACTGTCCAAATTTCTAATGGGACTCATGTTCCGGTGCGTGCTATAGGCACTGTTCGTCTTTCAGATTCTTTGGTTCTGCATAATGTCTTGGGGGTTCCAGAATTTGCCTTTAACTTGATTTCTGTGAGTCGCTTGGTGAAGGATTTACACTGTGCACTGACTTTTGGCCCCACTTTCTGTGTTCTACAAGAGATGCCGTCGAAGAAGCTGATTGGAGTGGGTAGGCAGCATGATGATCTCTACAGTTTTCTCCCCAACACAACCGCCGTTACCCTTGCAGCAATAAAAGACGACGAGTTCATTTGGCACCGTCGTATGGGTCATCTCCCTCTTTCCAAGTTTCGTTTTCTGCCTTCTATTGTTGTTTCAAATAAAGACATTTTTTGTGATGCTTGTAGTCGAGCCAAACAAGCTCGTTTACCATTTCCGCCCAGTACTAGTGTAACTTTACAATCTTTTGATCTTATTCATTGTGATATTTGGGGGCCTTATAAAACACCTAGCTTGTCTGGCGCACGTTATTTTTTGACCATTGTCGATGATTACAGTCGTACTACGTGGGTTTATTTGATGGGGTCTAAATCTGAGGCTAGTCGATATTTGCTGCATTTTTTCCGTTGGGTCCGCACTCAATTTGGCCGCTCTGTTAAGCGTGTACGTAGTGACAATGGGTTAGAATTTACCAGTATTTCTGTTCTTAGCTATTATGCCAGTCAGGGGATGGATGCGCAGACCTCGTGTGTATACACTCCTCAACAGAATGGTGTTGTTGAGCGTAAATACCGTCATATTTTAGCCGTTGCTCGTGCCCTTCGGTTTCATGCTAGTTTACCTGTCACGTTTTGGGGGGAATGTGTCTTAACTGCTGTTTATCTTATCAATCGAATGCCTACTGCTATTCTTCAACATAAAACTCCTTATGAAACTTTGATGGGTCGTTTACCTGCTTATAGTCATCTACGTGTTTTTGGATGTCTTTGTTATGGTTATACTCATGCTACTCGTGATAAACTTGCTCCGCGGTCAGCACCTGGTCTTTTCCTGGGTTATCCACACACTCAAAAAGGTTACAAAATCTTCGATTTGTCCACCCACAAAGTATATGTCAGTCGTGATGTTTCTTTTTATGAAACTGTTTTCCCTTTTAGTATGGGTGCTCGCCTCACTGATTCTAGGGATTCCGTCTCCACTTCTGTTCCGGTTCCATGCTGGGATACCTTTTCCTCTCCGCCTTCCTCCCAGCCATTCCCTCCATGCTTCGGTACCCCCTCAGTTGCACATCCGGCTGAGCCTTTGCTGGCCACATCAGCGCCATCCATTCCAGTTGCAGCTCCCTTAGCCCCAGTTGAGCTTTCCCAGTCCGATGCAGCCCCCCTCTCTTCCGCCGCAGCTTCACAGTCTACACGCAGTATGCGGCAGCGTCAGCTGCCACGTCGCCTTGCCGACTTCGATGTTGCATTACCTTCTTCTCTTGCACCATCCGCTGTGCCACCTACTTCAACGGTCAATTCCACGGTATTTCTCTTATCTTAGTTTCTTTCATATGCTCGCTTTCACGTCCTTATCATTATTATGTTGCGGCCATCACTGCTAGGGATGAGCCTGTTTCTTTTCGTCAGGCTGTTAAGCATGCTCATTGGCGTGAAGCCATGCAGCGTGAAATATCCGCACTAGAGGCTAATCAAACATGGACTGTTGTTCTTTTGCCTCCTGACAAGTGCACCATTGACTCCAAATAGATCTACAAGATCAAATATAATCCTGACGGTACCGTTGAACGCTACAAAGCTCGGTTAGTCGCCCGCGGGTACACCTTGATTGAGGGTGTTGATTTTCATGAAACTTTTGCTCCTGTCGCAAAGTTAGTCACAGTTCGATGTTTACTTGCCATTGCCGTGACTCGTTGTTGGCATTCATCAGTTGGATGTCAACAATGCGTTTTTGCATGGTGATCTAGACGAGGATGTGTACATGCGTATTCCACCCGGGTTTTCAAAACAGGGGGAGAACTGTGTTTTCAAGCTTCGCAAGTCTTTGTATGGGTTACGTCAAGAGTCTCGTAATTGGTATGCTAAATTTACTACTGCTATTGTTGCCATCGGTTATGTACAGTCACATGCTGATCCTTCTTTATTTGTCTTGTCTACCGCGTCCTCCTTTGTTGCGATATTGATATATGTTGATGATGTTATTGTCACTGGCAATGATCTTGAGCGTATTACGGCGTTAAAGACTTATCTTGTTCATAAGTTTAAAATCAAGAACTTAGGTCCTCTCAAATATTTTGTTGGGATTGAGGTTGCTCGTTCTTCTAATGGCATGGTTTTGAATCAGCGTAAATATGTTCTTGATATTCTTTTGGAGTGTGGTTTACTTGGTTGTCGTCCAGCGAGTACTCCTATGGATCAAAATGTTCGCTTTGCTGACACTGAACCTTTATTGGATGATCCTGCTTTTTATCGACGTATTGTTGGTCGCCTTCTTTACCTTACTGTTACTCGTCCTGATATTTCTTATGCGGTTAACACACTCAGCCAATTTATGCATGCTCCCCGCAAGTGTCATCTTGATGCTGTCTTTCATTTATTGCGGTATCTTAAGCAAGCCCCGGGTCAGGGTCTTTTCTTGTCTGCCGATGCGTCTTTGTGTCTTACCGCGTATTGTGACGCGGACTGGGCGGGCTGCTCGGTTACTCGTCGATCCACCACTGGTTATATGGTTTTTCTGGGTTCAACTCTCATTTCTTGGCGGTCTAAAAAGCAGCCCGTGGTATCTCGTTCCTCCGCTGAGGCTGAGTATCGTGCTATGGCCTATGCCACAAGTGAGATTGTTTGGCTCCGCACGCTCTTGCATGATCTTGGCATTTCGGTTTCTAAGCCTATTCAACTACATTGTGACAATTAGGCAGCTTTACACATTGTTGCAAATCCTGTTTTTCATGAACGCACCAAGCATATCGAAATAGATTGTCATTTTGTATGCCAGCATTACACCTCCGGTCTCATTTCACCGTCCAAGGTTCCTGGCACGCAACAGCTGGCCGACGGCATGACTAAGCCCCTTGTTCCAGATGCTTTTCGTCGATTCTTTGGCAAGTTGGGCATGGTCAACATTCATGCGCCAACTTGAGGGGGAGTATTGGGAATCTTAGATAATGATAGATACAAGTTGTTGGAGATATTGTAGATAGTTGTTGGAGATATTGTAGATAAGAGATAGAGTTGTTGTTGTAGTTAGGATAATCCCACATTATAGGGATTATAGTTTTGGTTGTTATATATACGTCATTTTGTACACATTCTTTGATTGAGAAATATCAATATCAAAAATATACGTTTCTTCAGCTTATTAACTACATTTTAGCCTGTCCACTCACTCTTTCTGGTTAAGCTCATTCTGCTCATTTCTCCATTATGCAGTTGTATCTCATTTTGCTTATTAGATACAAAACCGGTTTGTTCTAACGGTTGAATAACATTTTTTCTAGTCGGAGCAGCGCTTGTTTTGGGGCAAGAATCAACGGATAGAACACCTAATCTTATCCTGTGAATGTGAACTGCCTGGACTATAACTTCTGCATTGAAAATGATCCTACTTTCCGTTGTCCGTCTGCATGCACATGCTATGGTAATCAATACCAGTGCGTCGATCAATAAGATGAATGATGGGAGACTTCTGGTTGGAATAAAGCTGTGGCTTCTTCTCTTGGAATTTATCGCAGAGATACATAATTTCTGGCGTATGTTTCCCCATTTCTCTTCTGCTTGTTGCACTTCGAGATTTATCAAAAACAGATGTGTTTTGTTCAATATTTGCCCCCTAATTTACATAATCCATTTAATGTTTTCCCTTTCTTCTTAACAATGGTAATCGTTCTGGGATATGTTTCTCAATTTTCTTCCTAAATCAAACATTTGATGCGTACACTAAGATCATGATGTTATGCGTGTATGTATATGCATAGATATATATATATATATACCTATGCATATATATGATGTTATGTGTGTGTGTGTATACATGATGTTATGTGTATATGCATAGGTTTACAAAAACAACATTATCTTATTGCCTTAGAGTATCACGCCTATGACAGGTCTATGGGGTGGTCGGATGTGCGCAACCATACCCATGTGTTAGAAACATAGAGTTTATTTCCTGGTGACCCATAATGAAAATTGCGTCAAGCTGTGTTCATCGACTGGTACTTTACAATATAAGAAGCGCGGCCAATTTAGTGAGTTATTTTGTTTTATTTCATCATATTCTAAAGTCAAAGAAGAGTGTGTCCTTTGCTCCATTGGAAATAAAAACATATATGCATAGGTATATATTGTATTGTAGGCGAAAAACCTTTAAGTCTAGCGGTTGAGTAGCATTTATCCTATTTCCGGGTCTCGAGTTCGATTCACTTTCCCAATTTTTTTTAAAAAAAATATTGTATTGTACATACATGAATAATGAAGTTACTTGTCAAGAAACTACAAAATCATGAATCGCAATACGCAAAACAAACACAAATCAAGCGATGAACAATTAGACAGAGAGGGAGAACGAAGAACAGTTGTTGCATTGAAGAAAAATCTGTTAACCGTTTTTGGCTCAAGGCCTCGCAGCGTATTTGTATACATCACAGAGAAAAAAAGAGATATTATTTACAAAAAGACAAGAATGCCCTTATTTCTAACTACATTGAGCTCAGCTATTAAGGGCAAATCCGTAAAACCACATCATTCAAATAGACCCCGCCAACTGCTTCTTCTTCTTCCCACTGAACGTGCGTTCCTCTGCTGCAGCAACCTTGGCACCCTTCTGCAGCTTTCCTCAACCACTCCTTTGATTCCATCTCAAGCTTTCAACCAATCTATTGTCCAATTAATGACTCCTCCTCATTCCACCATGATCACCACATGTCTGGATGAATTTACCGTTTTGATTGCACTGTTCTCCTGATGTCTCCCTAGTACAATCTTCAACACCTCCCTCAATCCTGGCTGACTATAGATGTTTCACATCCCTAATGCATCAGACAGGATTGTTAGCCTTTTGGAATCCAACGGTTTAGTAAATATGTTAGCCAACTGCAAATCAGTTCTAATAGGCACTGGTCTGACTACCCCCTGCTAGAACTTGTCTCTCACTATGTGACAGTCAATCTCAATGTGTTTCGTTCTCTCATGGAACACAGGATTTTCAACAATGTATATCGCACTCTTGTTGTCACAAAATAATTCAGTTGGTTCCTTGAATTCCACCTGAAGATCCTTAAGCAGATAGAGAATCCACTGTACCTCACAGGTGGATGAGGCAAGAGCTCTATATTCTGCTTCTGAGGATGATTTAGACACAGTGGTTAGTTTCTTTGCCTTCCAAGAAACAAGTGCACTGCCCAGCATCATACAGTATCCAGTGACGGACCTTCTGCTCTCTATACATCCTCCCCAGTCTAAATCTGAGTAGGCCTTTAGCTGTATTGATCCTTTGCTAGGAAACATTAGACCTTGACCTAGACGTCCCTTGAGATATCTCAGTAACCTCTGCGCAGCATTCACATGGAGTTCTGTAAGAGTATCCAGGAATTGGCTCAGCTGTTGAACTGTGTACGTAATTTCTGGTCTGGTTATGGTGAGATACAATAGCTTGCCAATTAGTCTTCTGTATGTAGATACATCTTCAATCAATTTAGAATCATTATGAGCCAGTTTAGTGTTTTGCTCCATGGGACTTTTGGATGGTTTAGAGGCCAGGTATCCAGTTTCCTCTAGCAACTCAAGCGTATACTTCCTTTGGCATATGAACACCCCCTCCTGAGACCTGGCCACCTCTAAACCCAGAAAATATCTGAGCTTGTCTAGATCCTTGATCTTAAATGTCTGATGAAGGCTGGTCTTGAGCTCGTTGATGAGAATCAGAGAGATGCTAGCTAACACAATATCATCTACATAGACCAGGATAGCTATAAAGGAACCTTCATGAGTTTTAGTGAACAGAGTGTAATCGTGCCTAGATTGATGATATCCTTGAGAGACCTAGAATTCAATGAGTTTTTCATTTCATTGACGACTTGCCTGTTTAAGGCCATACAAAGACTTATTCAACTTGCATACAGCATTAGGAGTTGCATTAAGTACCCCATCTGGTAGGGAAATATAGATATCTTCATTGAGATCCCCATGCAAGAAGGCATTATTAACGTCAAGTTGATGCAAATGCCATCCCTTTAGGGAAGCCAGGGCCAGAAGCACCCTTACCGTGGTCATCTTTGCAACTGGAGAGAAGGTATCTCCATAGTCTATGCCTGGTTGTTGTGTATAACCCTTGGCTACCAATCTGGCTTTCTAACGTTCAATGCTCCCATCAGCCTTACGTTTGATTTTATATACCCATTTACAACCAATGAGTCTCTTTCCTGAAGGCAAAGTTACAACGTCCCATGTATGATTGGCATCTAATGCTGCTAGTTCCAGGTCCATGGCATGCCTCCAGTCTGGTGATTTGACAGCCTGGTGATAAGAAGTAGGTTCTTGCTGCATGCTAACATTAAGTATATAGTTCTTGTATTGAGGAGTTAGATGATCAAACGTATGATAGGTTTGAATGGGATATAGAACAGATTTTTGTGTGATAGGACTAGATGTGGATTGGTTGCAGTAGTAGTCTTTAAGATATTTAGGTGGATTGGTCTGTCGTTGTGGCCTTGTGTTGGGTGTAGGAACATGAATTTCAGACTAATTGGATAAGTCTTGAGCATTTGGGAGTGTCCGCGACAGTGCATTGTCTGCAGTGTTGATGGTCAAGGGAATATCAATGGTATGAAGTACGGATGTTTGGTCAGAATTTGGGTGTATAGAAGATGAAGCGTTGGGAGATGAATTTGGTTCATGCATTGGAGATGAAAGGTTTGATGGAGAAGATATTGGTGGTATATACTGGGGATATTGACCAGAGCAGCCATGTAGATCAAACCAAGCTGAAGCTGGTGATGACTCAGTCTGCGTTATCTCAGTCGGTGCAAGATTATAATGTGAACTGGTTTTGTCATATGGAAACTGTGATTCACAGAATTGTACATCTCTTGAAATCATGATTTCTTTATGATCCAATGTCTGAAGAATAGAGCCCTTTGAAGTTGCAGAATTTCCCAGAAATATGCATGGGATGCCTCTAGGGGAAAATTTGTGCTTGCCAGGGTCCTTGTTGTGTGCGTAGGCCAAGCACCCAAAAACTTTGAGGTGCTTATATACAAGTTTGGTCTTGAATAGGATTTCATATGGTGTTTTATGTTTAATTATAGGTGTTGGAATCAGATTTATCAAGTGGACAGCATGGGCAACAGAATAACCCCAGTAGGACAAGGGCAAATGAGCTTGAAAAAGTAGGGATCTGGCAACTACAAGTATGTGTTGATGCTTTCTCTCAACAAGTCTATTCTGCTGGGGTGTATACACGCAACTAGTTTGATGTACAATTCCATGATGAGAATAAAAGTCAGACATGGTAAATTCTTGGCCATTGTCTGTTCTGAGAATTTTGATACATTTGTCAAATTGGGTTTTTACAAACAGACAAAAGGTTTGCACAACTCTCTTGGCCTCAGCTTTAGATTTTTCATCAAATATACCCATGTATATCTACTACAATCATCAACAATAATGAGAAAGTATCTTTGAGCATACATTGTGGGGTGCCTATTTGGTCCCCATATGTCTACATGTACAAGGTCAAAAGGAAATTCAGTGACAGAAGAAGATGTTGGAAATGGCAACCTATTAAGTCTAGCTAATGGACATACTAAGGATGGCACATGAAGAGCCCCCCTTGAACAGATGAATCAAGCTTTTGTATCTCTTGGACTCTGGGTACTGAAGCATGTCCTAGCCTGTAATGCCATAACATGGATGGAGACAAAGAAACTATAGAATTTACAGAGACAACAGACGAAGAAGGGGATACATCACCTTGCAGATAGTAAAGACCCCCAGAAAGGCTAGCTGAACTAATCATCCTCTTGGACAATTGATCCTGAATCACACACAGAGAACCATGAAATTGAACACTTAATGTGAGATCAGAAAGAAGTTTACTAAGGGAAAGCAAGTTATACTTGAATGATGGTACACAAAAGGCATTGTTTATTGTCAGTAATAGGTTAATTCTTACTGATCCAATATGAATAGCTGGCACAGATATATCACTTGGCAATTTAATGGTGATGTTATCAATAGGCTTATGGGACAAGAATAGGGACAGATATGATACAGTATGATCAGTAGCTCCTGAATCAAGAATCTATGTATTTAAAGTAGCAAATGCAGAATTACCGGGCAACTTATCAACCTTGACTGACAGAACAACATTCTGAGATGCAGTGCCAGACTGAAACTCTTGGCTCTCATCATCTCTACTGAGCCAACTTAGGAGCTTTTGATTCTGTTGAGGGGTTAGAACCAAAGATTGTAAGCCTTTGTTTAGCTGATTCAACTGATGCTTCTCTCCTTGCAATTCCACAACTTCAGTCATATGAACTTGGCCTTTCTACTTAAAGCCAGGTGGATAACCATGCAACTTATAACATCTGTCCACCGTGTGTCCTGGCATTCCACAGTGAGTTCACTGAAATCGTCTAGTTCTATCCACATGTCCCCTTGCATTCCCTTTCTTGTAACCTCCATATGGATGTTTGTTTGCATACGTATTGGCCACCAAACAATCAGGGGCTTGACAATCTGCCATCAGGGCAGTGTTCCCACCTTCTGCCGTATTTAATCCTCCATCTGCCATAATCTTCTTTTCATACTTCAAAGCCATCAAAAAAGTGGCATTAATGTCAGGCAAGGAGGACATTACAAACACTTGTGATTTGACTGGATCAAAACTATCATTCAACCCTTTAATAAACTTGATCACATAATAACTCTCCACAAAATTTTGCATTTTTGCATTCAAATCGCATCTGCACCCTCCACATACACAACTAGGTACAGGTTTAACTGCCATCAACTCTTCCCATACTACTTTCAATCTAGTGAAGTATTCATTAACACTAAGTCCATCTTGTTTAATAGAATAGAAGTTCTCAAGCAGACCAGACATCCTAAACGGATCAGTGCTGCCATATCTTAGTTTCAAATCATTCCACATATCTAAGGCACTATCAAACCACATAATGCTCTGCGATATAGATTGACATACAGAATTCATAATCCAGGATTGAACATAGTGTTTACCTGCCTTCAAATCTTAAATTGAGGATCATTAACTCCAGGTTTCACTATGCTTCCATCGATGAAACCAATTTTGTTCTTGACCACCAACGCCATCTCAAAGGTACGACTCCATGTATGGTAATTGTGCGCATTCAAAGGTGGTTGTGCCAGGACTATAGCCGGACTGTCATTTGGATGCAAATAGAATAGATTCTGGAGAGGATTCTCAACTTGCTAGTTCTGATTTCCCCTCGTACCAAATATCACATTCTGCAGCGGACTTCCATCTTCTTGATTTTGATTACCTCTGGATCCGGAACTACTGTTGCCTTGATATGCCATCACATTGTTACAACAGCCAAGGATTATACACAATAGATTGCTAAGATGATTCGAATAACAAAAACTGAACGAAATCAAACAAAATGGCAACAAGATAGATCAAACTATAGAAATCATCAAACGATTCTCGATCATCGAAAAATCGCTCTGATACTATGTCAAGAAACTACAAAATCAACAAATTGCAATACACAAAACAAACACAAATCAAGCGATGAACAATTAGACAGAGAGGGAGAACGAAGAACGGTTGTTGTATTAAAGAAAAAACTGTTAACCATTTTTGGCTCAAGGCCTTGCAGCGTATTTGTATACATCACAGAGAAGAAAAGAGATATTATTTACAAAAAGACAAGAGTGCCCTTATTTCTAACTACATTGAGCTCAACTATTAAGGGCAAATCTGTAAAACCACATCATTTAAATAGACCCCGCCAATTGGTTCTTCTTCTTCCCACTGAATGTGCGTTCCTCTGCTGCAGCAACCTTGGCACCCTTCTGCAGCTTTCCTCAACCACCCCTTCTTTGATTCCATCTCAAGCTTTCAACCAATCTATTGTCCAATTAATGGCGCCTCCTCATTCCACCATGATCACCATATGTCTGGATGAATTTACCGTTTGGATTGCACTGCTCTCCTGATGTCTCCCTAGTGCAATCTTCAACATTACTGGCTTACAGATTACTGGATAGAAAAACTAATGTTACAAAGAAAAAGCCAATTACTTGTCCTCTATGCATCTCTTTAAAATGCTGCTATATCAGCAAGTACGTCATCATGTTGCGTAATCTTTAACTAGAATTTTTTACTGTCTCAATACGCATTGAATCACCACATTCTGAAAAGTTTGACAAATAATCTTGACAACTATCTAAAGAATTAAAGAAAGATTTGAAACATCTCTGACTACTTGTATCCTAAAAAGACTGTCTTAACCACACAATAGTTAGTCAAACATCAAATTTCTTGGTGTTCATGTCTGAAAAATGACCCATTTTCTCTCATTTTTGGCCACTAGGCCGTGGGTCACAAAGAAGGGGGCAAAAGAAAGAATCTTGTTCCATTTAAGTCTAAGTTCAAAGAAAAGACAAATATTGTTCTTGGTTTCTTCATGCATGTTCAAAAATGTATCATATATGTTCATTTACAAGCATAGGTCATGCATGCATTATGTTCAAGAAATTTTCTATTATGAATATTTAAAAAGTGTTCTTGCATGCCTCTTATGTGAATACTTATGTGACATTCTTGAATATATGCCTGCACATAACTTTGATGATATGAAAAGTGTCATGCATGTGGAATTTAGGACAAGTATAGGTCTCATATGAATATTCGTCCTACATGTAGTAAAAGACTAGGCATGCATGTCTCATTTCATGAAAAGTAATGGTTGCATGTCACACTTTCTTGAAAAAGTGTACTAAGAACAACACTTTGAATTATATTCTTAAATGTTTTCATGATCATCATCACATATGCGTTTCTTGATGATTTTTAGTGTTTATACATGTTGATGATCTTGGTTTAGCATGATGGTGAGGCATCATAATATATGCTATAATGCTTGATTATAAAAGATTGTTTCTTTGATGATTATCACGCCATTTTCATACATAAACATACATAAGTGGGGCTCTTTTGGGGTCGCCACTTTAGGCATGCTTCATCACCATCATCTTAATGTGTAATATTGATGATCATGGCCTAAGGATGTATGTTTTCATGGTTTCCATCATCTTTTGTGTTTATGTAATTTTCATCATGATCATCATCATAATCATGGCTCTTATATTCATATCTATGATGGAAGCTAACATACATATGTTTACTAGTGTTGGAATCAAAATTATAATGCATGATCAAAACGTATAAGCAAGTATGCATGTTTATGTTCATCATATGTTAAAGTGCTAAAGAGGTATAATCACTTTACATGTATAAAATGATGAATAGGTTGAAAAATCATGTGTGCACACTCATGTATAGATTCGGCCAAGTGGCCATATATGTGTGCCAATGATATTGTTTGGATATTTACTTGATTATATGTATGTAAAATTATATGTATCATATATTATATGAGTGGCTAACTAAATGATGTGTAAAACAAGTAAAGAAAATGATAATATGGGACAAAGCCAAAAAGTGGGCTGAATTAATTAGCCATGAAGTAATATGAAAATTAGACAAAATAAGATAATGATGTTAGTGGTCAAAGCCCAAAAAGTGGGATGCTTTTGAGTCCTAAAACCGAGAGCTCATATGAGGGGCATAATTGGTATTTTACTTAAGCTTATGATATGAACCATGAGTTAAATATTCGACATTAGGTGCTGAAATTTCTAGATAAACAAATGAGCAAAAACCGAGCCTACATGAATATATAAACAAATTCAAAGTTTTGAAAGGAAGTGATTCATCACACGATACGTTTGTATAAACGAATTCAAAGTTTTGAAGCAGATTTTTACGCGTAACAAACTGTACCACGAGACGATTGATTCTGATGACATGCTATATGTTATATGATGACATGTTATGATTAGTGCACCGCCTGACATCGGGTCCAGAGGAGGATGTCAGGGGCATATATGAATGTTATCGATGGCCGAAGCGCTGCATGGCACTGGAACATAGGAGAGGTTGGTGTCATGGGCATACATGTACCTTACCTTATTAGCTGAGTGTAACACCTTGTCCGGGACTAGGGATCTTCGACCTTTCGATGTTATAGTTAGATACATATACATATGATGTAACACCATATTTGGAACATGGGATTCATATTTGTATATGCGACTACATGGGGAATCAATCGGTATATCGTGTGTTATGGTTTATGAAAAGTGCTATGGCCAAATTATGAAAAAGTCATTATATGAAATTTATAAAAAGGTTACATTTTTAAATCTTTTTACGAGAAATTGAGTCATGTTACAAACTTCATAAATCATATGACATGTACCCGAGTTACCCTATTTGCCACATCCTTAAACCATCGGTATAATTAAGTTGAACCATTAGAATGTGATGAAGGACAGGAACATAATGAATTGAGGTTTAGCATAAGACATGGATTAGAAATAGATTGAACAAGTAAAGGTTGTGCATATATGGAAATTTAGATAAGTTCAGTTGTGACTTTATTTTTCCGCACTTAATACAGTTATATGATGCTTATGTTACTTGCATTATTTGTTACCTTATTTGTAAACTGAGACGAGTTACATTTCTTTATTTGTATTGTATTTATTTTATCACTCTGCCTCCCATGCATGATCCACATGACAAACCTAGACGGACATACTTGCTGGGCGATTCATGATCGCTCATTCTATATTTTTATCATCTTGTAGAGCTCTGAGAGCAAGGTTTGGATTTTATAGACGATAAGCCGAGGGTAAGATACCTGTGAGGAGATAATTGGCCCAATTACTGTAGTTTGCACGTATGTTTATTTCAGACTTGTATTATGACCTATTGTACTGACGAAACTCCGATGTATTCGGATTTAGGGATGATGTATGTCGCATGTCGATTATGCTTTGTTTATTTACGATGCTTCTGCTATTTCGATACATGTTTATGTCGACATGCATATAGATGTTATCGACGCCTTGTACTTCTCGTAGCAGAGTACGGCGGATGCACCCTGCTAAGACCCTATTTCCGAGCGGGACGCTACAATTTATCCCCGGTAAGTTTTCTTTATGCATGTAACTAACTTTTCTTCTGAGAATACATTATGTGATTGCGGAATTTAACGAGCAATCTTGACAACCATCCAAGAAAACATAAATCGAAGTAGAGTGAGCTAGATAAGAAAGGAGCAAGTGGTGACGGGACTCGAACCCGCAGCTTCCGCCTTGACAGGGCGGTGCTCTGACCGATTGAACGAAAGGGTTGCAACCGGATAGATTGGATTGTAGGCATCCTTGATTTTTGAAGATCGAGATTTAAAAAGAAACAATTCTATATTTAAATTAAGCGGTTTTGCTAAAGTTTCTTCATAATGAACATTTAAATGTCCTTCAAAAGTAAGAAAATAGATCATAAACATATAAAATGTGGATAATCCTGCGGAGAAACATAAGAAATATCAAGACAAAGGGGCGATACGAGCAACCTTACCTTGCACCGCCGTATGCATAAAACAGAAATATCTTATTGTGTGTTTGGGTCGGCTTTATTTTTTTGGGGTGAGTTGGCATCATTTCATCTGTATGCACGTCCTTATAGTCTCCTTGGATAGACTATAAGCAAGGAAACTATTCTTCTTTATTAAATTGTTATCGTATACAATAAACTATTGCTTTTTCTTGAGAGACTTTTTCTCCATCCTTTATCTTCATAATATGAGATTATTCCATCTCTATCAAGTTTATAAAACTCCAAGTTGTCAAAATCCATATCAAATCAAAAAACTAACGATCAATTTCATTAGAGTGTAATGATCAAGGAACAATTGCAGAAAAGAAACTCAAACTATGCGAAAGAATACTATGGCGCCAAAGTGACGATCTCAACTTTTGGAAGAAGAAAAGAAAAATTCAGAGATCTTTATTCTGCTTAATGCTTGAATGTACAACCAATACATGTATTTATACTAATCCAAAGAACTATCTAGAAACCGAAAATGACACGTGAGAACTGAGCTGGCTTGCTGCTGCAGCAATAGCTTCTGCAGCACGACGCCAATGCACGCTGCCGTATGTCACCCGTGCCATCCTCATAAGGTCCTGCGCACCAAGCGTGCCAAGCATGTTACTCGTGCCACACGTGCCAAGACTCAAGTTTCGTCCCCTTAGCCAGACATGCCATCCATGCCATACGTGCCAAGACTCAAGTTTCATGCTGCCATCCGTACCAAGACTGAAGCACCGTGCCAACCACAGACCATGACCAGCCATCAACCAATGCCTTTAGACTAAGTCACAAACTACTTCGTCTTGTGATTTCCTTTACCTTGCAACACTTCACCTGCATCTTTAACACCCCCCATCAATTCTGACTTCTTGTAAATGTTGCAGACCCCTAGTGCAGAAGTCAGAAATTGCAGTCTTTGTGAACTCAATGCCTTAGTAAATAAATCAGCCACCTGAAACTCAGTTTTGACTGGCATTGGCTTAATTACCCCTTCCTGAAATTTATCTCTGACTACATGACAATCCACTTCTATATGCTTTGTTCTTTCATGAAAAACTGGATTTTCAACTATATATATGGCACTCTTGTTATCACAAAACAGCTCCACAGGTTCTTTCTGTTCTATTCCTAGGTCCTTCAACAAATACAGCAACCACTGCACCTCACAAGTGGCTGCAGCAAGTGATCTGTACTCAGCCTCTGAAGAAGATCTTGACACTGTAGTTTGCTTTTTAGCTTTCCAGGACACTAAAGCATCACCAAAGAACATAAAATATCCTGTAATAGACCTTCTGGTTTCAGTACAACCACCCCAGTCTGAATCTGAATATGCCTTAAGCAACTTTGAACCTGTACTGGGAAACAATAATCCCTGACCAGGATTACTCTTTAGATACCTAAGCAACCTGTGAACAGCCTTCATATGCATTTCTGTGGGACAGTCTAAGAACTGACTTAATTGCTGTACAGCATATGAAATGTCAGGCCTTGTAATGGTGAGATACAATAATTTCCCAATAATTCTCCTGTAACAAGATACATCTGAAAATAAAGGTGAATCATTATGTTCCAGTTTTAAGTTTTGCTCCATGGGTGTCAAAATAGGTTTGGCAGCTAAAAAACCTGTCTCTTCTAGCAGTTCCATTGCATATTTCCTTTGACAAATCATAATCCCCCCCTGAGACCTTGCCACCTCAAGCCCCAGAAAATACCTAAGAACACCTAAGTCTTTTATTTGAAACGTGGAATGTAAATGTTCTTTCAGATTCTGAATATGATACAAGGAATCACTAGCTACAATAATGTCATCAACATAAACGAGCAAAGCTATGAATGAATCTGAAGTTCTTTTAGTAAACAAGGTGTAATCATTTTTGGACTGTTTATAACCTTGAGATAGCAAGTGCACAGTAAGCTTCTCATTCCATTGCCTACTGGCTTGTTTAAGCCCGTAAAGAGATTTCTGAAGCTTGCAAACTGCATTAGGGATGGAAGACTGAATTCCTTGAGGCAACTCCATATAAATTTTCTGATATAGATCACCATGAAGAAAGGCATTATTTATATCTAACTGATGCACATGCCAATGATTCACAGATGCTAAAGCCAAAAGGAGACGCACAGAAGTCATTTTGGCCACAGGTGAGAATGTGTCAACATAATCTATACCTGGTTGTTGGGTGTATCCCTTAGCCACAAGCCTTGCTTTATATCTCTCAATTGAGCCATCAGCCTTGCGTTTAACCTTATAAACCCACTTACAGCCAATGGGCTGCTTACCAGGTGGCAAGGGAACAATGTTCCAGGTACGTGTGGCCTCTAAAGCTGCCAATTCAACCTGCATAGCTTGCTGCCAGGCTGCTGATGTAGCAGCCTGTTGATATGTCACAGGCTCCTGCTCAGTACTGATGCTAAGGATGTAGGATTTGTATTCAGGAGCCAAAGCTTCAAGAGAATGAAATGACTGTATAGGATATGGCACAGAACCAGGTGAGTCTACAGCAGCAGGAGAATGACTGAGATTGCAATAGTAGTCCTACAAATAGGATGGAGCATGCCTTTGTCTAATGTGTCTGTGATCAGAGTTTGATACTGGAGGCAAGTGAACCTCCAACTGAGTTATGGGTATCTGATCACCTGGAAGGGATACTGAGTCTTTGGAGGATGAAGAAGGAGATGAAGCCAATGAAGGCACTGGTGACACTGAGGACGACCCAGTTTCATTCGAATAAAGAGCATCAGGAGTGGGTGGCAATTCAAGCAAATGATGTACTTGAGGAGGAGATGAACAGGGATACAGAGGAACATCAGCCACAGCATGAGGAACTGTGACTGACGCTGACGGCAAAAGGGATCCATTAGAGAATGGGAAAGAATTTTCATGAAACAAGACATCTCTAGACACAACAATAGACTTGTCTTCCAGTTTTTGAAGAATATACCCCTTTGTATTCATAGGAAAACCAAGAAAAACACAAGGCAGAGACCTAGGAGCAAACTTGGCCTTATGAGGGGTGTTGTCACAAGCAAAAGCTAAACACCCAAACACTCTAAGATGAGCATATACAGGCTGATTCTGATGCAAAATCTCATAAGGAGTCTTACACTCAAGTACAGGAGATGGCATCAAATTTATTAAATAAGTGGCATGCTGCAAACAGAATCCCCAATAGTCAATGGGTAATGAAGCATGAAACCTAAGTGCTCTAGCCACAACCAAAAGATGCTGATGCTTTCTTTCAACCACCCCATTCTGTTGAGGAGTATAGTTACAGGTTGTCTGATGGACTACCCCATGTTGCATATAAAATTCAGTCATTTTAAATTCAATTCCATTATCACTTCTGACAATCTTGATATGAACATTGAACTGGGTAAACACGTAATGAAAGAAGCTCTGCAAAACCTGTCTAACCTCAGATTTTGCTTTAAGCAGATATATCCATGTATACCTTGAACAGTCATCAACTATAGTCAAGAAATACTTCTGATTGTACATTGTAGGGTGCCTATAAGCGCCCCATATATCAACATGAATGACATCAAAAGGAAATTTAGAAGCCGTAACAGATGTGGGAAATGGTGATCTTTTCAATTTTGCTAAGGGACAAACCGTACAGACATTACTTTGATCAAAGGAAGGTATTTCTGGATGCAACCTATGTAACTCTTGTATTCTAGTTGATGAGGCATGCCCAAGTCTGGCATGCCACAGATATGAATCAGAATTAAGACTAGAAGAAGATAAAGCAGAAGGCAAAAGACATATACTGGAGGCTTCATACTGTAAAGGCAGACTGGAGTCGTGTATGTAATAAAGCCCATGATGCTTCCTAGCTGAACCAATCATCCTCCTGGACAACTGATCCTGAATTAAACAACCAGAATCATGAAATGAAACAAGCAGATGAGGAGAGTCAGTAAGCTTTCTTAGAGAGACAAGGTTGAAAGAGAACGAAGGAACATATAATACATCCTTCAAGACCAGACCACTGTGCAATATAACCATTCCTTTATGAGTAGATTCAACTGTGACATTGTTAGGAAGCTTAATAGAAACATGATCAATAGGATTATAAGACTGGAACAATGCCAAGGAACATGAAATGTGGTCAGTGGCTCCTGAATCCAAGATCCATACACAATCAGTACCTACAGAACGCTTACCTGTGGACATACCAGTTTGTGCCGTCATAACAGCTCCTTGCATTTCCTTATTTCTATTGCTTCCTGAAACAACATCATCAATATCCAACAATTTCAGAAGTTTAGTAAATTGTTTTTGAGTTAGAGATTGCGAGGATTGTGGAAATAAACCAGACGCAGGCAGTTCAACATCACAGTTTTGAGATTTCTCTTCAACCACTTCAGCTGCATTGACTTGATTCTTAAACTTGAATCCAGGGGGAAATCCATGCTTTCTATTGCATCTGTCACTTGTATGTCCTATCATACCAAAGTGGTTACATTGCAAACGTTTATTTCCTTCTTGATAAAATCTTCCATTTCCTCTTCTATATGTCTGCCCTTGCTTCCTGTTAACATATGTATTCGCTACAAAGTTTTCCTGATCATCACAATTCGAAACTAATGCTGTAGGTGCATTATTAAAACCAGTTGACATAGCATTGCCAGTAATTTTCCTCTCAAACTTCAGTGCCATTGCAAAAACAGTTTTAATATCCGGCAGGGGAGTCATCACAAAAACTTGTGATCTCACCGGATCAAACTCTTCATTCAAACCTTTGACAAATTTTATAACATAATCACTTTCAATGAACTCATTCACTTTCTTAGTTATGTCACACACACACCGAAGACATTCGCATCTTGGTATGGATCTTAGAGAAGCTAATTCTTCCCATAGCACTTTCAGTTTCGTAAAGTAATCGTTTACGCTAAGATTTTCTTGCTTCATAGCATAAAATTCACATAGGAAATCAGATAATCTGAATGGATCACCACTTCCATATCTCATAGCTAGATCATTCCACACATCTAGAGCACTATCGTACCACATTATACTTTGCGCAATTGAAGGAGAGATGCAGTTCATGATCCAGGATTGGATCATGGTGTTTACCTTCCTCCATGCCTGAAATTGAGGATCATTCTGTGTAGGCTTAGGCATAGATCCGTCTATGAAGCAGGTTTTGTTCTTCACTAACAACGCCATTTGAAATGTTCTGCTCCAAGAGTGAAAATTGTGCGGATTGAGTGGAGGTTGAACCAGAACAATTGACGGACTGTCATTTGGATGCAAGTAGTACGGGCTACTTGCTGCATTCTCATTGTTCAGATGATTACTTCGCGAGCTAGATGAAGCAGCACTTGCATTTGCCATGTATATACTTCAGTTAGAGTGATTCGCAAGAAGAGTGATGCGATGTAGAGTTTGATCAAGAACACTCGATGAATTAGTAATGAATTGTCATGGCTCTGATACCATGTCAAAATCCGTATCAAATCAAAAAACTAACGATCAATTTCATTAGAGTGTAATGATCAAGGAACAATTGCAGAAAAGAAACTCAAACTATGCGAAAGAATACTATGGTGCCAAAGTGACGATCTCAACTTTTGGAAGAAGAAAAGAAAAATTCAGAGATCTTTATTCTGCTTAATGCTTGAATGTACAACCAATACATGTATTTATACTAATCTAAAGAACTATCTAGAAACCGAAAATGACACGTGAGAACTGAGCTGGCTTGCTGCTGCAGCAATAGCTTCTGCAGCACGACGCCAATGCACGCTGCCGTATGTCACCCGTGCCATCCTCATAAGGTCCTGCGCACCAAGCGTGCCAAGCATGTTACTCGTGCCACATGTGCCAAGACTCAAGTTTCGTCCCCTTAGCCAGACATGCCATCCATGCCATACGTGCCAAGACTCAAGTTTCATGCTGCCATCCGTACCAAG
The DNA here is from genome assembly GCA_036186865.1 of Eustoma russellianum. Lineage (NCBI taxonomy): Eukaryota > Viridiplantae > Streptophyta > Magnoliopsida > Gentianales > Gentianaceae > Eustoma > Eustoma russellianum. Next base: position 1,214,201 of record AP025065.1, read on the forward strand.
ACTGAAGCACCGTGCCAACCACAGACCATGACCAGCCATCAACCAATGCCTTTAGACTAAGTCACAAACTACTTCGTCTTGTGATTTCCTTTACCTTGCAACACTTCACCTGCATCTTTAACACAAGTTGACACTGTGTAATTGAATGGAATAGCGAAGAAGACAAAAAAAATGAGATTATTCTATCTCTATCAGGTTTATAAAACTCTAAGTTGACACAGTTTGTTTTTTTTTTTTTTGAGATCATATTATATTATATATGAAATCACACCTTATGTCAACTCAAGTACCAAGGCTTTTTGCAACTTGCACCAAGTGAATCCGGAGGAACGGAGAAAGAAAATGGGGAAGCTTGTTAACTGCATTTTAGCCTGTGCACTCACTCTTTCTGGTTAAGCTCATTCGGCTCATTTCTCCATTTCCCAGTTGTATCTCATTTTGCTTATTACATACAAAACCGGTTTGTTCTAATGGTTGAATATCATTTTTTTTTTGCAGTCGGAGCATCGCTTGTTTTCGGGCAAGAATCAGCGGATAGAGCACCTCGTAGGTTTCTGCAACCTTATCCTGTGAATGTGAACTGCCTGGACTATGACTTCTGCATTGAAAATGATCCTACTTTCCGTTGTCCGTCGGCATGCACATGCTATGGTAATCTATACCAATGCGTCGATCCATAAGATGAATGATAGGAGACTTCTGGTCGGAATAAATTCCTGTTCTGCGAATCAAGCTGTGGCTTCTTCTCTTGGAATTTATCGCAGAGACATAATTTCTGGCGTATGTTTCTCCATTTCTCTTCTGCTTGTTGCACTTCGAGATTTATCAAAAACAGATGTATTTTGTTTAATATTTGCCCCCTAATTTACATAATCCATTTCATGTTTTCCCTTTCTTCTCAACAATGGTAATCGTTCTGGGACATGTTTCTCTATTTTCTTCCTAAATCAAACATTTGATGGATACACTAAGATCGTGATGTTATGTGTATATGTATATGCATAGGTATATATATATATGATTATACACATATATATATATATACACACATATATATATATGATGTTGTGTGGAGGGAGTCGAAACTGCAGAAGAATGTCTCCATTTCAGCAATTCTTCACAGATTTTGATATTGTTTTAATCTATTTCAATTCGTTAACGAAAATATAAGGGTTGACAAGCCGAATTCTCTCTGGCGGCGGGCAGCATTCGCTGGCAGATTCCCATCGCGTGAGACGGGACGCTATAAAGGATATCCTGTTGTTTCATTTACGCAAGATGAAATTGTCATTGTGGCAAATCGCTTCAAGTACGCCCTGGTTGGAGCCTTTTGGCGCGGCCGGCCATCTATGGCAGGCTTGCGTGCCTCGATTGACAGAATTGGGTTCAAAGGTTCAGTTAACATTAGTCTTCTTGATGAGGGACATGTGCTGCTAAACTTTGTTAACGAAGATGATTATACGCGATTCTTTTATCGTCGTCACTGGCATTTCCAGGGATACGACATGAAGGTTACGAAATGGACTCCATCTTTTGATCCATGTCTGGATACCCCAATTGTCCCGGTGTAGGTGGCACTTGAGGGTCTTCCAATTCATCTCCACGATTATCGTACGTTATATGAGATTGCAAAGTTGATTGGTACACCGTTAAAGATGGATTCGGCTACCTTAAGTTTTTATCGTCCCTCTGTGGCAAGGTTTTGTGTTGAAGTGGATGTCACCATGGATTTACCGTCCAAGATATTTATAGATTGTGGAGAACACTCTTTCTTTCAAGTAGTTGTGTATGAAGATCTCCCTAGGTACTGTAGCAAATGCCGTCGGTTTGGTCACTTACTGGGTTCATGTGGCGATGTGAAGGGTCATGCACCACCACCTCCAACAAAGAATGCAGGAAAGAATGAGGTGTGGATTCCTAAATGAAATATTCAGAAAGAGGCTGTAGAACAACCTGTTGGAGATTCTATTCCTATTCAGCATCTGACACAGACGGTTGGAGCAGAGGACGATGATGATAGGGAAGAACTGTAGGAGGCAACAACTCAATGCACTAATGCTAAGGAATCGCAGTACCCTGTGACTACTGCAGATCCATCTATATCGCAGATTTTCTCTCGGCTGACTGCAGATTTATGTCCTGTACTATTAGTGCCGCCAACATTGGAAGTTCAAGAGCGACAGGATCAGCAGCAGATAGATGCATCCTCCTCTGCTACACTATCAATTCAAGACGATGAATCTAACATAGAAGAGAGAGCAGTCCACATATCTCCTCCGCCCTTGGAGATTTCAGACACGACTGTACAGCATGCTCAAGAGATGAACCCACCGTCTGAAGTGGCTCCGGAAGTCCAAATTCAATCTGTTCAAATTGAATTGCCAGTTCCACTAGCGATAATGCCAGCCAGTGGCCAGCCTGATTATGATCCCTTAATTGAACAATTCTATCAAGACCACTTTCAGGAAGAGGAAGAGGACGTTGATCTGGAACTAGGTTCGAACAATGAAGCTTCTCGCTCATATACTCGACGTAAAGGGAATGACTATGATGATATCCGCGAGAGTTTGCTCATTGCGGGAGATGATATGGATTGTCGCATGACATCGACTGGAGACGAGACTCTTCTTGGCGGACTATCTCGGAAGAAGCGCAGAGCTCGGAAGGATCTTCCACCACCTCCGCCGTCCTCAATGGTTACTAGACGGGGAAGTCATCGTTCTTTTGAAATATAGATAGATTAGTAGTCCCACAACTGATCTTTTGCTTTCGTTTTCTTTTATTTTAGTTTGTAGTAACGGCGACCCTCGGCCATTTAATGCGGGATATTTGATGCATAAATAAAGTCCGGAAGGCGTCCTTCCGTTTATAAAAAAAATATATGATGTTGTGTTTATATGCACAGGTATACAACAACAACAATATTACTTCATTGATTTAGAGACTCCCATCTATGACAGCGTATGAGGGGTCGGATGTGCGCGCCCATACCCATATGTTAGAAACACACCGAGGTTATTTTCCGATGACACATAATTAAAATTGCGTCAAACTGTGTCGATCAACTGCTACTTTCACAATATAAGAAGCGCAGTCAATCTAGTGAGTTATTTTGCTTTATTCCATCATATTCCAAAGTCAAAGAAAAATGTGTCTTTGACTTCATTAGAAATAGAAACATACATACATAGGTATATATTTTATTGTACATGTATGAATAAAGAAGTTACTGGCCTACAGATTACTGGATAGAAAAACTTATGTTACAAAGAAAAATCCAACTGCTTATCCTCTTTGTATCTCTCTAAAATGCTGCTGTATCGGCAACTACGTTATCATGTTGCATAATCTATAACTATAATTATTTACTGTCTGATCAATACGCATTGAATCAGCCCATTCTGTAAAGTTTGACAAATAATCTTGACAACCATCTAAGGAATTAGAGAAAGAGGTGAAATATATACTACTACTTGTACCCTAAAAAGATTGTTTTAGCCAAGTAGTTAGTCAAACATCAAATTAAAATTAAATTCTCAAAATATATAAGATCGTAGTTTGTAAAAATAACTTTCACATCATTTATGACTAGGTTTTAATGAATAATGTATAAAATGCTTCAATGTACCTTTGGTATTGGAATATGAAATGCTATGATGAAGTTAAAAGATGTTTTAAAAGAGTTAAAAATGAATTTCACACTTGAAATTTAAAACAAAATGAGAAAAACAAACTGTGAGACATCGATCTCTCACATAGATCAATCGATATATACATCACTCTTTCAAGAAGAGACTTCGATCGCTCTATGTTTGAAAAGGTTGGAACCTTACTGTCCAACATCGATCTCTCAAGCTGGAAGACATCGATCGATCGATGTGACATCAGTCTCTAAGGTTAAAGACATCGATCGATCGATGTAGATAAGGTTCCAAGTTGAAATATTACTGGAAGACATCGATCTCTCAAAGTCTGAGACATCGATCAATTGATATGTACATCAGTCTCTCAGAAGAGACATCGATCAATCGATGTACATAAGGAACAAAATGGAAACCTTACTGTAGGACATCGATATCACTGCTATGGGATATCGATCGATCGATGTATGGCAGGTTCAAAACAAGAACCTTACTAGAGGACATCGATCTCTCAATGCAGACACATCGATCGATCGATGTCATCCAGAATTCAAATTTTTATGACCGTTGGAACAAAATACAAGGGAGATTCATGGTGTTTTCTCTTTTCAATCTTGCTCAAATTTCTTGTGGACTTTTCTCTAACATTAATCATGTTTCCTTGACTATTATATCCATGTCTAAGATTCTCTAGGGTGGCTTTGGAGGATCAAATCAATTCATAAAGTGGCTAAAGGTTATTTGCACATTGTCAGGACTTTGAGATTGACTTGAAGACTTGGGAGAGACTTCAAATATGTGGCTTATACCTCCTATAAATGGAAGAAGCTCAGATGAGGGCAATACACACTTTCATCCTCTTCAAGCTTCATATTTTATTGTTGTAAATTTCTCTTATTTGTGCTAAAGTGCTTGAAGCTTATTGAGCTCTTATTGCTTGTTCTTCATTGTTGTAATTTGAGAGATTGTGAATCTAACACAAGAGGAATCGTACATAGTTGATCTCTTGCCTGTGTTTAAACTAGTAAGAATGTGTAATCCTCGTTACTTCCTAAAACTCACTGTGAGAAAGTTCTTTGAGAGAACTTTGTTGAAGTTGTCAGGTAGCAAGAATTTGTTCTTGCTTATAGCTGAAGTTGCACAAAGTTGTTTTGTGCAAGAAGTTGTTGTTGTGGTTGCTTACACTAAGTTGTTAGTGCAAATATATTGTTGTTGTTCTTATTAAGAGTAATACGAAGAGCAGTTGTTAAAAATCCACTTTGGAAATAAAGTGGTAGTGGAGTAGAACATTTACGATTCAAACCACTCTATATCGCATGTATTCGTTCATTGTCTCTCATCCCCATTCTTTAGTTTGGCTTTGATTTTCCATTTGAGTTAGAGATAGCCAAAAACGAGAAAATTGTGCAAAACCGCCCAACACTTTATTCAACCCCATCTAGAGTGATTGTCACGGACTTAACAATTGGTATGATAGTCTAACCTTGATTGCTTGGCCAATCTTTGCAAGTAGCAAGGTTAAAGATCATGGCAATGACAATTCTTCATCCTACACCTCAACTTTCAAACCAACTGCATTATTCTCAGCCTCAAACACTAAAGCACCTATGATTGATGCCCAAAATTATTTTTTGTGCAAGTTTTGAATGATAAATCATTTGAAAAGTTTCAGATTTGATATATGGAGAGCTGTTGTCAAATGAATTGAAGTTCCTACGATCACCAACTCAAAAGGAGAGTCAATGTTCAAAGATGAGGATGACTACACCGAAGGAGAAAAGGTAAACTTCATCATTAACGAAAAAGCATTCGATATTCTCTCAAGTGCTCTAACCACCACTAAGCTCATGAGACTTCAAGGTCTTAAAACAGCCCATGAAGCATGGAAAAGGCTAGAAACGATACATGAAGGGACTGAGCAAGTAAGAATGGCCAAATGACTCATGCTCATGTAGGAATATGAAATGTTTGGTATCAAGAGTGTTGAAAAGATTGAGGAGACAATCGACCGATTCACTCGAATAGTGAATCAACTCTCCGTTGTTGGCGAGAAAATCTCAAATGAAGTTCTTGTCTCAAAACTCCTCAACTCTTTGCCAAGAGAATGGACACCTAAAGTCACCTCCATCACCGAATCTAAAAATCTCAAGACTCTTACCCTTAATGAGCTATTCGGTAATCTACTTACTCATGAGCAAAATAGGATGAATCATATTAAGCCCATGAATGCATCACACAAAGGATTGGTGGTAGAGTCTGATGAATCAGATGAGGAAGTTGCTCTTCTAGTTACGAAATTTAAAAGAGTGGCTACAAGAAATATGGCTCAAGCAATAAAGTTTTTCAAGAAACCACGAAAGGAAAAAGAAGCAAGAATGGATGTTTTGATTTAAGTGACATAGATTATGCCGTGAATTTCGTTGATTAGAAAAACACATCCGTGTGTTTATTTTCTTAGTTTCCAATAAGCAAATAGTGTGTCTTTGTCTATTGTGGAATCCAAATATGTATCACCCGCCTCATGGTGTGTGCAATACTTCAAAAAGTAAAACTCCTCAACTCTTTGCCATATATAGATGGCCAGCCCCTACACTTCAAAAATGGCCAAAAATTTCGTGGCTAATAGGTTACATTCAGTCATAATATCATTCCATGTTGGCACACATAAATTACCCCCAATTAAGGTCCAATTCTGGAGATTTCAAATTCAACTATTTTTGTCACATGGGACGCCCTTAAGTTAGCCATTATGAGCTGAATATTTAATTTATTTTATGTATATTATGTGTGACATAATATATATAACATGTGCAAAAAGTTTGAATTTAATCGGAGAAAAATCGTGTAATCGACAAAAGTCAAAAATTTGGTTTTCTACGAACACAACACATGGAACGTTTTTGGCATGATATGTAACATGTATCTAGACACTTTTTACATATTCAAGACATATTAAAGTATACTAGAATATTCAAATTAGGGCTGATTGGAATATGGCATATGTGTATAATTATTGTGCAATATTTGACAAAGTTTACAAAAGTGAAATTCAGCACATGTTCAAGACAAGCTACATGCCTATCTCAGCCTTGGTGGAGCTTATGTGGAGCTTAGTTGGCATCTCAATTGGTGGAGAATAATCCATAAAAGTTTAGTGACATAATGGAGGAAGCTACACAAGGTAACAATTCAAACTTTGTAACAAATGTAACACGTGCTAAAAATTCAGCATGTGAGACAATGTGGTGGCCGAATTTTGGTCTTGAATGGTGACAAATTTGCTTCCAAATTTTTAGGGATTAATTTTTGATTATTTGGCAATGTTTTAAACCTTATTTGTCACATGTTTTAGATGTTAATCTCAGATTTTTAAAGCTACTAAATGGTGACAAGGTTGGACCAATCATGAAGTGCCAAGTGAGCAAAGCCAAGACATTCATCCAATCAAGTTGTGCCAAGTGAACAAGATGTGTCATATCTACACAAGGTACCTTCCAAGGGCATTAAAGAGAATTCTCAAGGTGATAGAAGACCCTAGGGGGCGACCAAGTCATGATTCAAAAGAATAGAAGAGAGCAAACAGAAGCAAGACAATTCTCATGAGTTACAAAGTGCAAAAAGACTCTCTACTCACTTCTTCTACATTTCTTTCTTATTCTTCTTCTCTCAAGCCTATGTTCTTATATTCATTATATTGAATAGGCTTTAATTAGACCACCATAAATGTTCCATTTGTTGTAAAATGGTTGATCAAGGTGTGATCAAACCTTCATCTGTTCGGTGGTGGTGTTCGTGATCAGTGTGATTGATTGTATTGTTTGTGAAAGGGTGGAGTTGGTGTGTAACTCCAGCAACCCTTGTGGTAAGGTGTTAATTTTGTTTAGTGATAACCGAGGAAGGTGTCCTTGAATACTGGAGTAGGTTGATTTAACCAAACCAGTATAAAATCCTTTGTGTTCTTTACTTTACTGCACAATATTTTCAGCTTCCAGCATTCTGCATCCATTTCGTCGTAATCTTAAAAATAGTGAACGAATTTCAAAAATTGTAAAATTTTGCAAAAACATAGCCACACCTCTTAAGTTTCATTTGGCGCAAGATTCAACCCATTTGGACAAGTATAAGTCAATAAAACGTTAATAGTCCTGAGACTAGTGCAATCTGATTTTCAGATTTGCAAAGGTTGAGAACTTCAACTTATTTGACATACTTCCCAAATGAATTCCTCAAAACCGTTTCAACCCATTAAAATAAATATCTCAAGGGGTTTTGCATGCCTCTTATGTGAATACTTATGTGACATTCTTGAATATATGCCTACACATAACTTTGATGATATGAAAAATGTCATGCATGTGGAATTTAGGACATGTATAGGTCTCATATGAATATGCATCCTACATGTAGTAAAATACTAGGCATGCATGTCTCATTTCATGAAAAGTAATGGTTACATGTCACACTTTCTTGAAAAAGTGTACTAAGAACAACACTTTGAATTATATTCTTAAATGTTTTCATGATCATCATCACATATGCGTTTCTTGATGATTTTTAGTGTTTATGCATGTTGATGGTCTTGGTTTAGTATGAAGGTGAGGCATCATAATATATGCTATAATGCTTGACTATAAAAGATTGTTTCTTTGATGATTATCACGCCATTTTCATACATAAACATACATAAGTTGGGCTCTTTTGGGGCCGCCACTTTAGGCATGCTTCATCACCATCATCTTAATGTGTAATAATGATGATCATGGCCTAAGGATGTATGTTTTCATGGTTTCCATCATCTTTTGTGTTTATGTAATTTTCATCATGATCATCATCATAATCGTGGCTCTTATATTCATATCTATGATGGAAGCTAACATACATATGTTTACTAGTGTTTGAATCAAAATTATAATGCATGATCATGAAGGAAAACGTATAAGCAAGTATGCATGTTTATGTTCATGATATGTTAAAGTGCTAAAGAGGTATAATCACTTTACATGTATAAAATGATGAATAGGTTGAAAAATCATGTGTGCACACTCATGTATAGATTCGGCCAAGTGGCCATATATGTGTGCCAATGATATTGTTTGGATATTTACTTGATTATATGTATGTAAAAATATATGTATCATATATTATATGAGTGGCTAACTAAATGATGTGTAAAACAAGTAAATAAAATGATAATATGGGACAAAGCCAAAAAGTGGGCTGAATTAATTAGCCATGAAGTAATATGAAAATTAGACAAAATAAGATAATGATGTTAGTGGTCAAAGCCCAAAAACTGGGATGTTTTTGAGTCCTAAAACCGAGAGCTCATATGAAGGGCATAATTGGTATTTTACTTAAGCTTATGATATGGACCATGAGTTAAATATTCGACATTAGGTGCTGAAATTTCTAGATAAACAAATGAGCAAAAACCGAGCCTACATGCATGTATAAACGAATTCAAAGTTTTGAAACGAAGTGATTCATCACACGATACGTTTGTTTTACGACATGTTTTTACCACATGCTATGTTTTGAAACAGAACTTTATGCGTAACAAACTGTACCACGAGACGATTGATTCTAATGACATGCTATATGTTATATGATGACATGTTATGATTAGTGCACCGGCCTGACATCGGGTCCAGAGGAGGATGTCAAGCGCATATATGTATGTTATCGATGTCCGAAGCGCTACATGGCACTGGAACATAGGAGAGGTTGGTGTCATGGGCATACATGTACCTTACCTTATTGGCTGAGTGTAACACCTAATCCGGGACTAGGGATCTTCGACCTTTCGATGTTACAGTTAGATACATATACATATGATGTAACACCATGTTTGGAACATGGGATTCATATTTGTATATGCGACTACATGGGGAATCAATCGGTATGTCGTGTGTTATGGTTCATGAAAAGTGCTATGGCCAAATTATGAAAAAGTCATTATATGAAATTTATAAAAATGTTACATTTTTTAAATCTTTTTACGAGAAATTGAGTCATGTTACAAACTTCATAAATCATATGACATGTACCCGAGTTACCCTATTTGCCACATCCTTAAACCATCGGTATAATTAAGTTGAACCATTAGAATGTGATGAAGGACAGGAACATAATGAATTGGGATTTAGCATAAGACATGGATTAGAAATAGATTGAACAAGTAAAGGATGTGCATGTATGGAAATTTAGATAAGTTCAGTTGTGACTTTATTTTTCCGCACTTAATACAGTTATATGATGCTTATGTTACTTGCATTATTTGTTACCTTATTTGTAAACTGAGACGAGTTACATTTCTTTATTTGTATTGTATTTATTTTATCACTCCGCCTCCCATGCATGATCCACATGACAAACCTAGACGGACATACTTGCTGGGCGATTCATTATCGCTCATTCTATATTTTTATTATCTTGTAGAGCTCTGAGAGCAAGGTTTGGATTTTATAGACGGTGAGCCGAGGGTAAGATACCTATGAGGAGATAATGGGCCCAATTACTGCAGTTTGCACTTATGTTTATTTCAGACTTGTATTATGACCTTTTGTACTGATGATACTCCGATGTATTCGGATTTAGGGATGATGTATGTCGTATGTCGATTATGCTTTGTTTATTTACGATGCTTCTGCTATTTCGATACATTTTTATGTCGACATGCATATAGATGTTATCGACGCCTTATACTTCTCATAGCAGAGTACGGCGGATGCACCCTGCTAAGACCCTATTTCCGAGGGGGACGCTACAATTTATCCTCGGTAAAGTTTTCTTTATGCATCTAACTAACTTTTCTTCTTAGAATACATTATGTGATTGGGAAATTTAACGAGCAATCTTGACAACCATCCAAGAAAACATAAATCGAAGTAGAGTGAACTAGATAAGAAAGGAACAAGTGGTGACGGGACTCGAACCCGCAGCTTCCGCCTTGACAGGGCGGTGCTCTGACCGATTGAACGAACGGGTTGCAACCGGATAGATTGGATTGTAGGCATCCTTGATTTTTGAAGATCGAGATTTAAAAAGAAACAATTCTATATTTAAATTAAGCGGTTTTGCTAAAGTTTCTTCATAATGAACATTTAAATGTCCTTCAAAAGTAAGAAAATAGATCCTAAACATATAAAATGTGGTTAATCCTGCGGAGAAACAGAAGAAATATCAAGACAAAGGGGCGATACGAGCAACCTTACCTCGCACCGCCGTATGCATAAAACAGAAATATCTTATTGTGTGTGTGTGTCGGCTTTATTTTTTGGGGTGAGTTGGCATCATTTCATCTGTATGCACGTCCTTATAGTCTCCTTAAATAGACTATAAGCAAGGAAACTATTCTTCTTTATTAAATTGTTATCGTATACAATAAACTATTGCTTTTTCTTGAGAGACTTTTTCTCCATCCTTTATCTTCATAATATGAGATTATTCCATCTCTATCAAGTTTATAAAACTCCAAGTTGACACGCTGTGTAATTGAATGGAATAGCGAAGAAGACAAAAAAAATGAGATTATTCTATCTCTATCAGGTTTATAAAACTCTAAGTTGACACAGTTTGTTTGTTTGTTTTTTTTTTTTGAGATCATATTATATTATATATGAAATCACACCTTATGTCAACTCAAGTACCAAGGCTTTTTGCAACTTGCACCAAGTGAATCCGGAGGAACGGAGAAAGAAAATGGGGAAGCTTGTTAACTGCATTTTAGCCTGTGCACTCACTCTTTCTGGTTAAGCTCATTCGGCTCATTTCTCCATTTCCCAGTTGTATCTCATTTTGCTTATTACATACAAAACCGGTTTGTTCTAATGGTTGAATATCATTTTTTTTTTTCAGTCGGAGCATCGGTTGTTTTCGGGCAAGAATCAGCGGATAGAGCACCTCGTAGGTTTCTGCAAACTTATCCTGTGAATGTGAACTGCCTGGACTATGACTTCTGCATTGAAAATAATCCTACTTTCCCTTGTCCGCCTGCATGCACATGCTATGGTAATCTATACCAGTGCGTCGATCCATAAGATGAATGATGGGAGACTTCTGGTTGGAATAAATTCCTATTCTTCTAATCAAGCTGTGGCTTCTTCTCATGGAATTTACCGCAGAGATACGTAATTTCTGGTGTATGTTTCTCCATTTCTCTTCTGCTTGTTGCACTTCGAGATTTATTCAAAACAGATGTATTTTGTTTAATATTTGCCCCCTAATTTACATAATCCATTTCATGTTTTCCCTTTCTTCTTAACAATGGTAATCGTTCTGGGACATGTTTCTCTATTTTCTTCCTAAATCAAACATTTGATGGATACACTAAGATCGTGATGTTATGTGTATATGTATATGCATAGGTATATATATACATGTGCATATATATATATATATGATTATACACACACAGATATATATATATACATATATATATATATATAAGATGTTGTGTTTATATGCACATGTATACAACAACAACAATATTACTTTATTGATTTAGAGGCTCCCATCTATGACAGCGTTTGAGGGGTCGGATGTGCGCGTCCATACCCATATGTTAGAAACACACCGAGGTTATTTTCCGATGACCCATAATTAAAATTGCGTCAAACTGTGTCGATCAACTGCTACTTTTACAATATAAGAAGCGCAGTCAATTTAGTGAGTTATTTTGCTTTATTCCATCATATTCCAAAGTCAAAGAAAAATGTATCTTTGACTTCATTGGAAATAGAAACATACATACATAGGTATATATTGTATTGTACATGTATGAATAAAGAAGTTACTGGCCTACAGATTACTGGATAGAAAAACTTATGTTACAAAGAAAAATCCAACTGCTTATCATCTTTGTATCTCTCTAAAATGCTGCTGTATCGGCAACTACGTTATCATGTTGTATAATCTATAACTATAATTATTTACTGTCTGATCAATACGCATCGAATCAGCCCATTCTGTAAACTTTGACAAATAATCTTGACAACCATCTACGGAATTAGAGAAAGAGGTGAAATATATACTACTACTTGTACCCTAAAAGATTTTTTTAGCCAAGTAGTTAGTCACACATCAAATTAAAATTAAATTCTCAAAATATATAAGATCGTAGTTTGTAAAAATAATTTTCACATCATTTATGATAGGTTTTAATGAATAATGTATAAAATGCTTCAATGTACCTTTGGTGTTGGAATATGAAATCTATGATGAAGTTAAAAGATGTTTTAAAAGAGTTAAAAATGAATTTCACACTTGAAATTTAAAACAAAATGAGAAAACACACTGTGAGACATCGATCTCTCACATGGATCAATCGATATATACATCACTCTTTCAAGAAGAGAATTCGATCGCTCTATGTTTGAAAAGTTTGGAACCTTACTGTCCAACATCGATCTCTCAAGCTAGAAGACATCGATCGATCGATGTGACATCAGTCTCTAAGGTTAAAGACATCGATCGATCGATGTAGATAAGGTTCCAAGTTGAAACATTACTGGAAGACATCGATCTCTCAAAGTCTGAGACATCGATCAATCGATATGTACATAGTCTCTCAGAAGAGACATCGATCAATCGATGTACATAAGGAATAAAATGGAAACCTTACTGTAGGACATCGATATCACAGCTATGGGATATCGATCGATCGATGTGCACATCAGTCTCTCAAGGAAGAGACATCGATCGATGTATGACAGGTTCAAAACAAGAACCTTACTAGAGGACATCGATCTCTCAATGCAGACACATCGATCGATCGATGTCATCCAGAATTCAAATTTTTATGACCGTTGGAACAAAATACAAGGGAGATTCATGGTGTTTTCTCTTTTCAATCTTGCTCAAATTTCTTGTGGACTTTTCTCTAACATTAATCATGTTTCCTTGACTATTATATCCATGTCTAAGATTCTCTAGAGTGGCTTGGGAGGATCAAATCAATCCATAAGGTGGCTAAAGGTTATTTGCACATTGTCAGGACTTTGAGATTGACTTGAAGACTTGGGAGATGCTTCAAATATGTGGCTTATACCTCCTATAAATGGAAGAAGCTCAGATGAGGGCAATACACACTTTCATCCTCTTCAAGCTTCGTATTTCATTGTTGTAAATTTCTCTTATTTGTGCTAAAGTGCTTGAAGCTTATTAAGCTCTTATTGCTTGTTCTTCATTGTTGTAATTTGAGAGATTGTGAATCTAACACAAGAGGAATCGTACATAGTTGATCTCTTGCCTGTGTTTAAACTAGTAAGAATGTGTAATCCCCGTTACTTCCTAAAACTCACTGTGAGAAAGTTCTTTGAGAGAACTTTGTTGAAGTTGTGAGGTAGCAAGAATTTGTTCTTGCTTATAGCTGAAGTTGCACAAAGTTGTTTTGTGCAAGAAGTTGTTGTTGTGGTTGCTTAGACTAAGTTGTTAGTGCAAATATGTTGTTGTTGTTCTTATTAAGAGTAATACGAAGAGCAGTTGCTAAAAATCCACTTTGGAAATAAAGTGGTAGTGGAGTAGAACATTTACAATTCGAACCACTCTATATCGCATGTATTCGTTCATTGTCTCTCATCCCCATTCTTTAGTTTGGCTTTGATTTTCCATTTGAGTTAGAGATAGCCAAAAACGAGAAAATTATGCAAAACCGCCCAACACTTTATTCAACCCCATCTAGAGTGATTGTCACGGACTTAACAATTGGTATGATAGTCTAACCTTGATTGTTTGGCCAATCTTTGCAAGTAGCAAGGTTAAAGATCATGGCAATGACAACTTCTTCATCATACATCTCAACTTTCAAACCAACTGCATTATTCTCAGCCTCAAACACTAAAGCACCTATGTTTGATGCCCAAAATTATTTTTTGTGCAAGTTTTGAATGATAAATCATTTGAAAGGTTTCAGATTTGATATATGGAGAGTTGTTGTCAAATGAATTGAAGTTCCTACGATCACCAACTCAAAAGGAGAGTCAATGTTCAAAGATGAGGATGACTACACCGAAGAAGAAAAGGTAAACTTCATCATTAACGAAAAAGCATTCGATATTCTCTCAAGTGCTCTAACCACCACTGAGTTCATGAGACTTCAAGGTCTTAAAACAGCCCATGAAGCATGGAAAATGCTAGAAACGATACATGAAGGGACTGAGCAAGTAAGAATGGCCAAATGACTCATGCTCATGTAGGAATATGAAATGTTTGGTATCAAGAGTGGTGAAAAGATTGAGGAGACAATCGAACGATTCACTCGAATAGTGAATCAACTCTCCGTTGTTGGCGAGAAAATCTCAAATGAAGATCTTGTCTCAAATCTCATCAACTCTTTGCCAAGAGAATGGACACCCAAAGTCACCTCCATCACCGAATCTAAAAATCTCCAGACTCTTACCCTTGATGAGATATTCGGTAATCTACTTACTCATGAACAAAATAGGATGAATCATATTAAGCCCATGAATGCATCACACAAAGGATTGGTGGTAGAGTCTGATGAATCAGATGAGAAAGTTGCTCTTCTAGTTAGGAAATTTAAAAGAGTGGCTACAAGAAATATGGCTCAAGCAATAAAGTTTTTTAAGAAACCACGAAAGGAAAAAGAAGCAAGAATGGATGTTTTGATTTAACAGTGACATAGATTATGTCGTGAATTTCGATGATTAGAAGAACACATCCGTGTGTTTATTTTCTTAGTTTCCAATAAGCAAAATAGTGTGTCTTTGTCTATTGTGGAATCCAAATATGTATCACCCGCCTCATGGTGTGTACAATACTTTAGATGACATAGACATTAAATGACTATAATGTTAAATTTGACTAGGAGTCTGTTCTATATGATAATAGCCCAGCTATAAATATGGTACATTTGAGTCATTTGAATCAATTAGAAGAAGATTAGACATGATAAAATAAATGTGTGCAATGTTAAAACTGAAAATGTCTGAAAAAATACCACATCGATTGATCGATGTGTACAAGTATCGATCTATGTCAACATAGATTGATCGATGTTCAGACTCTGAAGTCTAGATTCAATAATCGATCTATGACAGAATTTGGGTATCAAACTATTTAAAACATGAAATCTTCATCACTCTTCCAATCAAACAGCGATCAATCCATCTAAAATCACGCCTAACTTCCTTCAATTTCAAGCAATAACTTCCATTCTTCCTCATCAATTACCCTTCATTTTCTTCATCTCTTCTCTACTTAGGACCCTAAAATCCAAAAATTCTTGGGTTTTTTCAACATGAGGACCAATAATCCTTTTAAGAGCCAAAGAAGCACTAAAGATGAAGAAGGGAGGTTCAAGAAATCCTCCTCAAGAATAAAACCCACCTCCTTAAATGCCTATAGGTGCTAGAACCTGCCTTGGTATTGCTACAAACAATGAGTTTGTAGAGTAATTTACACAAATTAGGAATGGATTAACTGCTAAAAAAATTTCGCGGATAAGGTCTTCTAAGTTCAAGACATTCTTGTCTGAGCCTAGAGGTATAGGTCTCTTTAGGTACATCTCCTTTCACGCTCAAAATTTGTTTAAAGAGTGGGAGATTAATGAAAGGGCCACTATTCCCTTGAAATTATTTAAACTTAAGGATTTTGAAGACAATAATGAGTTGTGTCCCGCGATTGAGTGGCTAGATGTTCAGAAATAGAGACCTCTGTAGAATGAGAAGAAAATGCATAAACTGTCCAAGATGCATTCTAGGTTTTCTTATGCAAATCTATGGGTTTAACATGTGAATAACATTTAATATGCACTTCTTTCGATTGTTGAAGAACAACATTTATAATGGGATTTTCTAAAGATAGATACCATGTTTGGTGAACCAAATGAAGGGTTGGATGAGTTTGACGTATGGAAATGGGATGATGCCAAGTGGAAAGAAAGTGAGGAACATGTCAAAACCTTCATGGGCTTTTATACTGCCAAGAACACAAATTATATGACATTGTTGTATCGGGTGTTAACAGCGGTTGTGTGAATGTTAAGTCATCAAAGCTTTCTAGCAATTTAGGTTTCTACATTGTCTTCCGCATTGCTAAGAGAGAAGACTTAAATTTTGGAGAATGTTTTTTTAGCAAATGTGATTGAAAGGGATGCAAAATTTAGCAAAGTCCTTCCCTTGTGTAATCTTATATATTATATGTTGAAGAAGGAAGAAGTGTACATAAATGAGACCTTTGCTATAGCTAATTTTAGCAAATTATGAATGCTACGATGGGTAAAGAAAAGGATCATCAAGAGGATGTTGAGGAAGAAAGGAATGCTGACGTTCCTGAAGAAGTAGCAGGTGAAGGAGTTAGTATTGGGGTAAATGAAGGTATGGGGTTACCTAAAGAACAAGTCATGTAACTCCGACATGAAGCAGAAAATGCTTTCGCTTATGCTTATGAAGCAGAGAAACTGACACTGCTCACTAATTACAGATGTGGATCGTTTTGAGGTTGAAGTCCAAGAAATTAAGGTCAAGATTGTTGCTTATGAGTCAAAATTTTCTCCGTATAAGGCTGTTATATCCCATTTTTTTAATAAAGGCAAAAGTGGTATTTAGGCTAATTAATTATTAACCTAATTTGATTAGGAAATTTTTCCTAAACCCTAATCAATTTCTAATTAAACACGTAAACTGCTCTCACCACAAAAAAAAGACATAGCGACAGACAAAAATCGTCGCAATTTCGTCGCTAAAGGCATATAGCGACGAAATTACGACGAAATCTGCAATGCGTTATACGGCTTGTCGCAAAGTGATTTTCGTCGGTGAAGCGTCGCTATATTGCGACGAGAAAAGGCTCGTCGGCGGTTCGTCGCACAATTGCAACGAAACTCTGTCAGGTCTGCGACCTGTTATTTCCGTCGTCGTTTCGTCGGTATATCTTTTGTCGTCGCTATTTTTAAATTTTTGATTTTTTTTATTTCCGGTCCGTGACATTTCTGTTTCGTCGCAGATTTTCGTCGGTATATCTTTTGTCGTCGCTATTTTAAAATTTTTGTTTTTTTATTTCGTCTGCGACATTTTTGTTTCGTCGCAGGTTCGTCGCTATCATTTAAATTAATATTAAATATTAATTTAATATTAAATATTAAATATTTATAATTTATTAATAATATCAATATATTATTAATTAAATAGTTTTTATTATTATTTAGTTTTTATAATATATTTTATTTTGTATATTAAATCATTTGTACGAATATTATACAGAAATACGGTATTTGTGCATTGAAGTTCGTATAATTAAACAACACAAAAGAAATGGAATTCGTATAAATGTCTGATAAAATATAAAAGAACAAAGAATATGTCAATACAATAAATGAAATAGTCTGTACAAAAAATCAAAAAATGAAATACTATGCAGAGGAAGATGGAGGGGGATCATGAAGAGTGACCATCAGGAGGGCGAGGATGAGGCTGCGAGGAGCTGGAAATGAAAGAGATGATGAGATGCGATAGCTGCGAGATTTGCTGGTTCGTCGCCTGCTGCACCTGCATCATCTGCTGCTGCGCCTGCTGAAGCGCCTGCTGAACCGCCTGCTGAACCGACTGCTGCAGCGCCTGCTGGGTCTGAGTCAGCTGCGACCGCAGTGCCTATACACTCTCCTCATGCTGCGCCTTGATGGTCTCCATCTCATGCTGCAGCGCCACATGATCTGATTCCAGGCGCGAAATATCCTCTGGGGTCGCAGAAGGCGCGGAGGTGCTAGCCTCAGAGAAAGCACCTAGATGCAGAACTTCGGGGAAGAATCGCGGCGCTGCTGATCCAACCCCGTACACCTCCCTCTTCTTCTTATTCTGAGGGCCGACGGTCCGAACCGCATCCCAATAAGCGCGGTTCTTGTCGGCCTGTTCTCCCCTTTGTGCGAGTAATCTGTTGTACTCGTCCTGAAATGAAAATAAGAATTGTTAGGGTTTAGAAATAAAACAAACTAAGGAAAAAACAAATGATATCATAGTCTACTTACACTGATGTCGTGGGCCTTCGCCGTGATCCAGTCCTCCGTCCCGTCGGAGGATTTCTTCCGATGCATCTTGTAGAAGAGATCGTAGGAAGCTGGCCACTCCCCCGTCTCCTCGTGCTGAAAGAATGAAATAAAATATGTTAGTGAAATCCAGAATTTTAAAAATTTCGGTATGACCTATTCGTTTATCGAAGGTATCCCGGCCTTAAAGGCCTCTCCCAAGTCAAATCAAAAATAAAAAGAAAAAGGCAAATGAACACATATACTACTTAAATTAACCATATACAAATACCAGAAAAACAACAGCGCAACATAAGAAATCAATGAATATAAATAATCCATTTAAGTCAATGAATCTAAATAATCCA
Source organism: Eustoma russellianum (assembly GCA_036186865.1). NCBI lineage: Eukaryota > Viridiplantae > Streptophyta > Magnoliopsida > Gentianales > Gentianaceae > Eustoma > Eustoma russellianum. The sequence goes on from AP025065.1 coordinate 1,233,190, forward strand.
CTTAAGTCAATGAATCTAAATAATCCAATGAAATCAATGAATCTAAATAATCCAATATTAAAATACTTACCATAGAACGCATCGTGGTGGCGTGGAAAACCGAACCACCTGAGTGTGTGGCAGGTGTTGGGCCCTGTAGATTTCCGCTGCGCCGGTTCGCCGCGTTCCGGGCGCTGCGGGCTTGGGTAGCAGGGTCCGTCCACCCTTCTATCCACCCCGCCCAGGTGACCTCGGATACGTAGGCAGACCTGGCAGAAATGGGGTCACGCTCCCACTTGGTCTTGTGCGAGTTGACGAAGTCCCTATAGCGTTTGGCGGCCCTCTGCCGCCAGGCCTGCTCCACGTCGTGGGCGATGTAAGCTGTCCAGCTGTACGCCTTCTGCAATTATTATACGGAGGAAAAATAAAAATGTGGTTAGAAAAGTAATGATCGATTACGCATCAAAAGTGAAATTCATCAAATTTGAATACCTGAAACTCATCTCAGTAGAACCTACGTGTCTGCGGGGTGACACGAGACCAGGCATATCCAGCTAGGTCCTGCCTCAGGTGGAAGGACTGACTGATGCACCGGAAATCTGACCCGAGTCCGGTGCAAACCTGAAAGAGGTGAAGTTCTTATGAAAAAATAACGCGTGAAATATATTTGAAAACGTGTTAAAAAAATAAATCATTACTTACGTATGGGTATCATGTGACCAAGGGAGGGCACGACGCCCTGGTATGACACCCTCGTCCGATGGTGCATCAGACGCCGGATGAGGTGCTGAACCGGTGGGTGTGGGTGGCGTCGTAGATCTGGGGGGTGCGGACCTATCGGAAGACCCTAAAAGGTCTGCGTCCGCAGCCAGAGCGGCGGTCGAAACCGAACCAAGCAGCTCATGCTGAGAAAGGAAGAGAATAAACTCTCCTGAGAGGGCCTGTGTAGCTGGTGGGTAGGTGGATCGAGTCGGTAAACCCTCACTAGCCATCAGATCTGCAAGGGCGAAAAATTTAAAAGGCACATTCAACAAGTTTAGGGTTGGTTGTCCAGACAAATAAGATGCCCAAAAAATGACAAGTGTTTACATACATTTAATGCAAGATATTAATAATTTTGAAAATTTCGGCATGACCTATTCGTTTATCGGAAGTTTTCCGGCCTTAATGGCATCTCCAAAGACAAATCCAAATCCAACAACATGACATGATTAACCAAACTACATAATCAAACTTCATCATCAAATTATTACACTTCAAAGTATACATCACCAACATACTTGCTTCATATGTCGTCAGACATGGAAACCCAACCCCGCAACACCCAGACACCGGCGCCCACAGCCCACCCCCGCCCACAGCCACCCCCTTCCCCTCCAACAACCACCCCCGCCCATAGCCCACCACTCGCCACAGCCACCCAACCCCGCAACACCAAGCCACCCCCACCACAGCCCACCCCCGTCCACAGCCACCCAGCAACACCCAGCCACCCCCGTCACAGCCCACCCCCGCCCACAGCCACCGCCGCCATAGCCAACCCCCACCCACAGCCACCCTCGCCAACAACCCATCCACCCCTGCCCACAGCCACCCCCTTCCCCACAACAACCCAGCCACCCCCGCCACAGCCACCCCCGCCACAGCCACCCCCTTCCCCGCCAACAACCACCCCCCGCCAACAACCCCTATCCACAGCCAACCCCCCGCCAAAAACCACCCCCGCCCACAGCCCAACCCCGCCCGCAGCCACCCCCGCCAACAACCCCCGCCCACAGCCAACCCCCCCGACAACAACCACCCCCGCCCACAGCCACTCCCGCCCACAACCCACCACCAACACCCACAACAAACAATTCAATCTATAACTAATTAAAATCATTAAAAACGAAATAGGAAGAAAAACTAACCGGGGAAAGGAGGTTACCGGAGAACTTGACGGCAGCTGCGCAGAATTTCGCGGGGGAGGGAGGGAGATTTCGCCGGGGGAGGGAGGGAGTTTTCGCCGGGGTGGGGGGAGAATTCGCGGGGGAGGGAAATGGGGAAGAAGAAGGGGGATTTCAGTTTTAAGTATAAAATTTTGCGACGAAATAGCGACGGAAGTTCGTCACTGTTTACTGTGTCGTCGCTATTCCTTATGTCGTCGTTATTTCAAATTTGCGACGACACCTGTCGTCGGTAAATCGTCGGCGTTCTTCCGTATTGAAAAAAAAGTAAATATAAAGTACTTACAAACACATATTATGTATATGCATGTGTATAAGTACATCAATACATACACAGTTTCACATAAAGAGGTACATAAAAATTTTGACTAACGTCAATCTTCATTGTCATCCGCATCCTCATACGCATCTTCATTTTCATCTTCATCTACATGCTCGTCGTCCTCTTCATCCTCGTATTCGTCTTCGCCTACATCTTCAATATTGTCAGCCGGTTGTATGTTGAGATGAATTTCGATAAAACCGCCGTTCGGGTCATTTAGAGGGAGATTGTGCAGTTCAACATGTGTCGTATCCACAACGCGCGAGTTTTCTTCTTGAAATACAGCATACATGCCATCTGAACCTGGCTGGATACTGACATCAAACTTGCTCGATTTCATTTTGCACACGGCTCGCCAGTCTTTTGAGCTCGCATTCATCCTCATCGTCGGATACGATAGATAGTACACCTGGGATGCTTGACTAGGCAAAACGAATGGATCGTACTTTCTGTACCGTCGCCCTTGGTGTATGTCTACCAACTTATATCGGTCGTGAACCTTTGTGCCAGCGCGATAACCTTCCCGAGTTGGATCGTACCATTCGCATTTGAATAGCACCACCCGCTTTATAGGCAATGCGGGGTATTCGAGCTCAATGATGTCAGTAAGGTAGACGTAGAAGTCATCCTTGTCCGGGCTATTGTCATACCGCTTGACACACACTCCGCTCTTCTCCAACGCTTTTCGGCTGGCATGGGAGACTATGTGGAATCTATAACCGTTCACAAAACACATGTCGTAGCGCGTGACTCTGCTCAATGGACCCTCGGCTACTGGTGTCAGAATGTAACCGTACTCCTCGTCAGCCAGATGACCTTTGCTCGCCTGTAAAACGGCAAGTAAGTATACAGCAGCGGGGCAATAAATGTGTATCACATGACGTACACGTAACCAGCAAATATGTAAACTTACATGCCACCTGAACCAATCAGCAAACTTGGCATCTAACTCATTGTTTATTGCATCGCTCGATATACCCGGTGAATGTTCTTGCAATAAATCAACGAATAAGCTGAAGAAAATTACGAATGAGTACCATGTATACCTTTGTAATATAATGGATATAGTAGCGCAAGGTGTTTACAAATTAAAATTGGATATCGTTTATACCTCTGGAAACGGTCAACTTGACGGCAGTTGCGCAGAACATAAGAATGAGCAATCTTCAGATCGATGTCCCCCAATATCATTTCCTTTCCCTGTCCGCGAAACCTGATCGGATGTGTGAATATCGGGAGGACATCGGATCCGAAAAGTCGCTGATCGTCCACATCAGCGCAGCGCGGAGCTGGAAGTTTTGTTTGGTGGATACATTGAACGTCTCCACGTCAAACTCCCACAACCACTTCAGCTCCTGTATCAATGGCTGCAGGTATAGGTCGATCTTCTGTTTCGGATTCCTAGGCCCCGGTGCGATCACAGTCAAGAACATGTACGGCTTCTTCATGCACATCCAAGGTGGTAGATTGTACGGCGTCACGATGACAGGCCACGATAAATACTGCTCTCCCGACTGTCCGAACAGGTTGAACCCGTCGGTGCATAACCCCAACCTAACGTTTCTTGTCTCTAACGAAAAACACGGATGTGTCGCATCGAACGTCCTCCAAGCTTCGCCGTCAGATGGATGGCACATCTCACCGTCTTTCGTGTAGTGCTCCGCGTGCCACCTCATCTGGCTAGCTGTGGCACCGGATGCGTAGAGCCTTTGTAGTCTAGGGGCGAGAGGTAAATAGTATAATTGCTTTCTTGGCACGTTCCGGTTTCTTTTGTTCGTTCTCCACCTGCGTGTCCCACAGACCCTGCACTTGTCTTTATCCTCGTTGATGCCCCAGTATATGATGCACCCCTCCGAACAACAATCGATCATCTGAACCGGCAGTCCCAACGCCTGCAGCTGTTTCTTCGTCGAATAAAAACTGTCGACCATCGTGTTCCCTTCGGGAAGAGACTCCCTCATCAGCTGACACATCCCATCGTACAATCTATCCGTCATGCGGTGCTCCATCTTCATGCTCGTCATCCGACCGATCATAGACATCTATGTGTGACTACCGCAACCGGGATACAGCGGCGTGTTGGCGGCGTTCAGCATCTCAAAAAACTGTCTCGCCTGAGGGTTCAGATCTTCCTCCACGAATATACGCGGCTGTTCGTCCGGATCCTTTGCACGTTCGTACCCGACATGAGAATGTAAGTACTGCTCTCCCGTCAATGCGCCGGCGGCTGTGTCTTGCACCATCTGCACGTATGGGTTATGAGATCTCTCGCCTATTTCTTCGACATCAACCTGACCGGGTCCCCCTTCGACGTGAATAGTTGCAGATGTAGACGTCCCTTCATATTCGCCGTGGCAGTACCATGTATGGTAATTGTACACGAAACCTTGTTTCAATAAGTGAACCCTCACGTCACCCGGATGCATATATTTACGGTTCTTGCATTTCTTACATGGACATCTAATCTGCATTCCACTTTCATTACTCGTCGCAAAATCCACAAATTCTTCAAGACCTTCAACAAATCTAAAACTCCACTCCCCGTTGTTTACTCTCTCGTACATCCACTTTCTATCGCTCCTCCTCGGATCCATTTTCTCGCTATACCTTCAAAATAACAGCAGCTATCTTTTCTCGGTGTGGAAAACCTCAAAATCCCACACAATAAGATATCTTCCTTTTATATTTTCGTTGAAAAGTGATGATTTGTGTATTTGAAATGGGAGAAGAATGGGAGAAGAGTGGAAGAAGAAAGCTGCGTTTTATGGTTCTCAGCCTGCAATATTACCGACGTCTTAGCGACGCCATAGCGACGTCCAAGAAACACAAATACCGACGATTAAAAGTAAACAAACACAAATACCGACGACTTAGCGACGCAAATAGCGACGAATTTCATCGTATGGTGTGCGTGTATTAATGTCTGCATTCATTGCTTACCGACGCTTTACCGACGAAATAGCGACGCCAAACGACGCTTCACACCATACGATGCAATTCGTCGCTATTTGCATCGCTAAGGCGTCGCTATCCAGTGACCGTACAGTGCCCGATTGTTACAACTTCCGATGCATTTACGTCGCGAAGTCGTCGCTATGTCGTCGCTGAATTCCCCTATATAAACAGCCTGCCGTGACTCCCATAGTATAAAAAACAAAATCTCCTTTATAATCATATAAAAAAGACAAATATGGTTCGTACTAAAGCTCAGGCATGACGTGGTAGTGGACGTACATACCCAAGACGGGGTCTTCAACCACCGGCACCTGCACCGGTTCCTCCACAACCACAAGCACCCCCGCCGGCTGACTCCTCCGAACCCACTGTGCAGGGGCCAAGGCGGCAAGAGGATCACCAAATTGGCGATCCTCGTGTAGAAATACAGGAGCTGTGGAAAACAATGGAGAATATGAAGGAGGTGCTTAACTACCAGGATGAGCGTCTCCAGTACCTGCACACAAGGCTGATGCGCATCAAAGCCAAAGCTGCGCAGCTGAGACGCCTCCTGAAGGCGTGTGCAGAGAGTGTTGCTACTATCTGTTCAGATGACGAACAGTGAACGGCTCCTCTCCGCTATTCTTTTAGATTTTTTTTCGTTTTTTTCCTTATGTATTTTGTAATTTATAATTCTATGCTAATGAAATTTTTTTGCCAATCATCGTTTTTTTTCTTAATTTAAACACGTGTTCAATCCCTTACGAATCTCGACGACGCTAAAATACAGATGAAATGTGGTTTGAAAAAATTTGGGACGACTAATTCACCGACTAAACAGTGACTATATATAGACGAAACTTAATACAACGACGAGAACCTAATAACAGGCGAATATGGCGTTTGAATTTAGCGATGCTTTACCGACGAACTAGCGACGCACGACGTCTTCACACCATACGACGCGTTTCATCGCTACAGCGTCGCTATTCGGTAGTGTCCGCACAGTGCCCGATGGTTGCAACGTACGAATGAATTTACGTCGCTAAGTCGTTGCTAAGACGTCGCTAATTCGAACGAAGTGTCACGCCCGCACATCTCCCGATGTTGAATAACGAGAAAAAATTTCGCCGCTGATTCGTCGCTATGTCGTCTCTTTGTTTACCTATATATAAGACCCCACAGCCTTACATTTCATAAACAAAATACAAAGTATGCTCCGTCGTTATAAAACAACCCCAAGACGTGGAGGGGCAAACAGTGCACCTCCACAACGGACTCCTCCTCAACCACAACGGCCTCCTTCTCAGCCACAACCCCAAGAAATGCCGGAACAATAGATCAACTACAGTACAATTATAGCAAACATGCAGCAGCAGTCGAGGCAACTGCACGTCGTGAACAGAAGGCTGCGCAAGTTGAAAGTCAAATATTACAATCTGAAGCGCCTCCTCAAAGAGTTCGCGGTGAATGTGGCTGTCACTCTTTCTTCCGATGACAAAGAATGAATGGCCCCTCTCCGCTTCTCTTTTAGATTTCTTTTTTTTTAATTTTTCGTCTTCATAATATGAATTTTTATTACTAAATGAATAAATTTTTTTCCAATCACCGCTTTCTTTTTTCTTAATTCATACACGTGTTTAATCCTCGACGAATCTACGACGACACAGCGACGAATCGGAATATGAACGAAAAGTAAAACAAAACATTTGCGACACGCGGGTTTCATCGACAAAAAACCGACGATACACAACGCCGAGAACCTACTAACCGACGAATTTATTTCTTTGTTTATCCATGTTTATGTTTCTGGAATTTTTGCGACACGTTACCGACGATATGGCAACGAAATGTTACAAACTAAATAGCGACAAACAAAAGACACAGAGTAGTGACGAACCACCGACAAAACACCGACGAAAATGTAACGAAAGGATTAACCTGACTACTTTTTTGTTAGCGACAATGTATTTCATCGTAGTTTCGTTGCAATTAACGACGAAATTGCGTTTATCGCTATGTCGTCGCAAATTATCGACGAAATACCGACGAAACATGGTACGTCGGTGACTTTTTCGTCGGAAAACGAAATTCTTTTTGTGGTGTCTCCCTCCCTATTCTCAACAAACGGCCGCCATTCACGGAAGAAAAAAAACGACTTTCTTCTTCCTTCAAGACTCAACCGTCGGTTTTAGGGAGGACCAAAGGAGTGCCACCAGTTTGATCAATCCATCAAACGTGTAGCAATTATCAGGTAGGTGCCTCCTTAACATCCGTTGAATGTAAAACGATAATCGTTAGTTTCTTTATAAAACCGAGCTCATGCATCAGTAATTGTGATTGTATAGATGTTTGATTATTCGATTATTTGTGTATGTGATGAATTGTTTATACGCATATATGACCGTATATGTATAGATATGTATGATGATATTTTCGTATGGTCTAGTCGAAAAAGATTGTATTTTTATGTGTATATGACAAAGAAATCGGCTAAGAGGTGTTGGTGGCGGCGGCGCGTGGCTGGTGGTGGTGGGCTATGGCCACATGCTGCCGGATTAAGAGAGTGGGGCTGGAGGGGGTGCGGCTAAGGGTGTGGTGGGGCGAAGGGGGGAGTAGGTGAGCAGGGAGGGGGGAGAGGGAGTTGGGGGGCGGGGAGAGATGCTGGGGGAGAAATTGAAGAAGTTGTGGGAATCGTAGGAATCGTGGGGGACCTGAGGGCGGAAAAAGAAGATAAGGAAAAAAGAAAAGAAAAAGAAAAGAAAAAGAAAAAGGAAAAAAGGAAAAGGAATTGAAGGAAAGCTTGTGTATGTAATTTCTATGCATTCATGCATCACGGCATTGCATATCATATCTGTTCTGCTAGGGTATGCGAGACCTGAGTCGCATATATGTTCTGTTAGGGTATGCGAGACCTAAGTCGCATATCTGTTCTGTTAAGGGCGAGACCTAAGTCGCATATCTGTTCTGTTAGGGTATGCGAGACCTAAGTCGCACATCTGTTCTGTTCTGTTAAGATATGCGAGACCTAAGTCGCATATCTGTTCTGTTCTGTTAAGATATGCGAGACCTAAGTCGCATATCTGTTCCATTCCATTCTATTAGGTCCTGGGGTCATACATTGTACGATAGAATGTATGTTTCCGAGAATGTAGGTTATCATGCATCACGTATGTGACATTGTATTTCACGCTCATTTCTCATGATTATGTGTTTAATTATTTTAAGAAGTTATGACCGTTATACGTATTTGTGAAAACGTGGACAGTCTAATTTCGTAGTGTCGTACTTATATGTGTTTCACTACTGTCCTAGCATGTATGATCTCACAGGGCCGATGCAGGCAGGGTACCTACTGAGTAACATTTTTGTCGCTCACGCTGTTCGTTATGTTTTCTTGCAGATGCTTCAGGGTATGACTATATATGGATTGGAGAGGACTCTGGGTGGGCACATTGGGATTCTTAGAGATTGATTGGAGACTGATGATCAAGAAATAGAGAAATTTATTTTATTTATTATTTCATTTGAGGACTTAGCTTAGGGATTTCTTATTTAAGTATTTTACGATGTCGTTTTAGAGGATTTTGACTGGATTTTGACTATTGATGGATAGTGGATTTTACTTTCGATTTAGGGGTTTGAGTTGATTTATTTTGCTTCCGCCATTGAATACTGGGTCGTTTTGATGAGTACAGGGATTCGTACAGACGCCTTGTATACCCTTTAGTGGAATACAGCAGGCGTACCGGTTCTGACTCTAGGGTTCGGGACGGGACGCTACAAAGGCAAAGTTGAAAGGCTTGCATTCCTAGGATAAGTTTCTCGTTGGATGAAAACTAATTTCCTTTCCCTCTATTCTTTTTCTAGTTTTCTAGTAGTGTTCTAACTCCTTATTTTGTCATGAGTTGTGATGTATTATTATTTAGCATGACATTCCTTTATGCCCCTACATTGTGTCTGTGCTTTCATTTTATGTGTGCTAGTATGCTTCAAGGGTTTGTCATAGCTTGAAAAGGTTGCCATGTTTCTATATGCGGTTTGGCTTATATATATTCTTCATTATTATATGTTCTTTTGATGATTAAAAAAGGGGAGAAAATAGTTTTCGGTAGGAAGTTAGGTAGGTATGTAGTTCGGGAGACAAAAATAGCTTGGGGTAAAAAAGTATTTGGAGTATGTATGTAGGTATGGGCCAGTTTTTGGTATTGTTATAATTGGTTTGGGAGAAAATTTCACTTATTATCTAAATGTTAGTCAAATTTTCTATTTAACATTTAAACATTGTCAAGCCTCATTGATCATCTAAAGGTTGCCCAACGTGACTCAATTAACACTAGAAACTGACTGCTTACTTGTTGCAGCCAGTTTCCAAGCATTTTACTGCCAAAATTGAAACATCTTGAAAACTACTCGACATCAGTCTAGATCCACCATCGTCCTACATTCTATTCTTCATCACCGCCACATATGTAAGCTTTTTTCCTTGTGAAAACCACTTGCAACCAGTAGTCAGTCAAGATGGTGGTGTTGAATTGCCCGCGGTGGTGGGATGTGTAGAGAAAAGGGGGTTTAAGTGATTTTCAAATACATGATTTGAATGTGCTTAAAAACGATTTTCAAATACATGATTTAAATGTGCTTAAAAACGTGCATGACATAAAAGTGCATGATATATTGCATATTACTTGCCTTATATAATTCACATATAATGTTGCTGTACTAACGAGCCATGAAGCTTTAAAGCTTACATCAAATGGCAAACATTTGTTGTGTTTATACTATTTTCAGGTGCCACCATTAATGAACTAAACTAGTTCATTAAGTGAAGTACTTAGTTAATTAAACTAAGTAGTTCATTAAAGGAAGATACATTTGGCAAAGGCACAAAGGCAACAAGGCTAAGAAAGGAAAGTCTCCTCCTCCTCACTTCATCAATATACACGCCTACATACATATATAAATATATATTTTCAGATTTTTTGAAAAAGACATATACACATGTATTCCAACGTACTACCGACACGTTATATATTTTACGTACGTAAGTTAACGTCACACCACCATACTTAACTCATATTTATGAGTATATTCAGGTCTTATATCATATGATATAAGTCATGGTGATGACAAATTAAATACGACACGTTAAAAGGTTCTAAACCGAAAATTGTCGTATCGGGCGAATACCGAAACTTCGCCAACATGTCACGTACTTGTCATAAATAGATGGCCAGCCCCTACACTTCAAAATGCTCAAACATTTCGTGGTTATGATGTTAATTACAGCCATAAAATCATTCCATGTTGGCACACACAAATCACCCCACATTAAGGCCAAATTGTGGAGATTCCAATTTAAATTTTGTCACATGTTAATGGCGCCACTTTAGACCAGCCAAGAGCTGAGAATTAAAGTTTATATTATATATATTATATGTAGCATAATGTATATAACATGTGCAAAAAGTTGGAATTTAATTAGAGAAAAATCGGGTAATCAATAAACATCGAAAATTCGGTTTTCTACGTAAACAACACATGGAACATTTTTGGCACATCATACGACACGTATGTAGACACTTTTTACATATTTAATACATCTTAAAGTGTTCTAGAAAATTAAATTAAGGGCTGATTGGAATATAACATGTGTGTATTATTAAATGTGCACTATTTTACAAAGTTTGCAAAAAATAAAATTCAGCACATGTATATACATATGATACACGCCCTACAGCTGAGATGGAGCATATGTGGAGCCTTGTTGGCATATTGATTGGTCAAGAATCAATCATACAATGTTGGTGATTTAAAGAAAGAAGCTACAAAAGGTAATGTTTCAAATTTTATCTCATTTGAAACACATGCTGAAAATTTCAGCATGTGCACAAAGAGTGGCCGACTTTTCACACTAAGAAATGTCATATTTTACTATCTTGAATCATGAGGATTAATTGAGGATGTTATGGTAATGTTTTGAATTAATTATGAAATTAAAATGGTGATATTTTTAATATCACACATGTTGAAAATTTCAGCATGTGTGTAATGTATAGTGGCTGAAATTTAGTCCACATTTGTGTCTAATTTTAATTCCATACATGATGAAAATATTGTATACTAAATGGTGATTGAATTATCTTTTGATTTCAAGAAATAAATCAAAGAAAACTTGGCAACATTTTGAATAGAATACAAATGTTTCACATGCTGAAATTTCAGCATGTAAAGTGTCTTCATGGCCGATTTTATCATCAAAGTTGTGAGGAAATTATCTTGCTTAAATTATGTGATGATCTTGGAAGTTATGGTAATTATTCTATGATGATTTTGGTACATGTTGTTAGTGGAATTTTCAGATTTTCCAAGTCATCAAATGATGACAACATTCAATCAATTATGAAGTGCCAAGTAAGCAAAGGTTAAATGATCATCCAATAAGAAGGTGACAAGTAATCAAGATCATGTCACAATGATGCCACACATTCTCCCAAGGACTTAGAAGACAATTTTCAAGAGGGATAGAACACCAAGGGGGCGGCCATGATGATTAAAATGGAGAGAAGAAGAGCAAACAAAAACAAGAACAAGAGTTGCAAATTAAAAGATCAAAAGTGTTCTAGCCTTCTTCTTCTACACTCTCTTTCTTTCTTTCTTCTAAAAGTGTTCTTACATTCATATTCTTGAATAGGCTTATCTTAGATCACCACACATTCTTTATCTTTGTAAAAGATTGATCAAGGTGTGATCAATCTTCAATCTTGCAAGGTGGTGGTGTTCATGACAATTGTATTCATTATACAAGGTTTGTAAAGGATTGGAGTTGGTGTGTAACTCCATCAACCCTGTGGTAAAGTGTTTTTGTATTGTGTGATTAGTGTGAACCAAGAAAGGTATTCCTCGAAAACTGGAGTAGGTTGTTGATAACTGAACCAGTATAAAATTCTGGGTGTCATTTACTTTCAGCACTGATTTTCTACTTCAGCATTGTTTACTGTTTTTAATCACGTTCGTAAAAATAGTAAACGAATTTCAAAAATCACGAAAATTTCAAGAAAAATAGCCATACATTTTAAGGTTCTTTTGGCGCAAGTTTCAACCCTTTTGGACAAGTATAAGTCATTCAAACGTCCAAAGTTCTGAGACTAGTGCAGTCTGATTTTCAGGCTTGCAAAGGTTGAGACTTTGATCGTATTTTACTAACTTCCCAAAAGAATTTTTCAAAAATGTTTCAACCCATTTAAATACAACTTAAAAGGGGTTAGTATTTAAATTTTCAGAGCATTTGGAGTGAAGAACAAATAGGAATAAATTTTTCAAAACAGTCTACCGTTTCTGGCAGATTCGCGCAATCTGGCCTCCAACGATTTTTGAAGGGGTTATAGGTTGACTTTAATCTGAAATTTTTAGGAGACACTCATAACATTTGAGGCTAAGTTCTCTCAAAATTTCAGAATTTTTGAAGACCCAAAACCTAGTTTTAAAAACGTTTTAAAACTGGTCCTGAAAACAGAAACTGTTTTCAGAAGTTGGGTTTTTGGTTTAAAACTATTTTAAAAGCCACATTTTCCGCACCCACTATTCAATCCCCCCCTTCTAGTGGTACCTTGCAGATCCTACAATTGGTATCAGAGCACAGGAACACTCACAACAAAAGGATCCAACGATCTTAGTGAGATGGCAACCACTAGCGACAAAACCGAGCAAGAAGGTATGTCAAGCCAAATGCCTTCACTATTTGAAAATGAGGTAAATTTTGATTCTGACTCGGATTCTGAACTATCTTATGATGATTTATATGTTGAATATCTTGAATTACATAAGTTTCCTAGAACTCTTGCAAAACAAAAGAAACGGTTAATTGAAGACAAGAAATTGTTAGAATCTTCTAACACAAATCTTGTGTCTCAATTAAACGATTCAAAAGAAGAGTCGTCTTGCATCATAAATTCATTAAGGTGTCAAATTTCATCATTGGTATCCGAGAACACTAAAATGAAATCCGAGATTTCAAACTTGAAATCAAGGAATGCGAATTTAGAGAAAATGATGAAGCAATTTGACAGAGGATCTAACATGCTAGATCGTATTATTTTATCGCAAAAACATGACAGTGATACAACCGGATTAGGATACATTGAGACAAATGATGTATCAATTAAACCAACCAAACTTGTCTTGTCTAAGAAAGTAGATACACCCAAAGCAAACGTGGCGACTAAAATAACGCAAAAACCCCCTCTCCCCACATCTCGTCATATCTCTTCTTCATATCATATGAAGTATAATTATGTGCCGTATAAATATGAGAAGAAGACTAGTACACCACTCATCTCATCTCATCGTGCTTCTTATCATACAAAGAGGAATCATGTGCCATATAGAAAGCCACTGCGACATTCATATCATAAACATGCATATAGATCTCGCCCCATGCATGCAAACCAAAATGCATATCAAAAACGAAAAGCATACTATATGCATGATGGGATTCTTGGCCAAAGGCCAAATGCATTAGCCCATAACGTATATTATGTTGCGTTTTTATCACCTTTCTTATCTTTTGGAAGACCTAGAAAGGTCACCCAAATTTGGACACCAAAAGGGACATTTTCAAAGGGTTGAATAAATAACCCTTACGAACGCACGTTTGAGATTATTTAAAATACATGATTTTTTTCATCTTTACATTCTCTTTTGATTGACTTTCCAAAATAAAGGGGGAGAGAAAGCATGATTTAAGGGGGAGAGAGATACTAATTGCATAAATCAAGGGGGAGCGAATTTGAAAATCGAAATTCAAAAGTTTAATTTATGCACAATAGGAGGGGGAGCAATAAGATTTAAATCATGAGTATAGGTTATTTTGAAAATCATCAAAAGGGGGAAATTGTAGAGAAAAAGGAGTTTTAGTGATTTTCAAATACATGATTTAAATGTGCTTAAAAACTATTTTCAAATACATGATTTAAATGTGCTTAAAAACGTGCATGACATAAAAGTGCATGATATATTGCATATTACTTGCCTTATATAATTCACATATAATGTTGCCGTACTAACGAGCCATGAAGCTTTAAAGCTTACATCAAATGGCAAACATTTGTTGTGTTTTTGCTATTTTCAGGTGCCACCATTAATGAACTAAACTAGTTCATTAAGTGAAGTACTTAGTTAATTAAACTAAGTAGTTCATTAAAGGAAGATACATTTAGAAAAGGCACAAAGGCAACAAGGCTAAGAAAGGAAAGTCTCATCCTCCTCACTTCATCAATATACACGCCTACATACATATATAAATATATATTTTCAGATTTTTTGAAAAAGGCACATACACATGTATTCCAACGTACTACCGACACGTTATATATTTTACGTACGTACGTTAACATCACACCAGCGTACTTAACTCATATTTATGAGTATATTTAGGTCTTATATCATATGATATAAGTCATGGTGATGACAAATTAAATACGACACGTTAAAAGGTTCTAAACCGAAAATTGTCGTATCAGGCGAATACCGAAACTTCGCCAACGTGTCACGTACTTGCCACAAATAGATAGCCAGCCCCTAAACTTCAAAATGCTCAAAACTTTTGTGGCTATGATGTTAATTCCAGCCATAAAATCATTTCATGTTTGCACACACAAATCACTCCACATTAAGGCCAAATTGTGGAGATTCCAATTTCAATTTTGTCACATGTTAATGGCGCCACTTTAGACCAGCCAAGATCTGAGAATTAAAGTTTATATTATATATATTATTTGTAACATAATATATATAACATGTGCAAAAAGTTGGAATTTAATTAGAGAAAAATCGGGTAATCGATAAACATCGAAAATTCGGTTTTCTACGTACACAACACATGGAACATTTTTGGCACATCATACGACACGTATCTAGACACTTTTTAAATATGTCATACATCTTAAAGTGTTCTAGAAAATTAAATTAAGGGCTGATTGGAATATAACATGTGTGTATTATTAAATGTGCACTATTTTACAAAGTTTGCAAAAAATAAAATTCAGCACATGTATATACATATGATACACACCCTACAGCTGAGATGGAGCATATGTGGAGCCTTGTTGGCATATTTATTGGTCAAGAATCAATCATACAATGTTGGTGATTTAAAGAAAGAAGCTACAAAAGGTAATGTTTCAAATTTTATCCCATTGGAAACACATGCTGAAAATTTCAGCATGTGCACAAAGAGTGGGCGAATTTTCACACTAAGAAATGCCATATTTTACTATCTTGAATCATGAGGATTAATTGAGGATGTTATGGTAACGTTTTGAATTAATTATGAAATTAAAATGGTGATATTTTTAATATCACACATGCTGAAAATTTCAGCATGTGTGTAATGTATAGTGGCTGAAATTTAGTCCACATTTGTGTCTAATTTTTATTCCATACATGATGAAAATATTGTATACTAAATGGTGATTGAATTATCTTTTGATTTCAAGAAATAAATCAAAGCAAACTTGGCAACATTTTGAATAGAATACAAATGTTTCACATGCTGAAATTTCAGCATGTAAAGTGTCTTCATGGCCGATTTTATCATCAAAGTTGTGAGGAAATTATCTTGCTTAAATTATGTGATGATCTTGGAAGTTATGGTAATTATTCTATGATGATTTTGGCACATGTTGTTAGTGGAATTTTCAGATTTTCCAAGTCATCAAATGATGACAACATTCAACCAATTATGAAGTGCCAAGTAAGCAAAGGTTAAATGATCATCCAATAAGAAGGTGACAAGTAAGCAAGATCATGTCACAATGATGCCACACATTCTCCCAAGGACTTAGAAGACAATTTTCAAGAGGGATAGAACACCAAGGGGGCGGCCATGATGATTAAAATGGAGAGAAGAAGAGCAAACAAAAACAAGAACAAGAGTTGCAAATTAAAAGATCAAAAGTGTTCTAGCCTTCTTCTTCTACACTCTCTTTCTTTCTTTCTTCTAAAAGTGTTCTTACATTCATATTCTTGAATAGGCTTATCTTAGATCACCACACATTCTTTATCTTTGTAAAAGATTGATCAAGGTGTGATCAATCTTCAATCTTGCAAGGTGGTGGTGTTCGTGAAAATTGTATTCATCATACAAGGTTTGTAAAGGGTTGGAGTTGGTGTGTTACTCCATCAACCATGTGGTAAGGTGTTTTTGTATTGTGTGATTAGTGTGAACCGAGAAAGGTGTTCCTCGAAGACTGGATTAGGTTGTTGATAACCGAACCAGTATAAAATTCTTGGTGTCATTTACTTTCAGCACTGATTTTCTGTTTTAGCATTGTTTACTGTTTTTAATCACGTTTGTAAAAATAGTAAACGAATTTCAAAAATCACGAAATTTTCAAGAAATATAGCCATACGTTTTAAGGTTCTTTTGTCGCAAGTTTCAACCCTTTTGGACAAGTATAAGTCATTCAAACAGCCACAGTTCTGAGACTAGTGCAGTCTAATTTTCAGGCTTGCAAAGGTTGAGACTTTGATTGTATTTGACTAACTTCCCAAAAGAATTTTTCAAAAATGTTTCAAACCATTTAAATAAAACTTAAAATGGGTTAGTCTTTCAATTTTCAGAGCATTTGGAGTTAAGAACAAATAGGAATAAATTTTTCAAAACAGTCTACCGTTTCTGGCAGATTCGCGCAATCTGACCACCAACAATTTTTTAAGGGGTTAGAGGTTGACTTTAAATCTGAAATTTTTAGGAGACACTCATAACATTTGAGGCTAAGTTCTCTCAAAATTTCAGAATTTTTGAAGACCTAAAACCTAGTTTTAAAAACGTTTTAAAACTGGTCCTGAAAACAGAAACTGTTTTCAGAAGTTGGGTTTTTGGTTTAAAACTATTTTAAAAGCCACATTTTCTGCACCCACTATTCAATCCCCCCCTCTAGTGGTGCCTTGCAGATCCTACAATTGATATCAGAGTACAGGAACACTCACAACAAAAGGATCCAACGATCTTAGTAAGATGGCAACCACTAGCGACAAAACCGAGCAAGAAGTTATGTCAAGCCAAGTGCCTCCACTATTTGAAAATGAGGTAAATTCTGATTCTGACTCGGATTCTGAACTATCTTATGATGATTTATATGTTGAATATCTTGAATTACATAAGTTTTCTAGAACTCTTGCAAAACAAAAGAAACGGTTAATTGAAGACAAGAAATTGTTAGAATCTTGTAACACAAATCTTGTGTCTCAATTAAACGATTCAAAAGAAGAGTCGTCTTGCATCATAAATTCATTAAGGTCTGAAATTTCATCATTGGCATCCGAGAACACTGAAATGAAATCCGAGATTTCAAACTTGAAATCAAGGAATGCGGATTTAGAGAAAATGATGAAGCAATTTGACAGAGGATCTAACATGCTAGATCGTATTATTTTATCGCAAAAACATGACAGTGATACAACCGGATTAGGATACATTGAGACAAATGATGTATCAATTAAACCAACCAAACCTTTCTTGTCTAAGAAAGTAGATACATCCAAAGCAAACGTGGCGACTAAAATAACGCAAAAACCCCCTCTCCCCACATCTCGTCATATCTCTTCTTCATATCGTATGAAGTATAATTATGTGCCGTATAAATATGAGAAGAAGACTAGTACACCACTCATCTCATCTCATCGTGCTTCTTATCATACAAAGAGAAATCATGTGCCATATAGAAAGCCACTGCGACATTCATATCATAAACATGCATATAGATCTCGCCCCATGCATGCAAACCAAAATGCATATCAAAAACGAAAAGCATACTATATGCATGATGGGATTCTTGGCCAAAGGCCAAACGCATTTGCCCATAACGTATATTATGTTGCGTTTTCATCACCTTTCTTACCTTTTGGAAGACCTAGAAAGGTCACCCAAATTTGGGTACCAAAAGGGACATTTTCAAAGGGTTGAATAAATAACCCTTACGAACGCACGTTTGAGATTATTTAAAATACATGATTTTTTTCATCTTTACATTCTCTTTTGATTGACTTTCCAAAATAAAGGGGGAGAGAAAGCATGATTTAAGCGGGAGAGAGATACTAATAGCATAAATCAAGGGGGAGCGAATTTGAAAATCAAAATTCAAAAGTTTAATTTATGCACAATTGGAGGGAGAGCAATAAGATTTAAATCATGAGTATATGTTATTTTGAAAATCATCAAAAGGGGAAGATTGTAGAGAAAAAGGGGTTTGAGTGATTTTCAAATACATGATTTAAATGTGCTTAAAAACGATTTTCAAATACATGATTTAAATGTGTTTAAAAATGTGCATGATATAAAAGTGCATGATATATTGCATATTACTTGCCTTATATAATTCACATATAATGTTGCCGTACTAACGAGCCATGAAGCTTTAAATCTTACATCAAATGGAAAACATTTGTTGTGTTTATACTATTTTCAGATGCTACCATTAATGAACTAAACTAGTTCATTAAGCGAAGTACTTAGTTAATTAAACTAAGTAGTTCATTGAAGGAAGATACATTTGGAAAAGGCACAAAGGCAACAAGGCTAAGAAAGGAAAGTCTCCTCCTCCTCACTTCATCAATATACACTCCTACATGCATATATAAATATATATTTTCAGATTTTTTGAAAAAGGCACATACACATGTATTCCAACGTACTACCGACACGTCATATATTTTACGTACGTACGTTAACGTCACACCACCAAAATTAACTCATATATATGAGTATATTCAGGTCTTATATCATATGATATAAGTCATGGTGATGACAAATTAAATACGACACGTTAAAAGGTTCTAAACTGAAAATTGTCGTATCGAGCGAATACCGAAACTTTGCCAACGTGTCACGTACTTGCCATAAATAGATGGCCAGCCCCTACACTTCAAAATGCTGAAAACTTTTGTGGCTATGATGTTAATTCCAGCCATAAAATTATTTCATGTTGTCACACACAAATCACCCCACATTAAGGCCAAATTGTGGAGATTCCAATTTCAATTTTGTCACATGTTAATGGCGCCACTTTATACCAGACAAGAGCTGAGAATTAAAGTTTATATTATATATATTATGCGTAACATAATATATATAACATGTGCAAAAAATTGGAATTTAATTAGAGAAAAATCGGGTAATCGATAAACATCGAAAATTGGGTTCTACGTACACAACACATGGAACATTTTCGGCACATCATACTACACGTATCTTGACACTTTTTACATATGTCATACATCTGAAAGTGTTCTAGAAAATTAAATTAAGGGCTGATTGGAATATAACATGTGTGTATTATTAAATGTGCACTATTTTACAAAGTTTGCAAAAAATAAAATTCAGCACATGTATATACATATGATACACGCCCTACAGCTGAGATGGAGCATATGTGGAGCCTTGTTGGCATATTGATTGGTCAAGAATCAATCATACAATGTTGGTGATTTAAAGAAAGAAGCTACAAAAGGTAATGTTTCAAATTTTATCTCATTTGAAACACATGCTGAAAATTTCAGCATGTGCACAAAGAGTGGCCGACTTTTCACACTAAGAAATGCCATATTTTACTATCTTGAATCATGAGGATTAATTGAGGATGTTATGGTAATGTTTTGAATTAATTATGAAATTAAAATGGTGATATTTTTAATATCACACATGCTGAAAATTTCAGCATGTGTGTAATGTATAGTGGCTGAAATTTAGTCCGCATTTGTGTCTAATTTTTATTCCATGCATGATAAAAATATTGTATACTAAATGGTGATTGAATTATCTTTTGATTTCAAGAAATAAATCAAAGCAAACTTGGAAACATTTTGAATAGAATACAAATATTTCACATGCTGAAATTTCAGCATGTAAAGTGTCTTCATGGCCGATTTTATCATCAAAGTTGTGAGGAAATTATCTTGCTTAATTTATGTGATGATCTTGGAAGTTATGGTAATTATTCTATGATGATTTTGGCACATGTTGTTAGTGAAATTTTCAGATTTTCCAAGTCATCAAATGATGACAACATTCAACCAATCATGAAGTGTCAAGTAAGCAAAGGTTAAATGATCATCCAATAAGAAGGTGCCAAGTAAGCAAGATCATGTCACAATGATGTCACACATTCTCCCAAGGACTTAGAAGACAATTTTCAAGAGAGGGAGAACACCAAGGGGGGCGGCCATGATGATTAAAATGGAGAGAAGAAGAGCAAACAAAAACAAGAACAAGAGTTGCAAATTAAAAGATCAAAAGTGGTCTAGCCTTCTTCTTCTACACTCTCTTTCTTTCTTTCTTCTAAAAGCCTATTGTACTTACATTCACATTCTTGAATAGGCTTATCTTAGATCACCACACATTCTTTATCTTTGTAAAAGATTGATCAAGGTGTGATCAATCTTCAATCTTGCAAGGTGGTGGTGTTCATGACAATTGTATTCATCATACAAGGTTTGTAAAGGGTTGGAGTTGGTCTGTAACTCAATCAACCCTGTGGTAAGGTGTTTTTGTATTGTGTGATTAGTGTGAACCGAGGAAGGTGTTCCTCGAAGACTGGAGTAGGTTGTTGATAACTGAAACAGTATAAAATTCTTGGTGTCATTTACTTTCAGTACTGATTTTCTGTTTTAGCATTGTTTACTGTTTTTAATCACGTTCGTAAAAATAGTAAACGAATTTCAAAAATCACAAAACTTTCAGGAAATATAGCCACACGTCTTAAGGATCTTTTGGCGCAAGTTTCAACCCTTTTAGACAAGTATAAGCTATTCAAACGTCCAAAGTTCTGAGACTAGTGCAGTCTAATTTTCAGGCTTGCAAAGGTTGAGACTTTGATCGTATTTGACAAACTTCCCAAAAGATGTTTTCAAAACTGTTCCAACACATTTAAATAAAACTTAAAAGGGGTTAGTCTTTAAATTTTCAGAGCATTTGGAGTTAAGAACAAATAGGAATAAATTTTTCAAAACAGTCTACCGTTTCTGGCAGATTCGCGCAATCTGACCACCAACGATTTTTGAAGGGGTTAGAGGTTGAATTTAAATCTGAAATTTTTAGGAGACACTCATAACATTTGAGGCTAAGTTCTCTCAAAATGTTAGAATTTTTGAAGACCTAAAACCTAGTTTTAAAAACGTTTTAAAACTGGTCCTGAAAACAGAAATTGTTTTCAGAAGTTGGGTTTTTGGTTTAAAACTATTTTAAAAACCACATTTTCCGCACCCACTATTCAACCCCCCCCCCTTATAGTGGTGCCTTGCAGATCCTACAATTGGTATCAGAGCACAGAAACACTCACAACAAAAGGATCCAACGATCTTAGTGAGATGGCAACCACTAGCGACAAAACCAAGCAAGAAGGTATGTCAAGCCAAATGCTTCCACTATTTGAAAATGAGGTAAATTCTGATTCTGACTCGGATTCTGAACTTTCTTATGATGATTTATATGTTGAATATCTTGAATTACATAAGTTTGCTAGAACTCTTGCAAAAAAAAGAAACGGTTAATTGAAGACAAGAAATTGTTAGAATCTTCTAACACAAATCTTGTGTCTCAATTAAACGATTCAAAAGAAGAGTCGTCTTGCATCATAAATTCATTAAGGTCTGAAATTTTATCATTGGCATCCGAGAACACTGAAATGAAATCCGAGATTTTAAACTTGAAATCAAAGAATGCGGATTTAGAGAAAATGATGAAACAATTTGACAAAGGATCTAACATGCTAGATCGTATTATTTTATCGCAAAAACATGACAGTGATACAACCGGATTAGAATACATTGAGACAAATGATGTATCAATTAAACCAACCAAACTTGTCTTGTCTAAGAAAGTAGATACACCCAAAGCAAACGTGGCGACTAAAATAGCGCAAAAACCCCCTCTCCCCACATCTCGTCATATCTCTTCTTCATATCGTATGAAGTATAATTATGTGCCGTATAAATATGAGAAGAAGACTAGTACACCACTCATCTCATCTCATTGTGCTTCTTATCATACAAAGAGAAATCATGTGCCACATAGAAAGCCACTGCGACATTCATATCATAAACATGCATATAGATCTCGCCCCATGCATGCAAACCAAAATGCATATCAAAAACGAAAAGCATACTATATGCATGATGGGATTCTTGGCCAAAGGCCAAACGCATTTGCCCATAACGTATATTATGTTGCGTTTTCATCACCTTTCTTACCTTTTGGAAGACCTAGAAAGGTCACCCAAATTTGGGTACCAAAAGGGACATTTTCAAAGGGTTGAATAAATAACCCTTACGAATGCACGTTTGAGATTATTTAAAATACATGATTTTTTTCATCTTTACATTCTCTTTTGATTGACTTTCCAAAATAAAGGGGGGGAGAAAGCATGATTTAAGGGGAGAGAGATACTAATTGCATGTATCAAGGGGGAGCGAATTTGAAAATTGAAATTCAAAATTTTAATTTATGCACAATTGGAGGGAGAGCAATAAGATTTAAATCATGAGTATAGGTTATTTTGAAAATCATCAAAAGGGGGAGATTGTAGAGAAAAAGGGGTTTTAGTGATTTTCAAATGCATGATTTAAATGTGCTTAAAAAGATTTTCAAATACATGATTTAAATGTGCTTAAAAACGTGCATGACATAAAAGTGCATGATATATTGCAAATTACTTGTCTTATATAATTCACATATAATGTTGCCGTACTAACGAGCCATGAAACTTTAAAGCTTACATCAAATGGCAAACATTTGTTGTGTTTATACTATTTTCAGGTGCCACCATTAATGAACTAAACTAGTTCATTAAGTGAAGTATTTAGTTAATTAAACTAAGTAGTTCATTAAAGGAAGATACATTTGGAAAAGGCACAAAGGCAACAAGGCTAAGAAAGGAAAGTCTCCTCCTCCTCACTTCATCAATATACACGCCTACATACATATATAAATATATATTTTCAGATTTTTTGAAAAAGACATATACACATGTATTCCAACGTACTACCGACACGTTATATATTTTACGTACGTACGTTAACGTCACACCACCATACTTAACTCATATTTATGAGTATATTCAGGTCTTATATCATATGATATAAGTCATGGTGATGACAAATTAAATACGACACGTTAAAAGGTTCTAAACCAAAAATTGTTGTATCGGGCGAATACCGAAACTTCGCCAACGTGTCACGTACTTGCCATAAATAGATGGCCAGCCCCTACACTTCAAAATGCTCAAAAATTTCGTGGCTATGATGTTAATTCCAGACATAAAATCATTCCATGTTGGCACACACAAATCACCCCACATTAAGGCCAAATTGTGGAGATTCCAATTTCAATTTTGTCACATGTTAATGGCGCTACTTTATACCAGACAAGAGCTGAGAATTAAAGTTTATATTATATATATTATGCGTAACATAATATATATAACATGTGCAAAAATTTGGAATTTAATTAGAGAAAAATCGGGTAATCGATAAACATCGAAAATTGGGTTCTACGTACACAACACATGGAACATTTTCGGCACATCATACTACACGTATCTAGACACTTTTTACATATGTCATACATCTGAAAGTGTTCTAGAAAATTAAATTAAGGGCTGATTGGAATATAACATGTGTGTATTATTAAATGTGCACTATTTTACAAAGTTTGCAAAAAATAAAATTCAGCACATGTATATACATATGATACACGCCCTACAGTTGAGATGGAGCATATGTGGAGCCTTGTTGGCATATTGATTGGTCAAGAATCAATCATACAATGTTGGTGATTTAAAGAAAGAAGCTACAAAAGGTAATGTTTCAAATTTTATCTCATTTGAAACACATGCTGAAAATTTCAGCATGTGCACAAAGAGTGGCCGACTTTTCACACTAAGAAATGCCATATTTTACTATCTTGAATCATGAGGATTAATTGAGGATGTTATGGTAACGTTTTGAATTAATTATGAAATTAAAATGGTGATATTTTTAGTATCACACATGCTGAAAATTTCAGCATGTGTGTAATGTATAGTGGCTGAAATTTAGTCCACATTTGTGTCTAATTTTTATTCTATACATGATGAAAATATTGTATACTAAATGGTGATTGAATTATCTTTTGATTTCAAGAAATAAATCAAAGCAAACTTGGCAACATTTTGAATAGAATACAAATATTTCACATGCTGAAATTTCAGCATGTAAAGTGTCTTCATGGCCGATTTTATCATCAAAGTTGTGAGGAAATTATCTTGCTTAATTTATGTGATGATCTTGGAAGTTATGGTAATTATTCTATGATGATTTTGGCACATGTTGTTAGTGAAATTTTTAGATTTTCCAAGTCATCAAATGATGACAACATTCAACCAATCATGAAGTGCCAAGTAAGCAAAGGTTAAATGATCATCCTCCAATAAGAAGGTGCCAAGTAAGCGAGATCATGTCACAATGATGCCACACATTCTCCCAAGGACTTAGAAGACAATTTTCAAGAGGGGGAGAACACCAAGGGGGGCGGCCATGATGATTAAAATGGAGAGAAGAAGAGCAAACAAAAATAAGAACAAGAGTTGCAAATTAAAAGATCAAAAGTGGTCTAGCCTTCTTCTTCTACACTCTCTTTCTTTCTTTCTTCTAAAAGCCTACTGTACTTACATTCATATTCTTGAATAGGCTTATCTTAGATCACCACACATTCTCTATCTTTGTAAAAGATTGATCAAGGTGTGGTCAATCTTCAATCTTGCAAGGTGGTGGTGTTCATGACAATTGTATTCATTATACAAGGTTTGTAAAGGGTTGGAGTTGGTGTGTAACTCCATCAACCCTGTGGTAAGGTGTTTTTGTATTGTGTGATTAGTGTGAACCGAGGAAGGTGTTCCTCGAAGACTGGAGTAGGTTGTTGATAACCGAACCAGTATAAAATTCTTGGTGTCATTTACTTTCACTGATTTTCTGTTTTAGTATTGTTTACTGTTTTTAATCACATTCGTAAAAATAGTAAACGAATTTCAAAAACCACGAAACTTTCAGGAAATATAGCCACACGTTTTAAGGTTCTTTTGGCGTAAGTTTCAACCCTTTTGGACAAGTATAAGTCATTCAAACGTCCAAAGTTCTGAGACTAGTGCAGTCTGATTTTCAGGCTTGCAAAGGTTGAGACTTTGATCGTATTTGACTAACTTCCCAAAAGAATTTTTCAAAACTGTTTCAACCCATTTAAATAATACTTAAAAGAGGTTAGTCTTTAAATTTTCAGAGCATTTGGAGTTAAGAACAAATAGGAATGAATTTTTCAGAACAGTCTACCGTTTCTGGCAGATTCGCGCAATCTGACCACTAACGATTTTTGAAGGGCTTAGAGGTTGAATTTAAATCTGAAATTTTTAGAAGACACTCATAACAGCTGAGGCTAAGTTCTCGCAAAATTTCAGAATTTGTGAAGACCTACAACCTAGTTTTAAAAACGTTTTAAAACTGGTCCTGAAAACAGAAACTGTTTTCAGAAGTTGGGTTTTTGGTTTAAAACTATTTTAAAAACCATATTTTCCGCACCCACTATTCAACCCCTCCCCCTTTATAGTGGTGCCTTGTAGATCCTACAATTGGTATCAGAGCACAGGAACACTCATAACAAAAGGATCCAACGATCTTAGTAAGATGGCAACCACTAGCGACAAAACCGAGCAAGAAGTTATGTCAAGCCAAGTGCCTCCACTATTTGAAAATGAGGTAAATTCTGATTCTGACTCGGATTCTGAACTATCTTATGATGATTTATATGTTGAATATCTTGAATTACATAAGTTTGCTAGAACTCTTGCAAAACAAAAGAAACGGTTAATTGAAGACAAGAAATTGTTAGAATCTTGTAACACAAATCTTGTGTCTCAATTAAACGATTCAAAAGAAGAGTCGTCTTGAATCATAAATTCATTAAGGTCTGAAATTTCATCATTGGCATCCGAGAACACTGAAATAAAATCCGAGATTTCAAACTTGAAATCAAGGAATGCGGATTTAGAGAAAATGATGAAGCAATTTGACAGAGGATCTAACATGCTAGATCGTATTATTTTATCGCAAAAACATGACAGTGATACAACCGGATTAGGATACATTGAGACAAATGATGTATCAATTAAACCAACCAAACTTGTCTTGTCTAAGAAAGTAGATACACCCAAAGCAAACGTGGCGACTAAAATAGCGCAAAAACCCCCTCTCCCCACATCTCATATCTCTTCTTCATATCGTATGAAGTATAATTATGTGCCGTATAAATATGAGAAGAAGACTAGTACACCACTCATCTCATCTCATCGTGCTTCTTATCATACAAAGAGAATTAATGTGCCACATAGAAAGCCACTGCGACATTCATATCATAAACATGCATATAGATCTCGCCCCATGCATGCAAACCAAAATGCATATCAAAAACGAAAAACATACTATATGCATGATGGGATTCTTGGCCAAAGGCCAAACGCATTTTCCCATAACGTATATTATGTTGCG
Organism: Eustoma russellianum; assembly: GCA_036186865.1. Lineage (NCBI taxonomy): Eukaryota > Viridiplantae > Streptophyta > Magnoliopsida > Gentianales > Gentianaceae > Eustoma > Eustoma russellianum. The sequence continues at coordinate 1,259,941 of AP025065.1, forward strand.
TTTTCATCACCTTTCTTACCTTTTGGAAGACCTAGAAAGGTCACCCAAATTCGGGTACCAAAAGGGAGATTTTCAAAGGGTTGAATAAATAACCCTTACGAATGCACGTTTGAGATTATTTAAAATACATGATTTTTTCATCTTTACATTCTCTTTTGATGGACTTTCCAAAATAAAGGGGGAGAGAAAGCATGATTTAAGGGGGAGAGAGATACTAATTGCATAAATCAAGGGGGAGCGAATTTGAAAATTGAAATTCAAAAGTTTAATTTATGCACAATTGGAGGGAGAGCAATGAGATTTAAATCATGAGTATAAGTTATTTTGAAAATCATCAAAAGGAGGAGATTGTAGAGAAAAAGGGGTTTGAGTGATTTTCAAACACATGATTTAAATGTGCTTAAAAACGATTTTCTTATACATGATTTAAATGTGCTTAAAAACGTGCATGACATAAAAGAGCATGATATATTGCATATTACTTGCCTTATATAATTCACATATAATGTTGCCGTACTAACAAGCCATGAAGCTTTAAATCTTACATCAAATGGCAAACATTTGTTGTGTTTATACTATTTTCAGGTACCACCATTAATGAACTAAACTAGTTCATTAAGCGAAGTACTTAGTTAATTAAACTAAGTAGTTCATTGAAGGAAGATACATTTGGAAAAGGCACAAAGGCAACAAGGCTAAGAAAGGAAAGTCTCCTCCTCCTCACTTCATCAATATACACGCCTACATACATATATAAATATATATTTTCAGATTTTTTTGAAAAAGGCACATACACATGTATTCCAACGTACTACCGACACGTTATATATTTTACGTACGTACGTTAACGTCACACCACCATACTTAACTCATATTTATGAGTATATTCAGGCCTTATATCATATGATATAAGTCATGGTGATGACAAATTAAATACGACACGTTAAAAGGTTCTAAACCGAAAATTGTCGTATCGGGCGAATACCGAAACTTCGCCAACGTGTCACATACTTGCCATAAATAGATGGCCAGCCCCTACACTTCAAAATGCTCAAAATTTTCGTGGCTATGATGTTAATTCCAGCCATAAAATCATTCCATGTGTTAAAATTGGTGGAACTGAAGTCAGCCGAGCTCAGCAGGCCGAGCAGAAGTGGCCGAGCTCAAAGACTTGGAGCTGGACAGATGCAGTGCCGAGCAGAGCTGCAGCCTCGGCCATGTACTAGAAAGTCACGGGATTGGATATATTTTGATTGGAGATTTGATTGATACAAAATCCTGATTTGGATAGAAATTTCCATGTTTATCTTTTTATATAAGGAATATCCATTAGAATCCTATTCATGGCATGATTGTGATGTATAAGGCATATCCCTTAATTGTTGCCGATCTCATTCCTATAAATCCCCTGCACAGGCGCAATGAATTGTAACTGAGAGATTTCAAGATAGTGATAGTGAATTTCTTGGCTTGCCGCCGCCATGGGTTTTTCTTTCCCTTGAGGGTTTTCCCACGTTAAATCTGGTGTTCTTCGTTTTAGTCTTCTTTTGTCAATTTTTCATTGTTTTTGTGCGTTCTTGTGATTGTCTTTATGGTTGTTCTTTACTGATTCCGCGAATCGTCCCCAACAACTGGTATCAGAGCGAGGTTTTCTGCTAGAGTGGGAGCAATGGCCGACGATAGCAAATCAAGGATTGAGAGATTTGATGGATCAAACTTTGGTTTCTGGAAGATGCAGGTTGAAGACTATCTATACCAAAGAGATCTATATCTGCCTCTTGAAGGGAAAGAGGTGAAGCCTACTGACATGACGGATCGAGAATGGTAGATTCTTGATCGCAAAGCACTCGGTGCCATTAGGCTGTCTCTAACCCAAACCATTGCGTTCAACATCTCAAAGGAGAAGACCACAAAGGATGTAATGAATGCGTTGACAAGGATGTATGAGAAGCCCTCTGCCTCTAAAGGTGCATCTGATGAAGAGGCTTTTCAACATGAAAAAGATAGAAAATAAAACGATGCGGGAACACTTGGGTGAATTTAACACAATCACAAGTCAACTTGAATCAGTTGGGATCGTCTTCGACGATGAAGTTCTGGCCTTGGTGATACTGTCAAGTCTGCCTGACAGTTGGGATGAAGTTGTTATGGTTGTAAGCAACTCATCCGGAGAAGGTACATTGAAGTTTGTCAATGTGGTAGATGTGCTACTTGATGAAGATTCAAGGAGGAGAAATAATGGCACCCCTGAAAGTTTTGGAGCCACGCTGAACATAGAAGAGCGTGGCAGATCTGCCAAGAGGGGCAATGACAGAGGTGGGAGATCACAGTCCAGGAAGAGCAAGCCAAAGGGCTCAAATCTGACCTGTTGGAATTGCAAGAAGAAGGGTCATCTTAAACGCGATTGCAGAGTCAAGAAGAAGGCTGATCAGACAGACAAGTATGGGGATGAGATACATGTTTCTCAAGCGTCCAAGTCTGATAACGATAGGCTGATTCTGAGTTGTGAGAGCCGAGCCGACGCTCTTTGGATTTTCGATACTGGGGTCTCATTTCATGCCACATCCAACAGAGGATACTTTACAAATTACAAAAGTTGAAACTTTGGGACAGTATACCTCGGGGATGATGACTCCTGTGATATTATTGGCAAGGGGGATATCATACTGACTCTACCAGATGGAAGACAGTTGAAGCTGCTTCAAGCAAAACATGTACCTCTGCTGACCAAGAACTTGATCTCAATTGCACAGCTGGCTGATGACTCTGATCTGGAAGGAAGGTTCAGCAAAACTCACTGGAAGTTAGTCAAAGGGTCCTTGATTATAGCCCAGTGTTCGAGAGAAAAAACCCTCTACAAGTTCTCAAACCAGAGCTCGGCAAACGTGGTCAGCTCGGCAAGTGATGCCGAGCTGTGGCATCAGAGGCTTGGACACATGAGTGTCAAAGGGATGAAAATAATGGCATCTAAAGGAAAGCTGGAAGGTCTATCCAACATTGATGTACCATTGTGTGAATCCTGTGTGATGGGGAAACAAAAAGATGTTCTCAACACACAAGAGAAGTCTCAGAGCAGAGAAGCTGGAACTTGTACACATGGATGTTTTGGGGCCTTCAGATGTACCCTCACTGAATTGCTCACACTATTATGTTACTTTCATTGATGACTCAACGAGGAAGCTGTGGGTGTACTTTCTGAAACACAAGTCTGACGTACTTAATATCTTCATGAGATGGAGAAGTCTTGTTGAAAATGAAACAGGGCTGAAGCTGAAGTGCTTGAGGACGGAAAACGGTGGAGAGTAATGCAGCAAAGAGTTTGAGGACTACTGTGCTGAGAACGGGATCAGGAGAGAAAAGACAGTGCCAAGAACACCTCAACATAATGGTGTCGCTGAAAGGATGAACAGAATGATATGTGAAAGGGCAAGGAGTATGAGGATACATGCCGATCTGCCGAAATCCTTTTGGGCCAAGGCGGTGAACACCGCTGTCTATCTGATCAACCGAGGACCATCTACTGCCATTGACTATAAACTTCCTGAAGAAGAGTGGACTGGCAAGAAGATCTCACTTGCCCATATCAGAATATTTGGTTGCACTGCTTATGCACTGCTGAAGCCGGATGAAAGGTCAAAACTTGACTCCAAGTCTAAGATATGTTCTCTAATTGGCTACGGAGGGGATAGTTTTGGATATAGACTGTGGGATCATGTAGGGAAGAAGGTGACCAGGAGTAAAGATGTGGTTTTCAACAAAAACATACTTTACAAGGACAGAGTAAAGAAAGAGAAGCAGGGCGTGGAGCCTAAGTACTTTGAGCAAAGTGACGGTGCTCATGCCGAGCCGAGCAGACCTGCTGATCAGACTGCCGAGGTGCCAACCTCAGAGCATGAAAATCAGGAAGAACATGTCACTCCACCCATTGCTGTTCGGAGAGAGATGAGAACCATTACTGCACCTGTCAGGTTCTCACCTTCACTTTTCTATTTGCTTCTTACTGATTGTGATAAGCGGAGCTGCTATGAAGAAGCAATGAGTTCTGACAAAAGTGAAGACTGGAGGTCACCATGGAAGCTGAGATGAACTCTCTGCAGAGCAATCTGACCTAGGATCTTGTGAAGATGCCACCAGGGAAAAAAGGCTATTCAGAACAAATGGGTGTACAGATTGAAGCAAGAAGCTGACGGCACTCAGAGGTATAAGGTAAGGCTTGTTGTGAAAGGGTTCCAACAGAAAGCTGGGGTTGACTTCACTAAGATCTTTTCACCTGTAGTTAAGCTGTCAACCATCAGAACCGCTGTTACTTCAAAAGATTTGAAGGTTCATACATTATTCTCCTACTATATGTTGATGACATGTTAGTAGTAGGAGGAAGCACTGATGACATCAAGAAGTTAAAGGAACAATTGGCCCCGAAGTTCTCCATGAAGGATGTCGGCCCAGCGAAGAAGATAATGGGACTCAGCATTGAAAGAAACAGGAAGAATCAAGTGATGAGGCCAAGCCAAAGAGATTACATCTCTAAGGTACTAAAGAAATTCAATATGGGGAATGCAAAACCGCTGTCTACATCTCTAGCAGGACAGTTCAAGAATTTGTCAAAGAAGCAATGTCCTAAAATAAAGGATGAACTTGAACGAATGAAGAAGGTTCCATATGCCTCAGCAGTATGGATTTTGATGTATGCTATGGTGTGCACCAGACCAGACATAGCCCAGGTAGTGGGAGTTGTGAGCAGATTCATGTCAAATCCTGGTCTTGATCATTGGGCTGCAGTGAAGTGGATACTAAGATACTTAGTGGGAACGCAAGACTTGGCACTGCAGTTCGGCAACGATGATCTAAACCTACTTGGCTTTGTAGACTCTGATATGGCTGGAGACGTTGATGAACGGAAGAGTACTACAGGGTATGTTATCAAGCTAGGCAGTGCTGCAATCACCTGGGTTTCAAGATTGCAGAAGATTGTAACATTGTCAACAACTAAAGCTGAGTATGTGGCAGCAGTTGAAGCTACCAAGGAACTGGTATGGCTGAAGAGTTTGCTGAATGAGCTGAAGCACCCTCAGGTCGGCTACAAATTATTCAGTGACAGTCAGAGTGCGATACACATGGCTAGAAACTCTGCCTATCATGCTAGGACGAAGAATATTGACATCAGATATCATTACATAAGAGATATGCTTGAGGCCAAACAGTTCGACTTGGGGAAGATTCATACAAGCCAGAATCCAGTAGACATGATGACAAAAGATTGTTCCGAAAGAGAAGCTTGAGCTCTGCAAGACTTCTCTTGGTCTTGTTACTTGATGAAAGTGCTAAAGTGGCGGCAGTCTGAAGAAGAAGAAGAAATTCATGATGCGTCTAAGTTATAGTCAATTCCAAGTGGGAGATTTTGTTGGGATTAGTGGAACTGAAGTCAGCCAAGCTGAAGCAGCCGAGCTGAAGTGGCTGAGCTCAAAGACTTGGAGCTGGACAGATGCAGTGCCGAGCAGAGCTGCAGCCTCGGCCATGTACCAGAAAGTCACAGGATTAAATATATCTTGATTGGAGATTTGATTGATACAAAATTCTGCTTTGGATAGAAATGTCCATGTTTATCTTTTTATATAAGGAATATCCATTAGAATCCTATTCATGGTATGATTGTGATGTATAAGGCATATCCGTTAATTGTTGCCGATCTCATTCCTATAAATCCCCTGGATAGGCGCAGTGAATTGTAACTGAGAGATTTCAAGATTGTGATAGTGAATTTCTTGGCTTGTCGGCCGCCGTGGTTTTTCTTCCCCTTGAGGGTTTTCCCATGTTAAATCTGGCGTTCTTTGTTTTAGTCTTATTTTGTCAATTATTCATTGTTTTTGTGCGTTCTTGTGATTGTCGTTGTGGTTGTTCTTCACTGATTCCGCAAATCATCCCCAACAAAATGCCCAGAAACTGGCTGCAGCAGGTAAGCATCTGGATTATGGTGTTAATTGAGTCATGTTGGGCCACCTTTGAGTGATCAATGAGGTTTGACAATGTTTAAATATTAAATGAAAATTTTGACCAACGTTTGGGTAATAAGTGAAATATTCTAGTAGATAGCATTAACGGAAGCATATTTTATTAAAGTCATGGAAAAATTGATATGTTTAATGGGAACATGAATGCATTGACTGAGGAGAGAATGTAATGCAATTACATAGATTTAAAATCTTGATATTAAAAAGAAGGATAAGAGTGTCCTTTTCAAACAAAAATCCTTCATAGCTATATAGTTTTGAAATCATCAAAGTAAGAGAGATTGTTAGAGTATGAATATCTTGATGACATTAAAACATTGAGATGTTTGAAAGGTTAGAGAAGATTAATTTACTTGGAAAAAGACTTAAGGAATAAAGTTATGAAAACTAGAAAATTGATCTATAAACATAAATCAATACGTATATTGATCTCTACATGAATCGATCAATGTGTACATTGACTTCTAAAAGGACTACATTGGTCGATCAATGTAGACCTTGTTAAAACTAGAAGCAAGGTAACGATCCATCGATCTCTGCATAGACCGATTGATGTTTCAAGTGAACATTGGACATTAATCCCTAAAATATACATTGATTCATTGAAATATACATCGACCCCTAAAAGAGAGACATTAATCGATTCATATATTTCTTGTCCAAAACTGAAGCACACTAATAATAGATTGATCTCTGAGATTGATTGATCAATCAAATTAAATAAATTTTTTTTATAAAAACAAAAAAAGTTTCATCGATCTCTAAACTGAGCACATCAATCAATTGAAGACATCAATCTATATACTGAAGACATCGGTCAACTGATGTCATGCTGAATTAAAATTTTTAAGTCGTTACAACGTCTCTATTGCTGGTTCAAATGGCTTTCTCTATACTTTACGTCCTAAATTAAATGTTCATTTATTATCAATGGCTCTAATGCTATTTTGAGTCTTTCTACACATATAAGCATTCCTAGTGGCTGAGATCCAACAAATCGAAGAATATAGTAGTTGAAGATGTGTAGAGTACCACAAGAGCAATTAATAAAGTAGTAAGAGACATTTGAGAATCCTAATAAACGAAATTGATCTCATTTATATGTAAAAAAGCATTGAAAAGACATATATACACTTTTATCTACTTCAAGCTCTGTTCTCCCTTCATCTTAACATCTCGAAGTCTTAAAGTGCTAAAAGCTCATTTAGCCTATATCGCTTGTATCGATTGTTTTATTGTGGGAGTATTGAAGCCTAACACAAATGGAATTGAAAATATTTAATATCTTGCTTGTGATTTAGACTTGATTTGAAAGTCTAACTCCACTTCTTCACTCAAAACTTATTTTGCGAAAATTCTTAAGAACTTTGCTGAAGTTGTGAAGAGCCAAGTAGAAAATCTTTAAGGCTCTTGCTTGTAGTTGTTGTAAGAGTTGCTGTTGAACAAGTTGATGTACCAATTGTTGTAGTATGAGCCTATTGACCTTTTTGAGGCAATTTATATAGTTGTTGAAAATCTACTTTGTAAACAAAATGGTGGTAGGGTAAAATCAATGAGATTGAACCACTATAAACAATGTCGCCGTTCACTATTTTTTGTCTACTCTATTTCTTTAGTGAGTATTTTAAGTTGAATGAGTTAAACCAAGAAAAACTTTAAAAATTAATGTAACATTTTACTTACCTCTCTAAAGTGGTGATTATGCATCTAACAAACTTTTCTACTGAGAATACATTATGTGATCGGGGAATTTAACGAGGAATCTTGACAACCATCCAAGAAAAAGAAACAGAAGAAATATGAAAACAAAGGGGCGATACGAGCAACCTTACCTTGCACCGCACATGCATAAAACAGAAACATTCTATTCTGTGTGGTCGGCTTTATTTTGGGGTGAGTTGGCATCATTTCATACGTATGTACATCCTTATAGTGTACCTGGATAGACTATATGCAAGGAAACTATCCTTCTTTATTAAATTGTTATCGTATATAATAAACTATGGTTTTTTTCTTGAGAGACTTTTTCTCCGTCCTTTATCTTCATATTATGAGATTAGTCCATCTCTATCAGGTTTATAAAACTCCAAGTTGACATTGTGTAATTGGATGGGATAGCGAATAAGATAAAAAGAAAATTATGAGATTATTACATCCGTATCAGGTTTATAAAAATCCAAGTTGACACTGTATAATTTGATGGAATAGCAAATGTGACAAAAAATAATAAAAGACAGTTTGTCTTTTTTGAGATCATATTGTATTATATATGAAATCACACCTTATGTTAACAAGTACCAAGACTTTTTGAAACTTGCATCAAGTGAATCCGGAGGAACGGAGAAAGAAAATGGCGAAGCTTGTTAACTACATTCTAGTCTGTGCACTCACTCTTTCTGGTTAACTTCATTCTGCTCATTTCTGTTATAAAAATATGAAGCAAGACAACAAGAAGAGAGCAAGTAAGAAAGAACTTGGCTTGAGGCGTGCAGAACACTTTCCGTAAGGAATATTTGCCCCCACTCGATGCTGCAGGGTTATAGGCAAACTTCCTCCTAGGATACAACAGCCAACAATCTCTAATCCTCAGCAAATAGGATTGAGAAACAATGAACTTTCTAAAACAAGAGTGTTCTTGAGTAAGAAGAAGAATATGGAATGCTTGATTGTATATGTTGCAAGATGAGACTTCTAATGGGTTATAATAGCCTATTTATAGGCTCTCAAACTCCAGGAAGTCGTTGGAGGAGGTTGCATGGCGATTGGACATGTCTTCTGGTGCAAAAGACGTGAATTTTCATGAAAAAACACGTCTGTCAGGACATCGATCGATCGATGTGATCGATCGATGTCCTCAGTTCAACATCGAACCCTGCACTCTGGACATCGATCGATCGATGTATGTGACATCGATCGATCGATGTCATCGATCGATGTCCTCAGTTCATACATCGATCTCATCCAAGACACATCGATCGATCGATGTATGTGACATCGATCGATCGATGTCATCGATCTATGTCCGGCAGAATACTCAACTTCATTTTCAAGCCACATAGATCTATCCATTTGATACATGGATCGACCCAAGTCATGAGTCAAGCTATTCTTGCTTATTCCAACACCATTTCACCTTCATCTTTGATCTCAAACATTCATTCTTCGTTCCATTGCCTTTACAAACTATTATAACAATCCCCCACTTAGTTTGTAAAGCAATGACATTTCATGCATTTAAGAAGTATCTTTCGATTTGAACCTCTTATTAGTATAACATCTCAAAGTTCTAACGAAATCATGATAGCTAAAAAGCCTTGAATTAGATTCCTATGTGCTAGAACCGGAAACATTATACACATGAAACCACACTCTCAATCGAAGTCCATTTTAAACCGCACTTTATGGCCTTGTGCTACCCCTAGTATTCATGAACATTTCAAGATCATTGCTTGTCGAAGCGGCACCACTTTTATGTTCATATAGGTGAAGATTAAGATAATTCCTCTTAATCCTTCATTAAGAGTGCAATGAACACTCACCCTCCTTTAACACTAACATTCCAATTCTTTAAAGATCAATATCATGCGGCTTGATTCTTTAAAGATCAATCGTAGCGCTTTAATACCTCACTTTGTGACTTGTTGTTACCCATTGAACCTTTGGCTAGTGGTATGCTAGACAAGGTTGGGTTTCTATCACAAGTGAACTTATCCCATACGTCTCAATCCCATCCCTAAAGATGTACTCTGTACCAAGTCTTTTGATAGACTCTTTGTCAACGGATCCGCCAGGTTATTGCAGGATCTGACGTACGCAATGGCTATTACACCATCAGTTATTAATTGCCTTACATAATCATGCCTAAGGCTGACATGTCTAGATTTTCCGTTATAGATTTTACTATAAGCTCTAGACATCGTTGCTTGGCTATCACAGTGTAAAGAAATGGCTGGCATCGGTTGTGGCCACAACTCTATATCCAATAAAAGATTTTTCAGCCATTCCGCTTCTTTACCTGCAGAACCCAATGCTATGAATTCGGATTCCATTGTAGAATGAGTTATGCATGTCTGTTTCTTTGAAGCCCAAGAAACAGCACCACCACCCAATGTAAATATCCAACCCGTAGTAGACTTGTTATCACCAACACTAGTTATCCAACTAGCATCAGTATAACCTTCTAACACGGCTGGAAAATTTTTATAAAACAATCCGTAACTCATAGTCCTCTTCAAGTATCCAAGTACTCGCCCGATTGCCTTCCAATGATCTATACTAGGATTACTAGTATACCTTGATAATTTACACACCGCAAAGGCAATATCCGATCTAGTGCAATGCATAGCATACATCAAACTACCAATCGCACTAGCATATTCTAATTGTGCCACCGCTCTACCGGTATATCCAGTCAATTTGTATGAGGCATCGAATGGTGTGTTTGCTTCTTTGATCTCCAAGTGTTTGAACATGTTCAACACTTTGTTTATGTAATGAGATTGACAAAGAGCAAAACCCCCACTATGTTTGGACACCTTAATTCCTAAGATAGTATCTACCTCACCCAAATCTTTCATTTGGAATTGTGAAGTTAAATACTTCTTAGTTTCATTTACTCCTTCCATATTAGTACCGATAATAAGCATATCATCCACGTACAAACAAATAATAACACTATATTTGTCTGTAAACTTGGAATATACACACTTATCTGCACCATTATGTCGGAAACCATCCTTCAAAATGGTAGTGTTAAACTTTTCATGCCATTGTTTCGGTGCTTATTCAGTCCATACAACGACCTTATCAATTTGCACACTTTGTGCTCATTCCCCGGAAGTACAAAACCTTCCGGTTGTTCCATATAGACTTCCTCGTCTAAATCACCATTGAGAAATGCAGTCTTAACATCCATTTGATGAATAACCAAGTTATTAATAGATGCTAATGCCATCAACACTCTAATGGATGTTATTCTTGCTACAGGAGCATATGTGTCAAAATAGTCTATCACTTGTCGTTGTCTAAAGCCTTTGGCTACTAATCTAGCCTTGAAAGTTTGAAGTGAACCATCCGTATTGTATTTCCTGCGAAATACCCATTTACATCCAATAGCTTTGGAACTTGGAGGCAAATCAGCGAGAATCCACGTATTGTTAGACAATAACGAATTCATCTCATCATCAATAGCTTCCTTCCAAAATGATGCATCTCTCGATTGCATCGCCTCCTTATAGGATTTTGGATCATCTTCTACGCTTAGTACAATAGGTATTTGATTAAACACCTTTGTCCTATTACCCTCAACTAAGAAAGTAATGGATTGCGAAGAAATGAAGTATGGATGTAAATGCTTTTCCTTTCTAGCACGTTGACTTCTCCTAACCTCAGTTGGAGAATCTTGATATGGAACATCAACACTAGAAGGATCATTAGTAAAATCACCAATAATAGGATCATTCAAACTCTCACTTGTTGAACTTTGATTTGAATCTGTTCTTAAGAATTTATTCTCAAGAAATTCAACATCTCTAGATTCAACAACCACATTGGATTCTAAATCTAGAATCCTATACGCTTTAGAATTTTCGGCATATCCAATAAAGACACCTTTAAGAGCTCTTGGCCCCAACTTAGTCCTCTTTAGATCCGGAACTCTATAATAGGCTAGACAACCCCAAACTCTAAGATAACTTAGATTTGGTCTTCGTTTCTTCCATATTTCGTATGGAGAAACTTTGAACTTCTTAGAAGGAATTCTATTATGAATATGACAAGCCGTTAACAAAGCTTCTCCCCACAAATTCTTTGGCAATCCAGAGTTTATTAACATTGCATTCAGCATGTCAACTAAACTTCTATTCTTTCTTTCAGCCAAATCGTTCTGTTGGGGAGTGTATGGAGCACTTTTCTGGTGTATGATACCATTCTCCTCACAGAATTGATTAAATTCAAGAGGAAAATATTCACCACCACGATCACTCCTTAGAACTTTGATTTTCAATCCCGATTGATTTTCGACTTCCATTTTATAGACTTTGAACATGTCAAAGGCTTCATCTTTATGCCTTAGTAAATATACATAAGTATATCTAGAAGCATCATCAATGAAAGTTATGAAATATCGATTTCCACCTCGGGTTAAAACTCCGTTCAATTCACAAATATCTGAATGAACAAGTTCTAAGAGTTCGGTTTTCCGTTCAACTTTCGGAAACGGCTTCTTTGTCATTTTTGCTTGTATGCATACTTCACATGTTCTTTCATTTTCATCTTTGCAAGAAATTAAGGCATGCTTAGACATGAACTTAATAGTTGTATTACTAACATGTGCAAGTCTATCATGCCACAATGAAAAAGAAGAATCAACAGAGTAAACAGAAACCACGGAATTTATATTGATACTCAACTTAAACATCCCGTCGCAAGCATATCCCTTGCCGACAAAGATACCATTCTTGGACAATATAATTTTGTCCCCCTCCATTACAATCTTGAATCCTTTCTTACAAACAAGACTAGCAGAAACAAGATTCTTAGAAATCTCGGGTACATGTAGTACGTTGACTAATAACAACTTCTTACCAGAAGTAAAGTCTAACTCTACACTACCTTTACCCAAGACTTTTGTGGCACTGCGGTTTCCCATCAGAACCTGCTGGCTATCATCCACAACATTGTAGGTCTTGAATAGATCCTTGTTGTTGCATACATGCACTGTTGCACCCGAATCGAACCACCAATCTCTTGTGATTTCGTTCGTAGCCATATGAAGTTCTGTTACCATGCCAACATGAAATCCTGAGACCATTGCAACCAGTTGATCGGTTCCAATGTCTACCAAATTCGCATTGTTGACATTCTGAGAATTACCACCCTGTTTTTGTTTCTTTCGAAACCAACAGTCTTTCTTGAGATGTCCTTTCTTACCACAATTATAACATCTCTTGCCTTTCTTGGATTCTGCTTTGTCAGTGGATTCAGAATAATCGGAGTTCTTTCTTTTGTTTCCAACCGAACTCCCTAGTTTCCCTTTGACATAATGCACTCTAGGTGCATCGTCAGAGACATGTCTCTTTACAAGACTCCTTGTCTCTTCTTCAATTCTCAGATGCTTTTGAAGTTGTTCAAGGGAAAAAGATTCGGTTGAGTGCAGTAATTTCTTCCTGTAGTCATTCCAAGTAGGAGGAAGCTTAGCAATGATTCCTCCTACTTGTAATGCCTCAGAAACCTCTACACCCAACTCTTTCAGTTTGGACACAATGACCTGTAACTCGTGCACTTGGTCCATGACTGAAAAATTTTCAACCATTTTAAAATTAAAATACCTCATCACCTGGAATTTGTTTGCGCCTTGTTTTTCGTTGTTGTACTTGAACTCCAAGGCGTTCCATATCTCCTTCGGTGATGATGTTGCCGTGAACAGATCGTAGATACGATCTGTCAAGTTGTTGAGGATATGCCCTCGGCAAAGCATATTATCCTCCTGTCTCTTCCTCCAAGCAGTCTTGACCTCCTCGGAGTCCTCTTCTTTTGGAGTTGGCAAATCCTTCAGATTTGGGTCGAGACAGTACCCAATCTGAAGTGCAGTCAGGAGGAACAACATTTTGTCCTTCCATCGAAGATAATTAGTTCCATCAAAACGGTCCAACTTCATGCTCTCTTGATTCAAGTATGTCTTTGAATCCATCTCAATTATTCCTTACGATTGTTATAAAAATATGAAGCAAGACAACAAGAAGAGAGCAAGTAAGAAAGAACTTGGCTTGAGGCGTGCAGAACACTTTCCGTAAGGAATATTTGCCCCCACTCGATGCTGCAGGGTTATAGGCAAACTTCCTCCTAGGATACAACAGCCAACAATCTCTAATCCTCAGCAAATAGGATTGAGAAACAATGAACTTTCTAAAACAAGAGTGTTCTTGAGTAAGAAGAAGAATATGGAATGCTTGATTGTATATGTTGCAAGATGAGACTTCTAATGGGTTATAATAGCCTATTTATAGGCTCTCAAACTCCAGGAAGTCGTTGGAGGAGGTTGCATGGCGATTGGACATGTCTTCTGGTGCAAAAGACGTGAATTTTCATGAAAAAACACGTCTGTCAGGACATCGATCGATCGATGTGATCGATCGATGTCCTCAGTTCAATATCGAACCCTGCACTCTGGACATCGATCGATCGATGTATGTGACATCGATCGATCGATGTCATCGATCGATGTCCTCAGTTCATACATCGATCTCATCCAAGACACATCGATCGATCGATGTATGTGACATCGATCGATCGATGTCATCGATCTATGTCCGGCAGAATACTCAACTTCATTTTCAAGCCACATAGATCTATCCATTTGATACATGGATCGACCCAAGTCATGAGTCAAGCTATTCTTGCTTATTCCAACACCATTTCACCTTCATCTTTGATCTCAAACATTCATTCTTCGTTCCATTGCTTTTACAAACTATTATAACAATTTCTCTATTCCGCATTTGTATCTCATTTTGCTATACAAAACGGGTTTTTGTTCTAACGGTTGAATAACATTTTTTTCTAGTCGGAGCAGCGCTTGTTTTCGGGCAAGAATCAACGGATAGAGCACCTCGTAGGTTTCTACAATCGTATCCTGTGAATGTGAACTGCCTGGACTATGACTTCTGCATTGAAAATGATCCTACTTTCCGTTGTCCGTCTGCATGCACATGCTATGGTAATCAATACCAGTGCGTCGATCCATAAGATGAATGATGGGAGACTTCTGGTTGGAAGAAAGCTGTGGCTTCTTCTCTTGGAATTTATCGCAGAGATACATAATTTCTGGTGTATGTTTCCCCATTTCTCTTCTGCTTGTTGCACTTCGAGATTTATCAAAAACAGATGTAGTTTGTTTAATATTTGCCCCCTAATTTACATAATCCATTTCATGTTTTCCCTTTCTTCTTAACCATGGTAATCGTTCTAGGACATGTTTCTCTATTTTCTTCCTAAATCAAACATTTCATGCGTACACTAAGATCATGATGTTATGAGTATATGTATATGCATAGTTATATATATATATATATATATATATATATATATATATATATATATATATATATACCTATGCATATATATGATGTTGTTTTGTGTGTGTGTATGTATGTATGTATGTATATGATGTTATGTGTATATGCATAGGCATACAATAACAACAATATTTTCTCATTACCTTAGAGATTCCCGCCTATGGCAGAATATGGGGTGGTCGGATGTGTGCAACCATACCCATGTGTTAGAAACACACAGAGGTTGTTTCCTGATGACCCATAATGAAAATTGCGACAAGCTGTGTCGATCAACTGGTACTCCACAATATAAGAAGTACAATTTAGTAAGTCATTTTGCTTTATTCCATCGTATTCTAAAGTTAAAAGAAGAGTATCTCTGTAGCGCCCCGCCCGAAACCAGAGTTCCGGTTCAGTGCACCCGCCATACTCTACTCCATAGAGTACAAGGCGTCGATACCATACATGTGCATGTCAACATGAATTGTAATCGATATAGCGGAAGCAACTTGTAATAAGCTCACGACACACATAATATTATTACAAACCGTTCAAATCCACACAACCACAAATACAGCTTCTCACGATAACTTTATTATATCACCATAAAATAAAGCTCACACAACAGGTACATAGCGTCAGCCTACATCTTCGCTCACGGATACTCTATCTGGGGTTCCTCCTCAATGAACACGGCATCAGGGTCCCTGTTCTCTGAAATGTTAAGAGGCAAGTATGAGCGATAACCACCTTCTTTTAATCGCTCAGCAAGTATTCTTTATAGATACTTCATGTGGATCATACATGGAAAGGCAAGTAGTAATAAAGTAACAATGTAATTACATCTCCATTTATAAATGACAGCATTATATATAAGGATAAAATAGAACATAAGATTTTACCTCATACCTGAGAGGTCATATCATTCTTCCTTAGCATATCCTTAGTCTACCTTCCGTACTTGATTACTAATCCACTTATGCTAAGGTCATAACTTGCATTCATCACATCTACGTGTATGATCTTCCTTAATCGTTCTAAGGCATAATGTTCGTACAAATATTTTAATCCTCACACAAGGGACATGATCATGACGTGATGCATCAAACATAGCTTTTCATAAAATGACTTTTCGTAAACATGACTTTTCATAACATGACATGATTTTCATAACTTGCATAACAGAACATTTTCATGACATGAAGACATAACATTTTCATCGTTGGCTATAGCACTTTTCACAAGAATAATAACACACAACGTACCGAATGATTCCCCATATAGTACATGTACAACATAACATCATGAACATAGGTACATGTGCTAACGGTGACACATTATGACTGAGATCCCGTGTCGCAGACCCGGTGTTACACTCAGCCATAACGTAAACATGGGCACCTGACACCTACCACTCCGGTCCCGATGTCAGGACAGCACTACAACATAACATAACATAACATGATCATAACATAACATGGGTCATTGGAATCATCCGTCTCGTGTTTATTATTCCTATGCATATGAACTTCAAAACATGTGAAACAACAAAACAACTTTTCCAAACTTCATTTTTTTTTGTGCAACATGAGACTCGGTCATATGAGGGTACTTTGATCATTCCACATCTTATAACAACATCGCCTACTTACTTTCATCCTACATGTCATAACATAAAGGAAATCCTACTTTGACCATCATGAATGGCCATTCGGCCATAGCATCTCCAAATCAGCCAATTTTCATGATTTTCATTCAACAACACTTTCGTAACATCTATTACATACATGTATTTCATAATTCATAACTTAAATGCCTACATCATGAAAATTTCTAATTTCTTTACATTTCATCTAAGATTTCATGACTTACATTTTATCATAACCTATCTATGTTAGCATATATATAACATGTAACATATCATGTACGTACATTATAAAAGTTAGTAGTCTTATAATTACACATACATAAATATGGCCTATTTATGTTTCATACTTTTCATAACCTAATTTACATATTTAACTTACATTCCTAACTTAACATATTCATCATATATACATATATGCTTGTATAAAAATATAATAAAATCACTTTGTCACCAAGGCCTAAGGGCCGAATATATATATATATACATACATATATATATATATATATATATATATAAATCATTTTATGATATATTATATAATATCCAAAACTTATTCATTTTCATAGCTTAATATATTCATCATATATACACATATATATTTGTATAAAAATATATTGGATTCACTTTTTGCCATTTAGGCCTATGGCCGAATATATATATATAGTATATATATAAATGTAAATCATTTTACGATATATTGTATAATATTCAAAACTTATTCATTTTCATAGCTTAACATATTCATCATATATACATATATATACTTGTACAAAATATAATGAAATCATTTTGTCATCAAGGCCCTAAAGGCCGAATATGTATATATATTATATATACACTTATAAGATCTTTTACTATATAGTATGTAGTACACCAATACTTATTCATTTCCTCTTTTTAAAATATATATTACACATATATACACATAAAATATATAAATTCATATTTTAACCTTGAAATGGCTCTAAGGCCGAATTGTATATGTTGTTTACACATATACATAACTAACGTATATATATTTGTGTATATATATATATATATATATATATATACTCATAAAACAGTGAGATATATATATACACACATATAAACTTATTCATTTTTTAAGTCTTGAGCATACATATTACACATATGCATATATACATATAAATCCGTATATGTACATACATAGATCTATACACCTATACGTATATATATATATAGAAACCGTATCTGTATATATATTATACATCAAAAACCGAATGTGTGTATATATATATACACATTGATACTCAAAACCAAATGTGTATATAAATATACATTTATACATCTATACATACTTATATGTAGATCTATACACTTATACATATATATATATATATCAACATACATACTTATAATATGTATATGTATGCGTGCTTATATATAGTGTATATATATGTATTTAGTGTGCGTGTGTATATAGTGTATATATGTATATACTTAACACTCAAATATAGATCTATACTTTCTTGAAAAGGGAGTCTTGAACATACTACATGATGATCCAATTTTGATATAAACATAAATACTTGTGAATTGTAAAGCCATGAAGGATCTAGGAAGAGTACTTGTCTTGGTTCACTTTTCTTACACTTAGATGATGGTTCCTTCACTTTGTTTGGAAGAGAGTTCTTCTTCCTTGCTTCCTAGTATGCATGGTTTTTAGGGTTTAAATGAAGGGTTAGTGAGCAACTTATGAAACTAAATATATATGGAAGAATCAAACTTAAACTTCATAAAGTTCTTACCTTGATTGTCTTTGATCCTAGATGCTACACCCTTCTTGAATCTTTCTTAGTTGATGGAGTGTTTATAGTACTTGATTTGAGTGATGTTGGTGTGAAGAAAGGAGAAGAAAATCTTCTCCTTGTTGAAGATACAAGTTTCGGCCAAGAGGGGTGTAAGGAGGGAGTTGGAATGTTTGTTGGGTTTTCTTGGAGATAGTATGGAATTTGTAGATTGAAGATGCATTATTTGAGGGGTTAAAGAAAAAAAATAATCTTTCCTACTTTCTTCTAGGGGTGGCCGGCCAAGAGTGGGGAGGGATGGGGTGAAAGACAACCTTTAGACAAGCATGGGGTGGAGGGATGGGTTAAGGTAAGATTCTTAGGCATGCTAATATTTTATTCAAAGTGTAAGATAAGTTGTCTTCACCTTTCTTTTTCTTTTTCCTTTTCTTTTATTTTGTATGTATATAATTGTTTTTTTCATTTATTTAATGTGGTATAAAATTGTTGTGACATGTATTTCTTTTTGATTTAATTTATCCTAATAGTTTAAGTTGTTACTAATTAATTTAAATGGGTTTTTATTGTATATACCCAAATGTTTGTAATATATTTGTTAATGTATTTGGTAATACAATCTAGTTTTATGAATTGTACACCTACGAACTTATATTTACGATATTGGGAGTCGTTACGACATAACGAGTTTCCGGGTTGTAACATTCTCCCCTCTTATAAAAAGTTTCGTCCTCGAAACTTACGTACCTCATACGAATAGTTGGGGATATTGCTTCTGCATTTGCTGCTCCGGTTCCCAAGTCGCTTCCCGCTCAGTATGATTACTCCATTGTACTTTCACAAATAGAATTGTCTGTCTCCTCAACACTTGCTCCTTACGGTCCACAATCCGTATGGGAATTTCTTCATATGTAACATCATCTTTAATAGTTACAGGTTGCTGCTCCAGTATATGATTCGGATCGTGTACATATCGCCGTAACTGAGATACACGAAACACATTATGTACTTGGGATAAGGTAGGAGGTAAGGCCAACCGGTATGCAACAGCTCCAACTTTCTCTAGTATCTCATAAGGGCCAATAAATCTAGGGCTCAGTTTCCCTTTAATCCCAAATCTATTCACGCCTTTGGTCGGTGAAATCGCAAATATACTTTCTCGCCTACTTCAAACTCAATCGGTCGTCTCTTTGTATCAGCCCAGATTTTGCTACGATCTTGAGCAGCTTTCAATCTATCACGTATCACCTTGATCTTTTCCAGAGTCTGCTCCACCAGTTCCGGACCCATAATAGTTCTCTCGCCAACTTCATCCCAATATAATAGAGATCGACACTTCCTTCCATACAATGCTTCAAAAGGTGCCATATCAATAGAACTGTGATAGCTGTTATTGTAGGAGAACTCAATTAACTTCACTGATTTGTCCCAGCTAACCTTGAAATCTAAAGTGCAAGCGCGTAGCATATCTTCCAATGTTTGTATGGTACGTTCTGACTGTCCATCGGTCTGCAGATGGAATGCTGTACTCATCTGGAGTTCGGTACCCATGGCAGTTTGGTAAGATTTCCGAAATCGTGAAGTAAAACGTGGATCTCTATCGCACACGATACTGACAGGTGTTCCATGTAGGCTAACTATCTCATTCATATACATACTCACCAGCTTTTCTATGGATGTCTGGATTGACATGGGTAAGAAATGTGCCGATTTAGTGAGACGATCCACGATTACCCAAATCGCATCATTATCATTGCGAGTCTTAGGAAGTCCGGTAACAAAATCCATCGTAATATGCTCCCATTTCCACTCCGGAATCTCTAATGGCTGTAATAGTCCTGCCGGCCTCTGATGTTCTGCTTTAACTTGTTGACAAGTATGACATCTCTCCACAAACTTCGCAATGTGACGCTTCATGCCGTTCCACCAATAATTTCTTTTAAGATCCTGATACATCTTTGTTGCTCCCGGATGTATAGATAACCGTGAGTTGTGAGCTTCTCTCATGATCTCTCTTTTAATTCCATCAATGTTTGGCACACACAATCTCTTTGAACCAAAGACTGCCACCATTATGCAACTGAAAATCCTTCACCGGTCGTTCTTCAAACTGCTTGACAATGATCATTAACTCAGAATCATTCTTTTGCGCCTCTTTAATCCTATCAATTAAAGTGGGAGTGATCATTAATTTAGCCAGAATATTTGCAGTTGAGTCAACCACATCCAATCCAAACTCGGCTATCTCTCTCTCTAGAGGCGTCTGCCTAGCATGGCTTGACTTCCTACTCAATGCATCTGCCACTTTATTCGCCTTACCCGGATGATAATGGATAGCGAGATCATAGTCTTTCATCAACTCCAACCATCTTCGCTGCCTCATGTTTAGTTCTTTTTGGGTGAAAAGATATTTCAAACTCTTGTGATCCGTGTAGATTTCGCATCTCTCTCCATATAAATAATGTCTCCATATTTTAAGCGCAAATACAACTACCACTAATTCCAGATCATGAGTAGGATAATTCTGTTCATAAGGTTTCAACTGTCTTGGTGCATATGCGATTACTCGTTCTTTCTGCATTAATACACAACCTAGTCCATTCTTCGAAGCGTCGCTATATACCACGAATCCCTCTCCTGATATTGGTTGTGCTAATACCGATGCCGATGTGAATTTCTTCTTTAATTCGGTGAAGCTCTGTTCGCAATCAGAAGTCTAATCATATCGCGTCTTTTTCTGCGTCAATCGAGTTAATGGGACTGCAATTCATGAGAATTCCTCAACAAACTTCCGATAATAACCTGCAAGTCCTAAGAAACTCCTGACCTCAGTCACATTTGTCGGCCTCGGCCATTCCGTAATAGCCTCAATCTTTTTCGAATCTACTGAGATACCATCCTTAGACACAACATGACCCAAAAATGCAACACTATGGAGCCAAAATTCGCACTTGCTGAGTTTAGCATATAACTGCTTCTTTTTTTAATATATTCAGTGTTATTCTTAGATGCTCTGCACGGGTCTCTTCATCCGATGAGTATATTAGAATATCGTCAATAAATACCACCACGAACTTATCCAACTGATCCCGAAATATTGTGTTCATTAAATCCATGAATGCTGCTGGTGCGTTGGTCAATCCAAATGGCAGTACCAAAAACTCATAATGCCCATATCTTGTACGAAAAGCAGTCTTAGCGATATCTTCCGACTTGATCTTCAATTGATGGTAACCAGAGCGAAGGTCAATCTTACTGAACACTTTAGCTCCCCTTAATTGATCGAACAAATCGTCGATTCGAGGAAGTGGATATCTATTTTTGATAGTGATCTTATTCAGCTCTCGATAATCGATGCAGAGTCGCATGCTGCCATCTTTCTTCTTAACAAACAACACTGGAGCTCCCCATGGTGATACACTTGGCCGTATAAACTTCTTATCTATCAATTCTTGCAACTGTGATTTCAATTCCTTTAATTCGGCTGGGGCTATTCTATACGGTGCCTTTGAGATTGGTTCAGCTCCTGGAACGACATTAATCTCGAATTCAATCTCCCTGTCCGGAGGCAAACCGGGTAGATCATCTGGAAATACATCTGTGAACCCCTTGACTACTGGAATACTGTCAATTGATGGGGTCTCAGAATCCTTGCCAAAAGCATACACAAGGAATCCTTCGCTACCCTTCTTCAGTAATTGAAATGCTTTTGCTGCTGTCAGATAAATATCATGTGGTATCTTTTTCATCTCGGAGTTCCCTTGATAAATCACTTCTTCTCGCATTGGATCCTTAATCATTACACGCTTACCACGACAATCAATGTAGGCATGGTGTTTGAACAATCAATACATGCCTAGAATAAGGTCGAAATCCCCAATCTGTATAGGAATTAGGGTAACTTCGAACTTCTGTCCTCCTATTTCTATCTCGCAATTCTTATATATATGATGTGAAATGATCACTTGATCCAGCTGCTTGAACGCGATAAGGCGTATCCAGCCTAGTCGGGCAACTATCAAGGTTCTTAGCAAACCTTTTCGATACAAAGGAATGGTTTGCACCACTATCAAATAATACGTTGGCAGGTATGTTGTTTGTTAATATAACACCTGAGGCAATTCATAATTCAGATATGCAATCCCGAAGCAAGCAGATAATATCATAAACTTTTCAAAATGAATTATATCTGTCACAACGTCTGGGGCTTCCAGAACCTCCTCATCTGTCATCACATGTACTCTGGCATTGGCCCTTGGGCCATCTCTCTGCTGAGGTGCGGCCCTCTGGGGTCCCTTCCTGGGTTCAGGACAATCTCTGATCATGTGTCCAGTCTTTCCACAATTGAAACATGCTCCAGTCTTCAATAAACAGTCTCCCCTATGTTGTTGTTGACAAGTGGCACACTTAGGTATCGCAGCTACCTGTGGCGGAGGTTGTGGCTTCGGTGGCTGAAAATTTTGTTGATGTGCACGTCCACCATCTCTTTTAGCATTCTTAGTCCACTTACTGGATTGGCCATCTCCAAACTCTTGGGGCCTTTTGCCTCGGCTGTCAGAATCACGCCTGATGATGTCCCTTTCTACTCGATAACAGGCATCCAGCAATTCACCAAAATCCTTCGGGTTGGCATTCACAATCCAGGTGCGAATGCGTGGGTTCAGTCCTCTTTCAAACTTAATCATTTTCAGTTGTTCATCTCCCATAATTGCTGGAACATATCTTCCCAATGCGGTAAATCGGTTGGCATAGTCCGCCACTGTCATTCCTGACGTCTGCATTAGAGACTCAAACATCCCTATTTTCTTCAAGGTAACTGATGGTGGAATGTAGAATTTGCGGAACTCTCTCAAAAATAGTTCCCAAGTAACTGGAGCTGGCAAATGCTGCAAATTAGTGGTCCACCATTCATCGGCTTCACCAGTCAGAAAAGGCTTGATAACCTGAGCTTTTATCTCCTCTGGTATTTGAATCAGCTCAAAATTATTCTGTACTTCTTTTAGCCATTTCTCGGCTATGTCAGGGTCAGATCCACCTTCAAAGTTAGGAATGCGGGCCTTCTTCAATTCCCCGTAAAAGAAACGAGTACCCTGCTGTGGTGGAAGTGGTGGCGGTGGCGGTGGAGGTGTCGCATGATTCTGGTGGCCGTTGTTACCTACCGTCTGTCCTATCTGTACCAAAGCTTGCAGAACAGCCTGCTGAAAATCTCCCTGACCCTGTTGCTGTGGGGGTGGAGGCACCTGTTCAGTGTAAAATGGAACCGGTCCTGTCTGCGGGGGTATCTGTGGTGGTGGAAGAGGGGGTAACTGTGCAGGTCTGTCAGCACGCGGTCTTCCTCTAGGTCGTGGAGACATCCTATTGAATGCAGCATCATTAGTAATAATTTACAATTGAAATCAATTTGTCTTCCTGACTAATTCAGAATTTGTAAAATTAATTTTTTTTATTTGGGAACTTAATAATCCAAGCAAAACTTTTAAATGTTATTTAACTATCCCTAACTATTCTAAGGATTCTATTCTAAGGATATCACTCTTGGCCCAAGATCATAACTTAAGTTCTAGGATCATCACTTAACTTCTAAATGCTTACTTTATTGTTCCCGCCGTGGATCTAGAGCCATTCTCTGATACCAACTGTAGCGCCCCACCCGAAACCAGAGTTCCGGTTCAGTGCACCCGCCATACTCTACTCCATAGAGTACAAGGCGTCGATACCATACATGTGCATGTCAACATGAATTGTAATCGATATAGCGGAAGCAACTTGTAATAAGCTCACGACACACATAATATTATTACAAACCGTTCAAATCCACACAACCACAAATACAGCTTCTCACGATAACTTTATTACATCACCATAAAATAAAGCTCACACAACAGGTACATAGCGTCAGCCTACATCTTCGCTCACGGATACTCTATCTGGGGTTCCTCCTCAATGAACACAGCATCAGGGTCCCTGTTCTCTGAAATGTTAAGAGGCAAGTATGAGCGATAACCACCTTCTTTTAATCGCTCAGCAAGTATTCTTTATAGATACTTCATGTGGATCATACATGGAAAGGCAAGTAGTAATAAAGTAACAATGTAATTACATCTCCATTTATAAATGACAGCATTATATATAAGGATAAAATAGAACATAAGATTTTACCTCATACCTGAGAGGTCATATCATTCTTCCTCAGCATATCCTTAGTCTACCTTCCGTACTTGATTACTAATCCATCTTATGCTAAGGTCATAACTTGCATTCATCACATCTACGTGTATGATATTTCTTAATCGTTCTAAGGCATAATGTTCGTACAAATATTCTAATCCTCACACAAGGGACATGATCATGACGTGATGCATCAAACATAGCTTTTCATAAAATGACTTTTCGTAAACATGACTTTTCATAACATGACATGATTTTCATAACTTGCATAATAGAACATTTTCATGACATGAAGACATAACATTTTCATCGTTGGCTATAGCACTTTTCACAATAATAATAACACACAACATACCGAATGATTCTCCATATAGTACATGTACAACATAACATCATGAACATAGGTACATGTGCTAACGGTGACACATTATGACTGAGATCCCGTGTTGCAGACCCGGTGTTACACTCATCCATAACGTAAACATGGGCCCCTGACACCTACTACTCCGGTCCCGATGTCAGGACAGCGCTACAACATAACATAACATAACATGATCATAACATAACATGGGTCATTGGAATCATCCGTCTCGTGTTTATTATTCCTATGCATATGAACTTTAAAACATGTGAAGCAACAAAACAACTTTTCCAAACTTCATTTTTTTTTGTGCAACATGAGACTCGGTCATATGAGGGTACTTTGATCATTCCACATCTTATAACAACATCGCCTTCTTACTTTCATCCTACATGTCATAACCTAAATGAAATCCCACTTTGACCATCATGAATGGCCATTCGGCCATAGCATCTCTAAATCAGCCCATTTTCATGATTTTCATTCAACAACACTTTCGTAACATCTATTACATGCATGTATTTCATAATTCATAACTTAAATGCCTACATCATGAAAATTTCTAATTTCTTTACATTTCATCTAAGATTTCATGACTTACATTTTATCATAACCTATCTATGTTAGCATATATATAACATGTAACATATCATGTACGTACATTGTAAAAGTTAGTAGTCTTATAATTACACATACATAAATATGGCCTATTTATGTTTCATACTTTTCATAACCTAATTTACATATTTAACTTACTTTCCTAACTTAACATATTCATCATATATACATATATGCTTGTATAAAAATATAATAAAATCACTTTGTCACCAAGGCCTAAGGGCCGAATATATATATATATATATATATATATATATATATATATATATATATATATATATCATTTTATGATATATTATATAATATCCAAAACTTATTCATTTTCATAGCTTAATATATTCATCATATATACACATATATATTTGTATAAAAATATATTGGATTCACTTTTTGTCATTTAGGCATATGGCCGAATATATATATAGTATATATATAAATGTAAATCATTTTACGATATATTGTATAATATTCAAAACTTATTCATTTTCATAGCTTAACATATTCATCATATATACATATATATACTTGTACAAAATATAATGAAATCATTTTGTAATCAAGGCCCTAAAGGCCGAATATGTATATATATTATATATACACTTATAAGATGTTTTTACTATATAGTATGTAGTACACCAATACTTATTCATTTCCTCTCTTTAAAATATATATTACACATATATACACATAAAATATATAAATTCATATTTTAACCTTGAAATGGTACTAAGGCCGGATTGTATATGTTGTTTACACATATACATAACTAACGTATATATATTTGTATATATATATATATACCCATATAACAGTGAGATATATATATACACACACACACATAAACTTATTCATTTTTTAAGTCTTGAGCATACATATTACACATATGCATATATACATATAGATCCGTATATGTACATACATAGATCTATACACCTATACGTATATATATATATATAAACCGTATGTGTATATATATTATACATCAAAAACCGAATGTGTATATATATATATATATACAT
>AP025065.1:1286591-1370767 GCA_036186865.1 Eustoma russellianum
TATATATATATATATACATTGATACTCAAAACCAAATGTGTATATAAATATACATTTATACATCTATACATACTTATATGTAGATCTATACACTTATACATATACATATATATATATATATACATATCAACATACATACTTATAATATGTATATATGTATGCGTGCTTATATATAGTGTATATATATGTATTTAGTGTGCGTGTGTATATATTGTATATATGTATATACTTAACACTCAAATATAGATCTATACTTTCTTGAAAAGGGAGTCTTGAACATACTACATGATGATCCAATTTTGATATAAACATAAATACTTGTGAATTGTAAAGCCATGAAGGATCTAGGAAGAGTACTTGCCTTGGTTCACTTTTCTTACACTTAGATGATGGTTCCTTCACTTTGTTTGGAAGAGAGTTCTTCTTCCTTGCTTCCTAGTATGCATGGTTTTTAGGGTTTAAATGAAGGGTTAGTGAGCAACTTATGAAACTAAATATATATGGAAGAATCAAACTTAAACTTCATAAAGTTCTTACTTTGATTGTCTTTGATCCTAGATGCTACACCCTTCTTGAATCTTTCTTAGTTGATGGAGTGTTTATAGTACTTGATTTGAGTGATGTTGGTGTGAAGAAAGGAGAAGAAAATCTTCTCCTTGTTGAAGATACAAGTTTCGGCCAAGAGGGGAGTAAGGAGGGAGTTGGAATGTTTGTTGGGTTTTCTTGGAGATAGTATGAAATTTGTAGATTGAAGATGCATTATTTGAGGGGTTAAAGAAAAAAAATAATCTTTCCTACTTTCTTCTAGGGGTGGCCGGCCAAGAGTGGGGAGGGATGGGGTGAAAGACAACCTTTAGACAAGCATGGGGTGGAGGGATGGGTTAAGGTAAGATTCTTAGGCATGCTAATATTTTATTCAAAGTGTAAGATAAGTTGTCTTCACCTTTCTTTTTCTTTTTTCTTTTCTTTTATTTTGTATGTATATAATTGTTTTTTTCATTTATTTAATGTGGTATAAAATTGTTGTGACATGTATTTCTTTTTGATTTAATTTATCCTAATAGTTTAAGTTGTTACTAATTAATTTAAATGGGTTTTTATTGTATATACCCAAATGTTTGTAATATATTTGTTAATGTATTTGGTAATACAATCTAGTTTTATGAATTGTACACCTACGAACTTATATTTACGATATTGCGAGTCGTTACGACATAACGAGTTTCCGGGTTGTAACAATCTCCTTCACTCTATTAGGATTAGAAACATATATGCATAGGTATATATTGTATTGTGCATATATGAATAAAGAATTTACTGGCCTACAGATTACTTGATAGAAAAACTTATGTTACGAAGAAAAAGCCAATTACTTATCCTCTATGTATCTCTCTAAAATTCTGCTATATCGCCAAGTACGTTATCATGTTGCATAATCTATAGCTATAATTCTTTACTGTCTCAATACGCATTGAATCAGCACATTCTGAAAAGTTTGACAAATAATCTTGACAACCATCTAAGTAATTAGAGAAAGAGTTGAAACATCTTGGACTACGTGTATCCTAAAGAGACTGTCTTAACCACACCATAGTTAGTCAAACATCAAATTAAGATTAAATTTTCAAAATATATAAGATCATAGTTTATAAAAATAATTTTTACATCATTTATGACCAAATGTTAACAAATAATGTATAAAATACTTCAATGTGACTTTACATGATGTTTGATCGGTTATATGGCGATATTTTCTAAACCAGATATAGTATTGGGCAACGAATGATAAAGGAAAAAATATCATGAACGATGCAGACGAAACATCAATGTGAACAAGGAACCATATCTTGCACCCATGCATTCTGCAGAAGCAAAAGAAAAAAAAAAGGAATACAAATATATAAACACACACGCACGTGTGTGTGTATATGTATGTATATATATATATATATATATATATATATATATATATATATATATATATATATATATATATATATATATGTATGTATATATATATATATATTGAATTACCATGGCTTTTTATGGAACCATTCCATACCAACATGATATTCAAATTCGATAACATCGCATACTATAAAGAAAGTTTCAACGTGCACCTAGATTGCTTCCTCCCCCCCCCCCCCCCCCCCCCCCCCAAAAAAAAAAAAAAAAATTCCCTCATAGAACGGTACCTCAAAAAATCTATAACCACCGTAATCCCACATGCTAAAGTGCATACTCATTTTTGGTCATGGTCAGTCACAACCAGAGTTAGACAACTGCTCCATGGCTTGATTCATGATAAATATGAAGGAGCTTTGCATCAATATCATTGATCAAGTTAGTTGATTGAATAAATAATATGCATAAAAAGCAAAGGCAATTAGCCCTTTTTCCTCAGTAATATGTACATTTATTTTTTCTGAGTCTTCAGAATTCAAAGACGCGTATCAATAACTCATTAAAAATGTTTTGATTCTTCCTCTCACTATCCTCTTCAAGCGGCTGTATGGCTAGCTGTCCATGATTGTCCAAAGATCCTGACCGTTTCAAGATTCCTTGACAAAGATGTGCCTCACTGAGCTTTTATGGAAGCAGTGTCCAATGCAAGTTGACTATTTTGTTAGAAAAACTATGTAAAAGTATTTTAAAGTGTGTTACAAATTTATAAAAATATATAAGAATGTTGTTTGGAGAATTGAGTGAAACGTGAATCGAATAAAAGACATCGAACCTTGAAAGTTGAAGTCACCGAACGTTTGGTGTGAGAATTTGAGGCTCAGCGAATCCTTAACCGAAGGTTTTGGTAAAAGCCACCAAGCGTTTGCTGACATCATTCAACGACCTCAGCAATAATGTCCTTTCTTGAGTTGATGCAACTTTTGTATCTTGAGACATCCCTTGTTGAAGAAGTACGTTAAAGTACTTTAAAATATGCTTCAAACTCATATAAAAACTTGTATAATGTTGTTTGGGAGTTTGAAAGATGATTTGAACACTTTAAACTTGAAAAAGGTCACTTGGATCGATCCATGTGTAGGCTGGATCGAACCAAGTCAAAACTGGAATAAAGTTGGTGTTCTGTTGGACATAGATCGATCACATCGATCGATCGATGTGGAAGACATCGATCGATCGATGTGGTGTGGATGCAATGTTGAAAACTTTCTGTCCAGAATAGATCGATCACATGGATCGATCGATGTGACATCGATCGATATATAGATTGATCGATGTAGGCAGGATGCAAAGTTGAAAGTTTTTGTCCGACATTGATCGATGTCCGACATTGATCGATGACATCAATCGATCGATGTACCAATAGTCAGAACTTATGATTTTGAATTGCATCTTTTGGTCCAAGATTCATCTCCATTCATATCTAAACGGCTAACAACTGACTTGAAGGTGTGAAAAACTGCTGAAATGAGTTTTAAAAGTGGTTTTTCAACACAACCCAAGGCTTATAAATATAAGGCCTTGCTATCTTGAATATAGACAACAAGCTTTTACAAAATTCTGAAATTTTCATCACTTCTCTCCTTTAACTTTCTCCTCTCATCATTCTCTTCTACTAAGCAAGTTCAATATTTTCTCTCCTAGGGCAAAGGAAAGGAAGATAGCCGTTATATCCTGGAAAGCATTTGCTTGAAGACTGTCTTGCTCTTTGGTAGGAGCAAAATTGATTTAAGGACAGTGACTATCTTGTCACATCTGTGCTTTATTGTTTACTTGGTTTCCATATTCCTACTAAATTTTTCTTATAATCTTAAAGCAATTTTTGAGTTGAATATGGCAACCAGACAAGCAACTGTTCCTGATATGTCTAAGATGGAGCCATTTGATGGTAAATTCTTCAAACGATAGGCGGCCAAGGTGCTCTTCTTCCTGGAGATGATTTCTGTTTCTTATGTGTTAACATGAGACAAACCATTGGATGAAACAGAAAGCATCAAATATGAGGCTGACAGCACGACTTGTAGAGGACACATTCTGCACTTCCTCTCCAACTTGTTGTTTGACATCTATGTCAAGTTTACGTCAGCACGGGATATATGGTCAGCACTTTATAACAAATATGGCTCTGAAGATGTTGGCAAAAGAAAATATGTGGTCAGCGAATTTCTGAAGTTTCAAATGGTGGACCACATACCTATTAATGATCAAATTCACCAATACCAGCAATTGGTGGACAACTTGAAGCAAGAAGGCATTAAGATCGATGTGACTTTTCAAGCAACCTCCTTGTTAGAAAAGCTTCCATCCTCTTGGAACAAATACACGAAGAGAGGAAAGCATGATGATGCCAAGTTAACATGGATAGAGTCATCAAACATATTCGTATTAAAGAAAATAATGGGCTGGATGACAAGCAAAGTGATGAAAGAAACTCTCAAGCCAACGTGGTGGAGCACAAACCCAAAAAGCAAAAGATTCAGCACAATGGTAAAGGTAAGACTTTTGTACAGGGGCAAGGTCAGAAGAAACTCAAAGGAGCCTGCTGGGTATGTGGAAAGTTTGGTCACTGGGCAGCCAAGTGCAACCAGTGAAAAGGTCAAACTAGTAATCAAGCACATCTAGTGGAATCTTCAAAGGCGGACGAAGAAGTCATTGATGCGGTCGTCTATCCAAGGTAAACCTTGTCAGTGGTGCTATAGAATGGGTGGTAGACAAAGGGGCTACCAAGCACATTGCTACCAATAAGGATCTATTTTTTGATTATCAAGAAATAAGTGATGGTGAACAAGTCTTCTTGTGAGATGCACACGGTATCCAAGTTCTTGGGAAAGGAAAGGTACTTCTCAAGACTTCAGGCAAAAGACTGGAATTAAGCAATGTGCTACATGTGCTTGTCATGCATAGGAACTTGATCTCCGAAGTACTACTAAACAAGACTAATATCAAATTTGTTCTTGAATTTAATAAGCTTGTACTTTCTAAGACTGGGGAATTTGTTGGGAAAGGGTTTTGCTCGGGAGGTTTACTTGTACTTGATGATGTTTGTGTTATGAATAAGAATGCATCTAGTTCTGCTTATATAGTTGATTCTCTTGATGTTTGGCATGCAAGACTAGGACATGTTAATAAGAATGCTTTAAAGAGGTTAAAATTTACTAACTTGATTTCCTATGCATGCGAAGATGACTTTAGAAAGTGTGAATATTGTGTATAAGCAAAAGATCATAAGAAGTCATTTAAATCTGTTGAAAGAACAACTGATAAATTGGAACTTATACACAGTCATCTTGGTGACTCTAGAGGTTACATAGGTAAAGGTGGTAAGAATTATTACATCATGTTCATAGATGATTTTTCTAGATTCACTAGAGTCTATTTGTTGGTTCACAAAGATGAGGCTGAAAAGATGTTCTTTAAATATAATAACGAAGTTGAAAAAAAGTTAGACAGAAAAATCAAAAGGTTATGAATAGGTAAAGGTTGTGACTATAGTATATTGTCTTTACAAAAGTTTTATGAGAACAGTGGTATTATTCACGAATTTACACCACCTTACACCCCTCAATCTAGCGGAGTTGCTGAAAGAAAAAATAGATCTCTTAATATATGATGAATGACATGCTTATAAGTTCTGGCTTGCCTAACAATTTGTCGGGGGAAGCAATCTTATTAGCATGTCATATCTTGAACAGGATCCCATATAAGAAGAGCAATAAGACTCCATATGAACTCTAGAAAGGCTACGCTCCTAACTTATATTACTTCAAAGTGTAGGGGTGTTTAGCCAAGGTTGGAATACCAGATTTCAAAAGGAGTAAAATAGGCTCGAAAACACCAACGATTGTGCTTTCATTGGTTATGTTCAAAATAGTGCTGCTTACAGATTCTTATCTCTAAATAATGGTTCCATTATTGAGTCCAAGAATGCAAAATTTTTTGAGCATATTTTTCCTATGAAGAAAGAAGTAACAATTAACTCAGGATATGAAAAAGGTAGGTCTAGTAAGATTGTACATAGTGACAATAACTCACCTAGGAGAAGCAAACGGAAAAGAGTAGAAAAATCATTTGCTGATGATTTTGCTACTGCCTTCATTTTGTAAGACGATGCGAAGACTTATCAAGAAGCGATAAAATCCATAGATTCTAAGTTATGGAAGGAGGCAATCAATAGTGAATTACAACAATACTTGGGAACTTGTTGATTTACCTAGGGGCTGTAAACCTATAAGTTGCAAATAGGTCTTTAGAAAGAAGCTATAGGCTTATGGTACAATCAACAAGTTTAAGGCTAGGCTTGTTGCTAAGGGTTTCACACAACAGGAAGGGATAGATTTCTTTGAAACCTATTCTCCTGTGGCTAAGATCACGTCCATTAGAGTATTAGTAGCACTAGCCTCAATTCATAAATTGGTTGTACATCAAATGGATGTTAAAACATCATTTCTAAATGGAGATTTAGATGAAGAAATTTATATGAAACAACCATAAGGAATGACAGCTAAGGGCCAAGAACATTAAGTTTGTAGATTAAAGAAATCTTTGTATGGTTTAAAACAAGCGCCCAAGCAATGGTATGAGAAGTTTGACAATGCCATGTTAACTAATGGATATGTTGTAAATGAAAGTGATAGATACATTTACAGCAAGTCTAATAATCTTGATTGTGTGATCATTTGTCTTTATGTGGATGATTTGTTGATTTTTGGAACAAATATCGATGTTGTGAATGATACTAAATCTTTCTTGTCCTTTGTTTTTGAAATGAAAGACATGGGTAAAGCGGATTTAATACTTGGTCTCAGATTAGTAGAGAAATGTGGGGGGTATATGCTTTCTCAATCTCATTATGTCGAAAAGATTTTGAGGAAATATTATCACTTTGATGTTAAACCTGTTTGCACTCCATATGACGCATCTCTGAGGTTTAAAAGGAAAAAAATAACGATGTATCTCAATGTGAATATGCTAGAATCATTATTAGTGTCGTGTATCTAATGAATTGCACTAGACCAGATATTGTAAGCTAGATATACTCATAATCCTAGTAAAGAATATTGGGATGCTTTAAAGCGATTATTGAGATATCTAAGAGGTACTATGGATTTAAGACTTACGTTTAGTGGTTGTCCAGCAGTGTTAGAAGGTTATTCTGATGCCAATTGGGTCACAGATAATGATGAAATAAACTCCACTAGTGGGTATGTATTTACTTTGGGTGGTGGTGCTATTTCATGGAAATCTTCTAAATAAACTTGTTAAGCTAAATCAACAATAGAATCAGAATGTGTTGCTTTAGAACTTGCATGTACAGAAGCGAAATGGTTAAGGAATCTACTTGTTGATATTCCTTTGTGGACTAAGTCTATGCCTTCTGTGTTTATTCATTGTGATTTACAGACAGCGATCGCTTGAGCAAAGAATAAGATATACAATGGGAAGAGCCGTCACATCCGTTTGAGACACAATATTATGCGTGATTTGATTAGTTCTGGGGTGGTTAACTCGGAGTACGTGAGAACCGGGTTGAACTTTGCAGACCCCTTAACTAAAGGACTGAACCGTAAGACGGTTCTAAAAACATCGAGAGAAATGGGACTGCTTCTGTCTGATGTGAACTCTCTATGACAAGAACCCAACTCAGTATTAGTAGAGATCCTACAAACGGAGTTCAATGTGGTAAAAACGTGTCATAGAAGAGTTCTGTTAAGTACTATCATATATGTCCCTTCATGTGTTGATGTCTGAGGATAGTACTTACTACATGTTTGAGGGTGAGATTTAATCTCTTAATGGATAGTTTATAGCCATTATAAATGGTGGTGTGTTGCAGTACACGCTTGATGAATATCACCTATGTAAGTGTGGAAGTGGGGCCGCTTTCTATGAGAGCCTGAACAACTCTCTAGATCATTTAAGAATCTTGGGATTGGGTGCAGGGCCATTAATGCACAATACCGCGAACTTGTAAGAAGTAGATTATGGCATGTCATTTGTGTGTTCATATAAACAGTAGTGAAATATGTGGTTCAAGACGATTGTCACTCTATTTCCGTTTATATAACTACAAATTGTACTACCTGACAGTTCAAGACGTTTGTCACTGCTCTGTTATGTGTCATTATCTTTGTTTGATAGTGGAGAGGTCAGTTTATTACCATTCTGGAATATTTGTATATAAGTTTGGATCATGTGGGGGATTGTTGGAGAAGTACGTTAAAATACTTTAAAATGTTCTTCAAGCTTATATAAAAACTTGGATGATGTTGATGTTGTTTGGGAGTCTGAAAGATGATTTGAACACTTTAAACTTGAAAAAGGTCACTTGGATTGATCCATGTGTAGGCTGGATTGAACCAAGTGAAAGTTGGAATAAAGTTGGTGTTTTGTTTTCATAGATCGATCACATCGATCGATCGATGTGGAAGACATCGACCGATCGATGTGGTGTGGATGCAATTTTAGAAACTTTCTGTAACATAGATCGATCACATGGATCGATCGATACATAGATCGATCGATGTAGGCAGGATGCAAAGTTGAAAGTTTTTGTCTGACATCGGTCGATCATATCGGTCGATTGATGTACTAACAGTCAGAACTTTTCATTTTGAATTGCATCTTTTGGTATAAGGTTCATCTCCAAACGGCTAGCAACTGACCTGAAGGTGTAAAAAACTGCTGAAATGAGTTTTAAAAGTTGTTTCAAACAAAAACCAATGCTTATAAATATAAGGCCTTGCTATCTTGAATATACACAATAAGCTTTTACAAAATTCTGAATTTTTCAGCACTTTTCTCCTTCAACTTTCTCCTCTCATCATTCTCTTCTACTAAGCAAGTCCAATCTTTTTCTCCTAGAGCAAAGGAAAGGAAGATAGTTGTTATATCCTATGAAACATTTACTTGAAGACTGTCTTGCTCGAAGACTGTCTTGCTCTTTGGTAGGAGTAAAATTGCTATAAGGATAGTGACTATCTTGTCACGTCTCGACTTTATTGTTTACTTGGTTTCCATATTCCTACTGAATTTTTCTTACATCTCTTTCAATCGAGAATTGTCATAAACTAACTTTGGAAGTTACCTTCTACAGAGATGTGTTAATTTAAGATCTTGTTTGTGAAACAAAGTTATAAATACAAGGATCATATGTTTTGAAGCTTACTATTGAGACACTTTTGAAAAACTTTGGAAAATTCTGTACAGTTTCTCTTCTTCTTCCTCTTCCTTTTCTTCTTTTTCTCTGATATTAAATCTTCTTATACACAAATTGAAACTTCTTTTCACAAAGCAAACAAACTGCGAACAGAAGTAAATCATTATATCCCGAAAATCATTTGCTGGTATTTCATCTTGATCACCGATAGAAGCAAATTTCTTTAAGAATGATGCAACCTTAGTTATGTCTCGTCTATTATCTTTATTTTGTCTCGTTTATCTATTGTTTGGTTACTATAATGTTGTCGTATTTCCTTTCTTTGGTTTTCATACCATTGTAATTCTTCATCAATTCATTATATTTACAAAGAAACTTCATCTTTTAGTGATTTACTCCAATGATGTTCTCTTCTGTTTTTTATATACTTCAACTTAGTTCTGTTGTGATTTTTTTTTCATTGCTTAATCATCTTCTATATCCTCCAAATTTAAACTTTCCATTATATTTCAAGATGATAGATGTGGTGTCTCGATTCTTTATGTGTGTAATTATTATATATTTGTGGCTAGAATTCTCTGAACGATTTCAAGGGAGCGTGAGCGGAGCCTTGTGAAATATTCAATCTCTCTTCTCTGATTTGATGCAACAAGAATCTGATTTGCAGCAACAAAAACACACATTTACCGATTCCTTCAAACACAAAGCCAGTCCTTCTTCCTCACTTTTCATGCCTCTCTCGATCTCCTTTTTCCTGTGATTTTATGTCACTTTTTTTCTCTTTTTGCAAAAGCTTTGATTGAGATATCCATGGTGATATGACAGTGCAAAGGGTTTTCACTAGCTGAGGGAGAACGTCTAATAGTTTATAGGTAGGTCCCAATAGTCAACTAATAATAATATAATAACATAGCAAGACTCCATGTTTTGCATATTTTTTATCGACAAATGTCAATTTCTCCTTATATGATTAGTTAATAAACGTTTAATATTTATTCATTGACCACCATAAAACTTTCAGTTTAATATGATTTTTTTTTAATTTGCCCAGCGGAATGTTTTCTGGTCTTACGTAAAACAAGACTTTACACTCATGATACAATGTTTTGTTCCTTTTGTTTGTCCCCTATCCCCTAACACATGTTGCTTGCCTTGCAGATATATGATCAAAAACTCTTTCCCCCTATTGGATTGATTTAAAATCCCTGAATATACCCCTTTAATCGAATCAATGGATAAAGTAACAAATTGTGAAAATTATATATTGCTTCATTGTTGATGTTAATCTGTCCACCACGTAATGATCCTACTACTGATGAATCTGGAGTGATCTAATGATTCACGACCTCCCACCAATTGTTGATGCATCCTTGAACGGATTCAACAATTCACCTGATGAATCTCACATGATCTAAGGATTCATGACCTCCCACCAATTGTTGATGCATCCCTTGAACGAATTCAACAATTCACTGTTTTACCCGATGAGGAGGCTAGGCAGTGTGGGCTTTATAGAAAAACTGACACACCCTCCATCTCTACTGTATAGGCCAGCGGTTATAAACATTGTATTAGGAGGTGAAGGGCCTCCTCATTTATATAGAAGGAGAACGGAAGAATCTTGGGTATGGGGTTCAGAGTTTTGTCTGAAACCAAACCCTCTCTCTTTATGGATAGAGATTTCATTATTCCAAATACCTTAGGATATACTGGATATTATCATCAAGTTATCTTTATCCAATGTTAATTATTATTTAAAATTTAATAATTTATATTATCTAATATTTAATATTAAATATTATTTAATATTTAATTGTTATGTACCAACGGTTATCTACTAGCCATAGCCCCTCGGGAACCAGACGTCGTACACTTTATGGTCGTTGCACTTTGAGCCCATCCATCGCGGTATTTGACCATATGACTTTCTACATATTCGGGGTTCCATTTCAGATCACACTATACATCCATGAACATACCCCATGATCATTTAACGTATAGATGTTTTACGCAATAATTAATATTATTATGTGGCATATGTGACATATAACATTATCATATATAATATCCACCATATGATTAATTCGTGTACACTTAATCAACATGCTGCGCATTACACGTATCTCGAATTAATCCCAACATCCTCATCAACAATCATGGATCGTCGATCCTCAATGCTTCATTAATGGTGAGATTTGTAATCATTCATGGTGAGATATTATGTGCATACACATACTTCTACTAAGTATATCATTTAACGTTTTTTGATTCGTATTAATTGGACAAGTAGCCTTTAGTTTAGTTGGTTGTAAAAGTAGAGGTAAGAGTTTTTTAAACTTATTATCCTGTTAAAGTAAGTCATTTACCCTAACTTTTATTTTGAGTATCGTCATCTACCTTAACTTCAACAACAACATTACCTCATTGTCTTAGAAGTTTCCATCTATAACGAAATATAGGTGGTCAGATGTACGCAACCATACTCATGTGTTAGAAACACAGAGAGGTTATCATCTACCTTAACTAATAGAGAGTAAATCAATCAGTTGGAAAGTTAGAAAAAAGGACGACAAAAGCCAAGGGCGTCATCCGGTCATGTTAATTAATTAGTTAATTTGAATTTAAAATTTAAAACAAATAATATCCTAAATCTACCCAAATCCCATCCCCTATCCCTTAATTTTCGCCCCATCCCCCTCCATTAAACCCAGCCGTTAGCCCCCCCCCCCCCCCCCCCCACGCAGTCAACACAACAACAAACAAAAAGAAAAAAAGAATAGGGCAACAGAAGGAAAAGGGAGGCGGCAGTAAAGAGAAAGGAAAAGGGAAGGAGAAAAGAGAGAATGGAAGGAAGAGAGAAGGAGAAGAAAAGGAAGCAAGGCGTTCTGGTTCATACACTATTCTGTATAATCGTAGAATTTATCATCAATCAGGTAGGTTTCCTTTTCCTCTCCAATTGGTACAACCCAAGCATGCTTAGGTGGTATTCTATGTGTTTTCATTGTTTTTAATTTTTAAATTTCATAGCATGTAAATTATCTTGAAAAGTATGAGATTTTGGAGTCTGTGGAATGCGTGTATTGTATTGCATGCCTTGGATTTGATGTTAGGGATAAATTTGATAATAAAAAATAACCCAAATCGTTGTAAAATTAGAGTTTTCCGTTTTGTTTTGGCCTTAGTATAGGTTCCCATAGAAATAGGTGGAAACATGGATCGGGGTCGAAAAACGGACGCTGGAGGCTGCCGATGCGCCTCACGCTCCGCCAGAGTGACCGCACGTGAGGTCGCACGCACCTTCTGGAGTCACTGGACGCAATAAGTATTTAAAAAAATTAATTTGCTATAGGGCCGGCCTACCAGCGCGCAGACCAGGCCAGCCCCTTAATGGGCCGCTGGCTGGTGACTGCAGGAATAGCCCATTAGCATAATTATAAAAAAAGGGGGAAGGCCGGCTTAGCAGACCGGACCGAATGGCCAACAGACCGGGCCAGCTGTTGGCCGGTCCAATTAACGCAACCGATTAAAAAAAGGGTCAGGCGTAGCGGATGCGGGCTGGGCCTAGGTGTAGCGGACCGGGGTCGGCGAAAATATGTCGGCCCCATTTTAATTTAATTACTTAAATTTTTTCTGAATTTCTGGAAATTGTATAATTGTTATTTAATTAATTTAAAATAGTAATAATTACATAAAAAAATTAAATAAATATCAAAAAATTATAAATAAATTCCAGAAATTATAAAATGTTGAAATTAAGTTATTTTCACTAAATTTCTATATTTCTAATAATTTATTTAATTCAGAAATTTAGGTAATAAATAGAAATAAAGAGAAAAAATGAGAAAGAAATATAAAAAAGGTCCGATAAATGTATACAAGCCGTGAAAAAATGGATTTGAGTCCATACAATGTTTAGTTAGCATTCGAGCAATAACCGAACCTAGATTTGAGTGCCGGAGGATGGTGAGGATGGGCCAGGGGCCTCAGGCGATTGTGTTTTTGCATTCATGGCGCCTGCATTGCATTTATGGTGGGTCGTGATGTACGAGTAACGGGCGGTCAGTATGATGTACGGTGGCGGGGCCACGCACACTCAGTATGGTGATTGTGGGTGGGTACGACCCACAACCACTCAGTAGGAGATCATGCATTGCACGGTGGAGATATCGGCATCCTGTGTGACATGATTTTGTTGCGTGTGACATGCATAGCTGGACATGCATCATGATGTTAGCATTCTTTATCTGGAGTGAATTACTTTTCCGCATTCTTTCATATGCTTATGTGATATCATGTTATATGTGCTATGTGTTATATCATTTTTGTATGCTCGTCTTGTACTAGTTGGAGGCAGAGCCTACGACTATGTCTTTGTTGAGGACGAGACTGATACGGTAGAGTGGGCAGACTGATGGCCGCATCTAGGACACGAGGAGACCTTGTGGTTATTTGTTATTATTATATTGGGATTTCATCAGAAACTACCCTATTCAGATTGATAGCACTTAGACGTTGGCACGTTGACTTTATTGTCATTACTGATTTATCATTTTATGAGGATTTTCTTTATTCATGTAATTTAATGTTATGGTAATGCGTTTCCGCGAGAAAAATTTCTACGCCTTTTCGGGCATGTAGGAATTTGTTTCGACACCTTGTATTCTCCTTAGCAAGATATGGCGGGTGTACTGTTCCCGATGCAAGGGCACGGGAGTGGGGCGCTACAAAGGACTGATAATGGTTAGGAGTTTAAGATGGATCATTTCTTTATGACAAAGGATATTATTCATCAAACCAGCTGTGTCAACACTCTACAGCAAAAAGGATATTATTCCATTCTCTCTTTCTCCTTCTCCTTGGAGAAATTTTTCGCTGTTCATCTAGTCTTCGTTCTTGATCATTTGATTTCGTTTTCTTCGCTTGATCAGAGTAGCTAATTTGGCATATATCTAGGAATATTGACTATTTCAAGATATATTGAATTAACTCGTTAAAAACACTTTGAATACTTTATACAGCGACCATACCCAGATTCTCGAGGGACACAAGGACTCCATAAAGAAAAGTTAATATACAAGCTTTGACTTTCTCATGTAGATTTGGACATCAATCGATAAATTTTAATGATGAATAATTTCTCTCTTTTTCCTTCTTACTCAATACATAGAGGTAACTTATATATAATACATAATCTAATCTATTCAAATCTTATTTAAACTAATCTAATCTAATCCTAACAAAATGACACCAAATCACTTCAAACTAAAATAAAAAATAAAAAAGTAAGATGATAAGTTAAATATAACAGTATAATTTAAGATATCTCCTATAAAAACATACACCACTATCACGACCACCGCCCCAAGTTGGAGGGTGAAGGCGCAAAGCCTCAAACGTGCATATAGGGCACTGTAGTCATCAGTACCGTCCAAACAACTCGTATATTTTCCTAGCCGCACATCAAGAATCGTCACAGAAAAAAAAAAAAAAAAAACCCCTCGTTCAATATAAATTTGATAAATTTCCTTATCAATCAGATTGGTTGGTCGTAAATTCACAATGTCATCATATAATTCAAGTTCATGAACAAATACAAATAAAATATGACACGAACTAAACAACAACATTACCCCATTGTCTTAGAGGCTCTTACTTATGGCGAGGTATAGAAAGTCGGATGTACGCAACCATACTAATGTGTTAGAAACGCACAGAGGTTTTTTTCCGATAACCCATAATGAAAATTGCGTCAAGCTATGTCGATCAACTGTTACTTCACAATATAAGAAGCGCAGCAATTTAGTGAGTGATTGTGTTTAATTCCATCATATTCAAAGTCAAAAAATAATGGGTCTTTCTTTTGACTTTCACTCCACATCCATAAACGTCTTCAAAAAACTTCATAGTTTCAATCCACTTGAGAAAAGAAAAAAAGAAAAAACAGTGGAGCAATATATAGATCAACAAAAAAAAAAAGTTTCATGGAAAAAAGTTAATTACTATAGATGTCGATGGCTTGGCTTGGATCACCACAAACCAAAGAGTCGAATCGATAGTTTCTTTTACCCATGTCGACCAAGAAGGGAAACAGCGGATTTGAAAAGCGCAATCGGAGGGCAAGCGAGGCTGCCTATAGCCACGCCAATTGATAAAAGGCAGTAGAAATCAAAACCTAGGTTATAGAGAGTTAAGAAGACATGGGCAACATAGAGGGTTCGTCTTGATTCATTGGTATTACCATTTACATTGTTTTCCAAAAAAAACAAGACGTGGACAACATAGAGGGTTTGAGAAGTGGCTCTGATACTTTATAAATTTCAATCAACAAAAATTCATTCGGAGAGTAATTTCCCATACCCGCCATAGACGGGAGCTCTAAAGTTTGAGGTAATGATGTTGTTATTGTTGTATACATAGTATATTTAAACATCATGACATGTAGACATACACTCATTTAATCTTGAACTTTGACCTTACATTGACATGCACGTGATTTCTTTTAGTACTGTTCTTCCATGTTATGCCTTCTCTTTACTTTAACTTCTTCATTTCATTGGTTACATTTGAATTGTTTTCTTTTCCGTTTCTTTCTTTGAGCTTTCGGCATATGAAATTTTAGCAGGCAGCAGTGTCTGTAGTCTTTTATTCTATGCAATAAGGTTCTTTAATATAATATGCTAGAGAAAATACATTCATGTATAGATAGGCCAAACCCTTTGATTTACTTTCTTTTCATTATTAACCTTTCTTTAAGTTGATGGGCATTAAGAGAGTTTTGTTTCGAATAGTTTTTCCTTTAGTCTAAGACCATGTATTATGATCTGACCAATAGACGGTATTTCTATGTAATCACATCAACTCAATGCTTTCATTATCTTTGTACTTTATGGACATGGCTCCAACCTATCACATATTTGTTGTCGGAATCCTATTCTCTCAAGTGCATATAGTTGACCAGGACGATGAAACCATATTAGCATTTAATCTCATTTAACATGGCTCACGTTATTTCAATTCAGGTTTTGTTTTTATTATCTTGCTTTGCTTTTTTAGTTTATTAGTGGCCGTGCATTTTCTATTTATTACCTACCAATCAGCAAGTACCTAACAACAAGTATCAAACATTCGATTTATAACATGTTTCCATGTAACAACGGTTGGAAAAGTACTTAAAAGTATTTTAAATCTTATGATCCAACCTTGTATAATGTTATGTGACCTATTGGTAGGAGATTGTGTGAAGTTTGGAGTATTTTATGAACAATGGAAGGAAATGGGAGCATTCCAAACACATGAAGCGCCTAATGTAGGCGTTCAAAGTGTTCTGAAACACTTCCAGAACACTTCGAACGCCTTGTATAAGTGTTCGAAGTGACATGAAGCTCCTGATATAGGCGTTCGAAGTGTTCCAACAAGCTTCCAGAACACTTCGAACACCTACATAAGGCGCCTGAAGTGTTTCGATTGTTCATAAAAGATGCAACTCCTGCACCAAATGACGTCTCCTTTCATATTGAACAACCATGGATCATCCTAGGGGGTGAATAGATGCAGAAAAGAGTCATTTTAAACATTAGTTTTGTAAACTCAAAGCCTATAAATAGTAGGCTTTGCTATCTTCAACATATACTTGAAAAATTCTTCAATTCTTGTGAAAATTCTGCAGCATTCTTCTCTCATTCTTCACTATCATTCTATTCTACTAAACAAGTTCAATACTGTCTCTCTAAGAGCAATAGAAAGAAAGTAAGCCGTTATATACTGGGAAGCATTTGCTAGAAGTATACCTTGCTCTTCGGTATAGGCAAAATTGCTTTAAGGACAGTGACAAACCGTCACGTCTCGGCTATTCTATATTTCTGAGTTGCCACTATTCTCTGTAATTTTTTAACAATCTTAAAGCAATTTTGTGATTGAATATGGCAACTAGACAAGCACCAATTCCCGACATGTCAAAAATGGAGCCATTCGATGGCAAGTTCTTCAAGCGATGGGCGGCCAAGGTGCTTTTCTTCCTTGAGATGCTCTCAGCTTCATATGTGCTAACCAAAAAGAAACCAATGGATGAAACTGAAAGTATCAAACATGATGCTGATAATACAACTTGTAGAGGACATTTATGTCAAATTCTCATCATCAAAGGAGATATGGACAGCACTTGAAGATGTTGGCAAAAGAAAGTATGTGGTCAGCGAATTTCTGAAATTTCAAATGGTGGACCACATACCAATTAATGATCAAATTCACCAATATCAGCAATTAGTGAATAACCTGGAGTAAGAAGGCATCAAAATAGACAAAACTTTCCAAGCAGCCTCATTGCTAGAGAAGCTTCCATCTTCTTGGAACAAATACAAGAAGAAAGGGAAGACTGATGATGTCAAACTCACAATGGATGGTGTCATCAGACATATACGAAGTGAAGAAAACAATAGGCTTGATGACAAGGAAAGAGACGAAGGAGGCTCCAAGGCCAATGTGGTGGAGCACAAACCTAAAAGATAAAAGACCCAGAGTAATGGAAAAGGTAAGCTTTTTGTGTAGGGACAAGAACAGAAGAAACTCAGAGGAGCCTGCTGGGTGTGTGGAAAACTTGGCCATCGAGCGGTCAAATGCAACCAGCGAAAAGGCCAGGCTAGCAGTCAAATACAT
Organism: Eustoma russellianum; assembly: GCA_036186865.1. Lineage (NCBI taxonomy): Eukaryota > Viridiplantae > Streptophyta > Magnoliopsida > Gentianales > Gentianaceae > Eustoma > Eustoma russellianum. The sequence continues at coordinate 1,304,362 of AP025065.1, forward strand.
CTCGTGGAGAAGAAAACAAAGGATGAAGAAGCCATTGTTGCAGTCGTCTTATCTGAGGCAAACTTTGTCAGTGGTGCTTCAGAATGAGTGGTAGACACAGGAGCTACCAAGCACATTGTTACCAGTAAGGATCTATTTTTTGATTATTAAGAAATAGGTGATGGAGAACAAGTCTTCTTGGGAGATACACATCGAATCCAAGTTCTTGGAAAAGGAAAGGTGCTTCTCAAGTTGACTTCGGACAAAAGACTGGAATTAAGCAATGTGTTACATGTACCTGCCATACATAGGAACTTGATTTTCGGAGTACTACTGAACAAGGCTAATATTAAATTAGTCCTTAAATCTGATAAGCTTGTACTTTCGAAGAATGGAAAATTTGTTGGGAAGAGATTTTGCTCCAGGGGCTACTTGTTCTTAATGCTACTTGTATCATCAATAATAAAAATGCATCTAGTTTTGCTTATATTGTTGATTCTCTTGCTATTTGGCATGCAAGACTAGGTCACATTAATAAGGACGTCTTAAAAAGATTAAAGTTTACTAACTTGATATCATATGCATGCGAAGATGACTTTAGAAAGTGTGAATTTTGTGTAGAAGCAAAATATCATAAGAAGTCATTTAAATCTGTTGAAAGAACATATGCTAAGTTGGAACTCATACACGGTGATCTTGGTGACATTAAAGGTTACACAAGTAAATGTGGTAAGAATTATTACATCACGTTCATAGATGATATTTCTAGATTCACTAGAGCCTATTTTTTGGTTCACAAAGATGAGGCTGAAAAGGTGTTCATTAAATATAAAAACAAAGTTGAAAATTAGTTAGACAGAAAGATCAAAAGGCTAAGAACAAATAGAGGTGGTGAGTATAATATATTTTCTTTACAAAAGTTTTATGAGGACAATGGTATTATTCACGAATTTACGTTGCCTTACATCCCTCAATCCAACGGAGTTCTGAAAGGAAAAACTGAACTCTTAAGGATATGATGAATGACATGCTTATAAGTTCTGGCTTGCCTAACAATTTGTGGGGGGAAGCAATCTTATCAGCATGTCATATCTTGAACAGGATCCCATATAAGAAAAGCAATAAGACTCCATATGAACTCTGAAAAGACTATGTTCCCAACTTGGATTACTTCAAGGTGTGGGGGGTGTTTAGCCAAGGTTGGAATTCCAGATTTCAAAAGGAATAAAATAGACTCGAAAACCAACAATTATGATTTCATTGGTTATGCTCAAAATAGTGCTGCTTACATATTCTTGTCTATAGATAATGGTTCCATTATTGAGTCCAAGAATACAGAATTTTTTGAGCATATTTTTCTTATGAAGAAAGAAGTAACAATTCATTCAGGATATGAAAAGGGTGAGTCTAGTAAGGTTGTACAAAATGATAATAACTCACCTAGAAGAAGTAAACGGAAAAGAGTAGAAAAATCATTCGGAGATGATTTTGCTACTGTCTTTGTTTTAAAAGACGATCCGAGGACTTATCAAGAAGCAATAAAATTCATAGATTCTAAGTTCTGGAATGAGGAATCAATAGTGAATTAGAATCCATTCTTAGCAACAATACTTGGAAACGTGTTGATTTGCCTAGGGGCTGCAAACCTATCAGTTGCAAATGGGTCTTTAGAAAGAAACTAAAGGCCGATCGGACAATTGACAAGTTTAAAGCTAGACTTGTTGCTAAGGATTTCACACAACAAGAATGAATAGATTTCTTTGACACATATTCATCGGTTGCTAGAATAACATCTATTAGGGTTTTAGTAGCATTAGCCTCCATTTAAAAATTAGTTTTGCATCAAATGGATGTTAAAACGGCATTTTTTAAAATAGAGATTTAGAAGAAGAAATTTATATGAAACAACAAGAATGAATGATAGCTAAGGGCCAAGAACATAAGATTTGTAGATTAAAGAAGTCTTTGTATGGTTTAAAACAAGCACCTAAACAGTGGCATGAGAATTTTGACAATGCCATGTTAGCTAATGGATATGTCGTAAATGAAAGTGATAGATGCTTTTACAACAAGTTTAATAATCTTGATTGTGTGATCATTTTGTCTTTATGTGGATGATTTGTTGATTTTTGGAACAAACATCGAGGTTGTGAATGGTACTAAATCTTTCTTGTCCTCTGTTTTTGAAATGAAAGACATGGGTAAAGCAGATTTAATATTTGGTCTAAAATTGGTAGAGATATGCGGGGGGTATATGCTCTTCCAATCACACTATGTTGAGAAGATTTTTAAGAAATTCAATCACTTTGATGTTAAATCTGTTAGCACTCCATATGATCCGTCTATGAGATTAAAGAAGAACAAATATAATAGTGTTTCTAAATGTGAATATGCTAGAATCATTGGAAGTGTCATGTACCTCATGAATTGCACTAGACCAGATATTACATATTCTGTAAATAGGTTGGCAAGATATACTCATAATCCTAGTAAAGAGCATTGAGATGCTCTGAAACAATTACTGAGATATCTAAGAGGAACTATGGATCTAGGACTTACTTTTACTGGATGCCCTGCTGTTTTAGAAGGTTTTTGTGATGCCTATTAGGTAACAGATAATGATGAAATAAATTCCATTAGCGGGTATGTATTTGCTTTAGGTGGTGGTGCTATTTCGTGGAAATCTTCTAAACAAACTTGTAAAGCTATATCAACAATGGAGTCAGAATTTGTTGCTTTAGAACTTGCGTGTACAGAAGCGGAATGATTAAGGAATTTACTTATTGATATTTCTTTGTGGACTAAACCTATGCCTTCTGTGTTTATTCATTGTGACTCACAGGCAGTGATCGCACGAGCAAAGAATAAAATATACAACGGGAAGAGCCGACACATCCGTTTGAGGCATAATATTGTGCGTGATTTGATTAGTTCTGGGGTGGTAAACTTGGAGTACATGAGGACCGAGTTGAATCTTGCAGACCCCTTAACTAAAGGACTGAACCGTAAAAAGGTTTAAAGAACATATAGAGGAATGGGACTAACTCCATCTGATGTCAACTCTCTATGGCAGGAACCCAACTCATTATTAGTAGAGATCCTACAAACAGAGTTCAATATGGTAAAAATATGTCATAAAAGAGTTCTGTTAAGTACTATCATATAAGTCCCTTCCTATTTTGATGTCTGAGGATAGTACTTACTGCATGATTTAGGGTGAGATTTAATTCTCTTAATGGATAATTCATAGTCATTATTGATGGTGGTGTGTTAAAGTATACACTTGATGAATATCACCTATATAAGTGTGGAAGTTTGGCCGCTTCCTATGAAAGCATGGAAAACTCTCTAGAGCGCTTATGAATCCTGGGATTGAGTGCGTGGTCTTTAATGCACCACAACTCGAACTTGTAAGAAATTAGATAATGGCATGTCATTTGTATGTTCATATAAACAGTAGTGAAATATGTGGTTCAAGACGGTTGCCACCCTATTTCCGTTTATATAACTACAAATTGTACTACCGGCCAGTTCAAGACATTTGTCACTGCTCCGTTGTGTGTCATTATCTTCGTTTGATAGTGAAGAGATTGGTTTATGTTCGTTCGTTTAAGACTATACAAGCTTGGATCATATGGAGGATTGTTGGAAAAGTATTTTAAATCTTGTGATCTAACCTTGTATAATATTATATGACCTATTGATAGGAGATTAGGTGAAGTTTGGAGTGTTTTATGAACAATGGAAGGAAATGGGAGCGTTCCAAACACATGAAGCGCCTAATGTAGGCGTTCGAAATATTCTGGAACACTTCCAGACATGAAGTGCCTAATATACATGCTCGAAGTGACATGAAGCTCCTGATTGAGGCGTTCGAAGTGTTCCAGCAAGCTTCTGAAGTGTTGCGATTGTTCATAAAAGATGCAACTCCTACACCAAATGGCATCTCCTTTCATATTGAACGACCATGGATCATCCTAGGGGTGAACTTCTGCAGAAAAGAGTAATTTTAAACATTAGTTTTGTAAACTCAAAGCCTATAAATAGTAGGATTTGCTATCTTCAACATATACTTGAAAAATTCTTCAATTCTTGTGAAAGTTCTGCATCATTCTTCTCTCATTATTCACTATCATTTTCTTCTACTAAACAAATTTAATACTTTCTCTCTAAGAGCAATAGAAAGAAAGTAAGCTGTTATATCTTGTGAAGTATTTGCTAGAAGAATACCTTGCTCTTCGATATAGACAAAATTGTTTTAAGGACATTGACAATCCGTCAAGTCTCGGTTATTCTATATTTCTGAGTTGCCACTATTCTCTGCAATTTTCCAACAACAACTAGTGTCTACACATAGTCAAAGAGCTTAACACATTAAACTAGTAATTTATGCATAATTTAGATCATCTTAAGAGTCTATTTAGTAGTTGGTGTCAACATTAGAGAAAATTATAAATTTTGAATAAGATTTTTAATACAACTTGAATCACTTTAATTAGAGTCATAAAGATATGATTGAAGTGTGTTCATAAGTCTAGCTGTCATGGTAATTATATCGACGTCAGATTGGGGATCCATGTGACAATATATCATATGCCTGGTATCAATTCTAATTATCCAGATTTTAAGACTCGTCTGAGATTCTATCTCAAGACTAATCATAGAACTAAGGATACAGAACCCCCCCCCCCCCCCAATCGACAAACTACGTTTTCTTTTCGAGTTTTTTTCCTTTTCAAGATAACTGCTATTTTCTTCTCCAATAAAAAGAAACTACTAACTGAAAAGAAATCATAATCTTAAAACCAACCTGTTAATTCCGCATGCCAAAAATATTATATCAGTTTCTATTTTGTTTTGTCTCAAAATAATTGTCTACTTATTTAAAAAAAGGAATATATTAATGATCAACGTATACACTACTCGTTCCATTAACGATTAAATGATTTTTCTATTTTACATTAATTAACCAACTAAATATAGAATGAGAATGACAACAATAATAGTTTAACTTCCTTAAGTTATGCTCAAGTCTTACTATGATAATATTTTTAAGATGAAAGAATATATCCTAATATTAGCAAACTATTCAAAATATTATTGGGGTAACATATAGAAACATCGGACATGCTGGCCTAACTGTCATATGTTATATGTTTCACGAAAGAGGTATGACGTAAGAGGAGGGAAGTTTATAAAGGAAGAAAATGGACATGTTTTAATCAAAGAACAAGACATCAAGCGAAAATGGTAAACATACTTCCACAATCTTTTTAACGGGGGAGGCAGACCAGGAAGAAAGAGAAAGCATCATTACCTAAAAATGACTACATAATCACTGTGACTGTCGGAGCATCACACAAGGATAGGCGAGGAGAGCACTTAGAACGATGGGAAGAGCTAAGGCAGTTGACCTGGATAACATACTCATCGAGGTGTGGAAGTATTTGGGAGAGAAGGGGTTCAATGGCTAACTACTCTGTTTAACCTTATTTTCGAAATAGGAAAATTGACAGATGAATGGAGAAAGAGTGTCGTGATCCCCCTATATAAGAACAAAGGAAACGCACCATGTTGTGGTAATTACAGGAGGATTAAGTTGCTATACTATACTATGAAGTTATGGGAGAGAGTAATCACACTAGAATTAGGAAAGAAACCCGGGTTACGATCAACCAATTTGGTTTCATGCTAGGACTGTCAACTAAGGAAGCAATACACATCCTAAGGATATTGATAGAGAAGTATAGGGAGAAGAAGCACGATCTACATATAGTCTTGATCGATCCTAAAAAAACGTATGATAGTGTGCCACATAGACTGATTTGGGATAGTTTAGATGCAAGAGGGTTTCCTATAAAGTATATAGACATAATTAGGGATATGTATACTAAGTCAAAAACCACTGTTCGTACAGCTATGGGGAATACGGACTTCTTCTCGGTGGAGATATGCCTTCATCAAGGGTCTGCTTTAAGCCCATTTCTTTTTGCTATTGTTCTTGATGAGCTGTCAAAGCCGAACTAGGAAGGAATTCCGTGGTGTATGCTTTTTGCTGACGATATTGTATTAGTCGCAGAGAGTATACATATCCTGAGTATGAGACTAGAGCAGTTGAGAGGCGTTTTAGAGAGGAAAGCCTAAAGATTAGTCGTTCTAAGATCGAGTATATGCACTACGAGTTCAGCGAGGCGGACAACGGTCTAAATAGCCAGCTCACCATCAATGGTCAAGTGGCATCATAGGTAAGTAAGTTCAAGTATCTATGATCATTTGTAGAGCAAGATGGGGACATCGATAGTGATGTAGCATACCGAGTTTAGGCAGACTGGTGTAGGTAGAAAGCGGCCTCAGGGGTGCTGCGTGACAAGAATTTTCCAACTAAATTGAAGGGAAAGTTCTATAAGGTGGTAGTACGGCCGACAATGTTATATCGAACAAATTACTGGGCCATCAAGAGGACACAATCCAGAAGATGGAAGTGGCAGAGATGAGGATGCTGAGGTGGATGTGTGAGCATATAAGGCTAGACCGGATCAGAAATGAGGTATTTAGAGAAAGGTTATTCATGACAACGACGTATCCCAAACTGACATGACATGAGTGAATTAGACATGACCTACTAGATTTGCACTTATCTGAGGACATGGTCCAGGATAAGATTTCATGGATGCATTAGATTAAGTTTATTGAGGTTTAAACATAATATTGGGACACCTTAGAGTATATTTAGGACCTTAGATACTCTCTATACTTAAAGTTGACTTTGCACTTTTTGTGTTTGTCTTGGTCTTTTTATTTCATTATTTATGCATATACACGGTTATGACTATTTTAATATCGGAACTTTCTATTTGTATTTACTAAATTCTCTCACTTGCACACCATATCCCTCTTACTATGCCATCATGTAGGTACATATAGAGCTGTGGGGTCTCACTAGAATCAAACACTCTATCCTTTAGAATGGATGTATTGTTTGTCTGTTTTTCATCCTCCCTAGACCCTGACGATATCTTTTGTTATCGTTGGGATATACTGAGTATGTATTGTTGTTATGGTTGCTTCACGAATTTTAAGAGTATGCTGGAACATAATTATAATCATGACTTCAAACTTTTGGTTACAATTATGTTTGGAGTTATTACCTTTAAATTATCTAACTCAATAAATTTGGTACAATAAATTATTAACACCATTATGTATAAATTATTCAATAACATTGACTTTAATACTCGTATTGCACTACTGAGCACAAAGGTAATTATTTCGTACAATTATTTTATGTAAACATTACTATTTCTTTCTATGATGTAAAAATATAATAAAGAAGATAGGAAAATGTAGAGTAAGTGATTATAATTTTGCCTTTGTGACTGAAGCAAAATGCTAAGAAGCTCTTTTCGAGCTTATACTTCAGCTTCACTCTCTGCTACATTAGCATCAAGAACTGCCCTTGATAATGTCCAGATTCTTCTATCAAATGGTCATCTTGATGAAGCAGTTTCACTATTCTACACGCTAAACCCACCGCATTCCCCTCACACATATGCTGCATTCTTTCTCTCATGTGCCCGTTACCGCTCCCATAATCTTGGCCGGGCCCTTCACCATCACATGGTAAGGCACCAAACAACTATCCCACCTGACCTTTATACGATCAACAATCTTGTTAGCATGTATGCAAAGTCTGGAGATTTATGTACCGCCCACCAGCTGTTTGATGAAATGCCTGTCAGGAACATTGTTAGTTGGACTTGTTTAATTTCAGGTTATTCTCAGTATGGACAAAGTGATAAATGTTTTAGCTTGTTTTCTTATATGCTGGCTTATTTCAAGCCTAATGATTTTGCTTATACAAGCGTGCTATCAGTATGTGATGCTTTTTGCGGGGAACAAGTTCATGCCCTTGTGCTAAAAACTGGGTTTGATGCTTGTGTTTATGTGGGGAATGCTTTGATCACAATGTATTGGAATAGCGAAGGGGAATTATCTAGTCCAAATGACGAGAATGAGGACGCGTGGAAGGTCTTCAACTCTATGGAATTTCGTAATCTTGTTACTTGGAATTCAATGATGGCAGGGTATCAAACACGGAGACAATGTGATAAGGCCGTGAATCTATTCATTTTGATGGGCAGAAATGGTATCCGATGTGATCGTGCCACCATTTTAAGCCTATTTTCTTGTTTATGTGAAAACGGTGCAAATGATCATTTTGCTAAACTTCAGTGTTGTAATCAACTCCATTGTGCTGTCATAAAAGTGAGCATTGACCTTGATATTGCAGTGGTAACTGCACTAGTCAAGGCATATTCCAATCTTGGCGGAGAGGCTGGTGATTGTTTTAAATTGTTTTCGGGGACGCTTGGATGTAGAGACGTCGTTTTGTGGACTGAAACTATAGCTGCTTTTGTTGAAACAGATCCCATAGCATCTCTTTCCATCTTTATCCAGCTGCATAGAGAGGACTTGAGTGTGGATTGTCATGCCTTTTCGACTATTTTAAAAGCCTGTGGTGGATTTGTCATTGACAATCATGCCTTAGCAGTGCACTGTCAAGTAGTCAAAACTGGTTTTGCAAATGACACCGTTGTCCAGAATGCATCAATTCATGCATTTGCTAGGTGCGGTTCGATTGATAAGGCCAGAAAAATTTTCAAGGAAATGGAGACAAGGGATGCAATATCTTGGAACTCAATGTTGAAGGCATATGCTCTGCATGGGGAAGCTATGGAGGCATTAAAACTTTTTGAAGAAATGGATGTTGAACCTGATGCCTCTACCTTTGTTGCTCTTCTATCAGCCTGCAGCCATGGTGGAATGGTGAAAGAGGGAATTGAAATGTTTGATGCCATGTCTGCAAAATATGGTTTGGTTCCTCAGCTGGATCATTATGCCTGTATAGTTGATATTCTAGGGCGAGCTGGTCATCTTCTTGAGGCAGAACACATGATAAGGAAAATGCCTATGGAACCAGATTATGTTGTATGGTGCTCTTTTCTTGGGGCATGTCAAAAACATGGCAACACTAAATTGGCAGACAAAACTCTCTTGAAGATGAAGCAGTTGGATCCAGGAAATTCACACGGATATATATTAATGGCTAACTTGCACAGTTCAAAGGGTGCTTTTGATGAAGCAGGGCTGATGAGGAAGAAGATGAATAGACTCGGAATAAGGAAGGAGCCTGGGTTAAGCTGGACTGAGTGTGGAAACCAAGTACATGAGTTTGCTTCTGGGGGAAGACTTCATCCCCAAGGAGAGGAAATTCGTTCTGAAACGAAAGAGCTTATTGAGCAATTAAAGAAATTGGGATATGTTCCTCAAACTAGTTTGTCCTTGTATGACATTGAAGAAGAGCAAAAAGAAGAGCAATTGTATTACCACAGTGAAAAGCTGGCCCTGGTGTTTGCATTGGTGAATGCCAACTGCTCTCATGGTTGTGGAAGTGCCATAAGAATCATGAAGAACATTCGTATTTGTCTAGACTGCCATAACTTCATGAAGTTAGCTTCAGAATATGTTCAGAGGGACATTGTTGTTAGGGATTCGAATCGTTTTCACAAGTTTAGAAATGGTTCATGTTCTTGCAACGACTACTGGTAGCATAAGTGCTCCACTCGTTTTACCTGTCTGCAACCTGCAAATGTTAGTGCTCTCTGAGAGAATTATTTTAAAATTACCGTTTTTGAAGCACATCAAATTTTATTCCTTTTCTTGCAGAATGCAGTATAAGAGCCGGAATATATTGACGAGCAACTCTCATAAGATCATTCTCAGAGGAACAGGGATCGAGTATGGGCCACACTTCAAAGCGCCTTTCTGTTCAAGATAGTTATGGCAGAGTTGATACTATGTTTATCTCACAGTGGATGATCCTTCCTATTTTGCCTTTAAGTGTTTATATGATGATTTCCTCATGCTTGCATGTGTCGATCTCAAAGTCTTCCCTCTTCCCTGTTCTATGCAACCCTTTTCTTCTCCTCGTCACTATTTCTCTTCATTTCGATATAAACTTTTTTTTCATGTTAAATGTTTTCTTTCTTGCTTCCTGGTCATAGGAACCTTGGAGCCTTGGAGTACCTGTTGCTTTAGATGAACAATGGTGGTTTTAAATCTATTGATCTCTTATAAGAAAAGCTTCATCAATTGTATTATTCAACAAATGCAACCTCCATACAGGTATGCGGCATTTCCATAATTCTTTTGTTGTTCCAGGTCTCCAGCACTTTCACCTGAAAATGATGCTCCTATCCTTGCAGAAATGTGCAAACCACCTACCTTTTCAGAAAACAGAAACTGATGAATATGTAACCAGTTTGGCAGTGCTTTCTTCCAGCTACCTCAGCTCAGCCTGCTCACATTCAGTAATCAGTCTGTGACATCCAATCAGGTATCAGAAGATCCCAACCGTGCTCATGTTACGGTTGTTGGGCTAGGAAATTTCCTTCTTGTTTTGTTTGATTGAGGTTTCTTTTTTTGTTTAGAGTAAAATCACTATAAGTGATTCTCTATTTTATGCTTGGAATTTTCCTTTCTTGCTTACATTGGAATTTTCTTTTTACTTTCCAGCCGATAGCCTATATAAGGGTAGGCTGAAGAATAAAATGCACAAGCTTGGAATATCAAAATTAAAGTTCTCTTTTCCTGTGAAGCAGGGGAGAGGAAAAGGTCGTGCCTTGCTAGGCAGGCTCGGCTGTGTTCTCTTGTGTTGAGAGCGACCCAGTGGTCGGTGTGTGTGTGAGGTGGCATCCATTCCCGTGACTAGATCCCAAACTCGGCACATAACAGCTCACTAAAGATGATTGGTAAGAAAGGCATAAGCAAAGATTTCAAGTAATAATCGCCTCTTCCTTGATATCATCAATGCATCATGCTCTTGATGAGATCATTGTTGATATTTTACCGAACCTGTTCAGAAGAAAGCAGTAGGATCAGATTATGTTGAGATTCAAATTTAGTTTATTTTGTCGGTGTTCCTTTTGGGATAGAATCTTCTAAAAATGAAATACACATAAATTTGCTTTCGCGCCCCTGTTTGAGCACTTATGCTGGTATGGGGATGAGATGCTTGATATTTGTTTAGTCATTGCCTGATGCTTTATTTATTGTAAGATGCTTGTCACTTGTTAGATTATAGGTGATAGACTAGGATTTTACACGTGTGATCCTTTTGTTGGATGCTTAAATTGTTAAAGGCAATAATATGGAAACTTTTCACTTCTACGTTTCTTTTATCGTGAAAAGTGGGATTTCTATTTAATTTTTCTTGTTGCTTTTGTAATTTTTCTCTTGAGGAAAAATCCAGAACAGTTCTTTTAAGAGATACACATGACCAACCAAGGTGGAACCTCTTAAATTTACTTAATTAAAGGACCTGCAAATGATTATTTGCCCCCTGTTTTTTCTTTTCAGACTGACTTGTTCATCTTTTGTGAAGGTTCTTCGGAACTGAGCTGTTGGAAATGGGAACATGTCCTTGACTTTCCTCAAATGTATGTCATAGTCCTTAATATCCCACCAATCGGTTGATTGTTTTGGAATATTCTGTTGTTTGTGGCTGAATATTTTATTTTATGTCGTCATTTTTGCAATGATCGTGTAACCTACTTCTCTTCATGTACGGGAACTTTAGCATCTGTAACTGTAGTGTATGTGGCAAGGGGATTGACTTTTATTCACCAACAGAGCGAATCGCCCTATAATCAATCCCTGTTTGTGACTCAAATTGGACTTAATCGACCACATTCAAATCAGTTAAAAACATAGAAAAGAAGAAAGAGGAAAAATAGAAAAATAATAGATGTCCCTAACACAAGAATTGTCATTTCTGGCAGTAATGATGTCCCAACTAGTGTGATAGCCCCTGTTCATGATGTTTTTTGTAGACATGAATTTTGATCATGATATTGTTGGTAGTGACTTGCAGAGCAGAAAGGGCTTCTCTGAATCATCATCATGAACAATTAGCGAGGAAATCTTTTCAAACGAAACATCATGTCCTCGATGCTGATGTGATTATCCAATTCATTCATCTCATACTTTCTTGACGTGTTTGGTTTCTCCTATGTTATACTCTTCTTTTTGACTCACTTGTCCTGATTTTCTTTGGTTTTTCCGTGGCTGTCAACCAATATATTCTCAAAGTACACTTTCCACTATGACTAGTGAACTTACAACACAGCATGTTAGAGAGGCTATAATAGTTAATTCCTTATTAAGGTTATAGGGTTATCGACATGTATGTTAATCTGCTTTTGCAGTTTTTATTATCATGTGGAATGTGGATGTATTCTTTTGTGCTCAAACTGGTATAACATTTCTTACGGTCTAATACTTGGTTATATGTGGCAGTATTCTCAGATTTCCCCGAGTATCTCTAGATGTCTAGATGACGAGGTCTGGTGCTCCGACCTGCCAATATCAACCCCGCAACCCCTGAGTAGCAGGAAAATACATTTTTTGCAGTTGTACCCATCTAGAGTTGCTAATTCAGATTCCTGTCTATCCTGAATATCAAAATGACACGGAGTTGAGCTCTTTTTTCCCTTCTTGTTGTGTGTGGATGTTGGTGTTGGTGTGGGTGTGGGTGTGGGTGGTGGCCGTTGGAAGTGGTGTTTAACCTGCCAACCTTTTATTCACTCTGATTCATAATTCACTGGTGGCAGGTGGATGTAATGGTTTACCTTTCATGTGATTATGGTGTAAGCATAACCTAGAGCTACTGATTCAGATTTGATCAGGCAGCATAAGGGAGCGGGATCTTAAAAATTACAGGAGCAGCGCTTATATCCTGCTGCTACTACCAGTCTACCATGAGCTCTAATCTCCTCCCTTTCTGCCCACTTGGTTTTTCTCTATTTGAGGTCTTACCTTGGTACGCTATTTCCATATCCTCAGATTTTGAGGCTTTCAACAATGTAACAGAGCTTGTTCCTCGGTGTGTCTTCTTTATCTTCAACAGATCTTTTGCCTGCATATGCCAGTATCCGGATCGCGAGAGTACAAATGCAGTGAGCACAATGCTGTACTTTTCTTATCTTCATATATTTTGCAGGCATCGACATCTTTATCTTGCTGAGACCATGCATTTAACTGAAATTTTCGGATTTCCTTTACGATTAGCTAAAAAGATCCAGTGTGCTGTGCCTTAATTTATTTATTTCTGTGGGAAAATTACCTTAACATACTCTTCTCCTTGCCTCTCTCGTCTCTCATGTTTGGCATGTTTACCTATACAACATTACTATATTGTCTTAAAGGCTCCTACCTCATATGGAAAGTCGGATGTACGCAATCATATCTATGTGTTGTTTCGTGATGACACATAATGAAAATTACGTCAGGCTGTGTCAATCAACTGCTACTTCACAATATTAGAAGCGCAGCCAATTTAGTGAGTCACTTTGCTTTATTACATCATCTTCGAAAATCAATTAAATAAATAATTATCCTCATCTGGATGTTTAAAGGTAAAACAACCATATTTCCATCCAAACTACGACGATTACTGAAAACTTGCTTGTTTTAGGCCTTGTAGTGAAATAATGGGCGTTACTTGATCCACGCCGTATGCTGAATCTCTGATTGGTGTACTCAACCATAACCTTTTTCTTTGCAAGATCTTGGAGCAAAAAGGTGAAATCTTCATTTTGGAGCCCTACCGTTTCAATCCTAAAGAGCTTGTGTGGAGAATGTAAATCAGGAGTCCAGCGTCCTCCTAGTTTGTGTGAGATTTTACGTAGTTACCCACACAAGATGTTTTCCCACAAACTAGGTTTTCGGCCTAGCAGCAGAGGAACATGCACGTTTCTGAAATCGAACTCTTGATCTGTTGGACTAAATCTCAATCCGAATACTAAGTGGATTATGACATGAGAGAGCTTTCTTTGAAAGATCTACTTCAACTAAAAGTCGCAGCTACAGAGGAAATGTAGCCAGAAATTTGTGCTGTCAATGTAAGCGATGTCTTTACAGAAGGAAGGCCATGTGAAATATTACAGGGTTCGATGTGGCTTTGAAGATGCTCTACTCTGTTCATGAATGCAATTCTTGTTTCTTTTGGTCTTGCTGCAACTCAATCAGTAGGGAGGGTTTTAATACCACATTTTGGATCTCAATGTAATTTATTGAAAAATGAATTGAACAAGCCAACTTCAAAACATAAATACTACAACGACGACGTTACCATATTCTCTTAGAGACTCTCACCTATGATGAGGTATGGAGGGATTGGATATACATAAGCATACTCATGTTTAAGCATACTCATGTGTTAAAAACATTGTTTCCCGATGACCCATAATGAAAATTACGTCAAATTGTGCCGATTAATTGTTACTTCACAATATAAGAAGCGGAACCAATTTAGTGAATCATTTTGCTTTATTTCAACATATTACAAAGTTAATGAAGTGTATGTCTTTTAACTTCATTAGAATTGGAATTAACTTCAGAACATAAATGTTATACCTATATGTAGAGAAATTGTTACCAATTTACAAAACGTCGTTATGGTGAGTTACTGTGTAGCTGTTGTATAGATTTCCTCAATTTTTTTTCCTGTATAGACAGATAAGCATTATGTCAGCTGTGGAGAATTTTTCTGAATCGTGTTAAACTATGTAATAGAATATGTACCCGAATATTGAAAGCGTAGTACACTCCCCCGTTCCCAATATATGGACTTATTTTTATTTTAAGTTGTTTCAAAAATATTGTTAACAACAATAACAACACTCAAGTTTTTTTTTTCTATTATAGAAGTCAGCTATATGGATTAATTATTTATTTTTTTGACATTTTATTTATATTGTTTTTTGTTTTTGTTTTTTGTCTGAGTCGTGCTTAAATTATACCGTCCTTATCTATTTCTTAATATCTAATGTATAATATGCGCCTTTAGAATACACATCTTTCAAAACTATCATATTATCTTAACCATGATTCAGGCTTAAGTACCTAATATTCTCACTTAAATCTTATACTCTCTACATGACATCGTCTACATGAATTAATTGTCTCCATTGTATTCTATTACAAATCATTATGTTCCTCAATTGTCATATAAGTCATATACTTTTTTATTGTCTCTCTTCATGTCTTCTTTGTTCTCTTTCTCCCATGTTTGATATGCACATCATTCATTGTCTCGCACTGTGTAACAGGCGCATATGTAGGACGTCTTTGCACATGTCAATATTATTTTAACCTTGACTCTCTCATCTTCTCATCTGTAGGAGTCACTCCAGTCTTTCTCCTTATATATTCATTATTTCTTTTTCTAAGTACCATTTAAGGGCTACAATCATATCTGTTTTCCTAATAACACCTACTACTTCGTCTCTTAATCTATAATAATCCCAACTCCATTTCTTGTCTTATTCTTTCCTATGTACCACAATTTAATTCTGAATTGTCCAACGTCTTAGTTTTCTCATATATTCACTTTGTCTCTTACAAGCATAAAATATTTACTTTTCTCCTTATCATTGTATCAATTATCTTCATTCTCTTCTCTGTTAGAGATCCAATATTCCATATTTCTAATCTAATATTCTTACCTAACATAGTGTTTCCTCTCCTAGAATCTAATTTACGGCATAAGAACTCATGCTTATTTTTCTTTTCATCCAAGTTTTCTAGGAGATGCAGCAATTCTAGCTCAATTGTTTCCGTATTCGGGCCATGCAATGGAGATCCTTGCTTATTTGACACTACATCCAAGTCTCCTAGATGCAGCGGTCCTTGCCAAGATATAGCTTTCAGACCATACGATGTGATCCATATAGGGAACATCCAATCAACAACAACATTACCCCATAGCCTTAGAGGCTCCCGTCTACGGCAGGGATAGAGAACATCTAATCATTGACGCAATTTCTTATTTGAGGTCAAAAACTCGAAATATAAATATTATCACTCTGTCAAAATATTATCACTTTGTCAAAATATTATCACTTTGTCAAAATATAAATATGTTAATAATCAAATTTCTTTGTCAAAATATTATCACTTTGTCAAAATATAAATATGTTAATAATCAAATTTCTCATAACATCTTTCGTCATTGTCATTGTAATTAGTTTGGAAAAAGATAAAAGAAATGCTTTAGCTAGAAGTGTCTAATAGACATATTAATAACTTTGTCAACATTGTCTAAAATGATGTCTCATATAGGCTTATCACACAACTCCTTCCACCTCGACCAAGAAAATACCTTTTGCCTTGGTGTACGATTCTGAAGCTATCATTCCAGTTGAGATTTGCCCTTACGTCCACCAGAGTAGAAAATTATTCCGACTAGAATAACAATCAAAGTCTGCTCTTAAATCTCGGTAGCTTGGAAGAAAAAAAGGGAGCAAGCTTATATTTGAATGACATAGTGCAAAAACTTGATCTATCAATATTACAATGAAATCTCTAAAGTTGGAGACCTCGTCCTACGAAAGAATGCTGCAAGTCACGTTAGCCCCTCGGGCAGTCTTGAGCCAAACTGGGAAAGGTCATACCGCGTAGTCAATGCTTCTCCTCTTGAAGCCTACAAGTTGAACACTCTATCTGGTAGGATTTTACCACGAAGATGGCGTGTATCTAATTTGAAACCATTCATGTATACTTGCAAATTTTCTTTCAAAGAAAATCAAATACACTCCGTTCATT
The DNA here is from genome assembly GCA_036186865.1 of Eustoma russellianum. NCBI lineage: Eukaryota > Viridiplantae > Streptophyta > Magnoliopsida > Gentianales > Gentianaceae > Eustoma > Eustoma russellianum. Next base: position 1,321,006 of record AP025065.1, read on the forward strand.
ATTGTTTATAATATTTCAAAGTAAAAAATATCTTAGACATAACGTAATATACGGGAGACAAGACCTCAATTATGCAGCCTCACAAGGCCCGTGTCGTTGCAGTGTCTTACAAGTAGGTGCGGAAGAGGTTTCCCTATTGGCCTCAGCAGGTATGAGCAGCCATCCCAACAAAGAGACTGAGCCACAACATGTTTTGCACATGCATCAATGGTGGACATAGGAATAAAGATGCAACAGGTTTTGGGTCGAACACTCAGTAAGTCTAGGTTCCTCGACAAGGGGATTAAGACGACACATGTTTGTCACATGGTTTTGTAGAAATATTGTAAATAAATAGGTTGAGTATTTATGTAAATATATAAATTAGAAAAGGTAGGTTACTGTTAGCACCACAGAAGTTACCGTTGTAAAACCTTGTATATATGTTCTGTACTTTGTAACTGAAATGAAAAGCTGATCCTTTCAGCATTTTACTGTCCATTGTTCTCCTTATTGTTTATCTCAATCGTATAAGCCTTCAACACCATTATATCTAGAATTGGTTTATTAATTTTTATATGGTATCAGAGCAAAAGGAGTAATAACTGTTTACTTTGTTATCTTGGATCAATTGAAGCTTAGTAAGACTCCATTAAAGAGACAGAGTTGAAGGTGTTAAAACTGTGATAACTTCACCTTCAACGCTGTTCTGGTTTGCACCTTCGTGTGCTTGGTCCACATACTTAATTTAATTGGACATTCGGAGCTTTTCCAAATCCTTTCTGAATTTATTTGCAGATTTGAAGCTTCTCACCATTTTCTGGATTAGCAGAAACTCTGCTTCAGAGAAGACGCCATTTGAATTGAAGGGAAATAAGGTTGGACGAAGATAGTGGGACGAAGTTGACTGCTTCTCTCTCACTTGTACAATTTGTTGGAAAACTGCATGCTTGACAGCTGTATTCATAAAATATTTTTTTATCCTAAAGCTTCCTCGAGAATCTTCCTTCACTACACTTCCTCAGGAAGCTTTGCTGTTGTTTTTTTAAATACTTTTTTGAGACAAATATCAAGGAAAAGAAAAGGGACAAGTCTCCATCTGAAAGAAACGTGTCTTTCATCTTGCACAGTTATCGACACTTCACGAGAGTTCTTTTTCCTGTAATTTCCCAGAATTTCATCCGCATTTCATTTCATCCGCATTTCATTTTCGTTGCATTTAACATCTCATTTGCACTTTATTTCACCACCATCACTACATCTTGTTTCTTCCACTCTTCACGTTAATTTCATCCAAATTTCATTCTTCAATTCCAGCACCTCTATACCGAAACTACCTTCCTCCATTCTCTTTCGCTCCTAACTCCTCAAAATTCGTTTGATACACTATGACTGATATTCCTGAATCCTCTTCTACCTCTGGTACTCCATCTCTTCCTACGGAAATTACAAATGATGTTCCTGCTCCAACCACGATTCCTGCCCAAACCACGATTCCTCTGCCTAAATCTCTGGATGGCAACTCTGTTATGGTTACTAACCATAAATTGACTGGGCATAATTATTTGTCATGGAGTAAAGCTGTCGAAATGTTCATCATAGGTAGAGGCAAAGATGAGTATCTATACGGTCAACTTCCTTGTCTAGCTCCAACTGATGCTAGCTTTAGACAATGGAGGTCAGAGAACTCCATGATAATGTCGTGGCTTATTGGGTCTATGACACCAGAGGTTGGAAACAACTTTATTCTCTACCCAACGGCTGCTGCAATCTGGAAAGCCGCCAAAGAACTTTACTCCAAACAAGATAATGTTTCTGAGATTTATGAACTGGAAGTAAACTGCATAAGGTGCTTCAAGGAGAGCAGAATGTGAGTGAGTATTATTCTCATCTCACTCGTTTATGGCAGCAGTTGGATGTGTTTGAAACTCATAACTGGACATCTCCAGTTGATGACTTGTCATTTAAAAATTACATTGAAAAAAAGAGAATCTTTCGGTTTTTACATGGCTTGAATAAAAACCTAGATTCAGCCCGGAGTAGAATCTTAGGGATGAAACCATTACCTAACTTGACTACTGCTTTCTCTGAGGTTCGTCAAGAGGAAAGCAGGTTAAAGGTGATGATGGGTGCCACAACTCCATCATCCCATGAAGGATCTGCTCTAATGACAAGTACAAACCTTCAGCCTAGAGCCTCCGCTGGAAACACAGGTCCTGCATGCAATGTCTCTCAGCAGGAACTGTATGGAGCTCACTCAGGAGGAACTGGTTTCATAGCAAGAGGGAAAGGGTCCCGTAATTCATACAAGTCCTCTCAGATCTGTAAGTTCTGTAATAAACCTGGCCATTCTGTTGAAAAGTGTTTTAAACTTCAACGAAGGCAACTCCAACAACAGACTGGCCAAGCAAGATTTTCTCCATCCTGGGGAAATAACCGACCTTCTTATCCGTCTCCTATGGGTGTTGCTAATACAACTGTCAGAGATGCACCAGTTTCCGTTACTGCTCCTGATCCAGCTTCAGACTGGAAATTATCTCAGCAGATGGAAGCTCTGGTCCAGCTCTTGACTCAACAACAATTTCTAGCACAACATCAGCAGCAGCAGGCTGGGCACTCCTCTAATGGACAATCTATTCCTATCCAGGCCACTGTTGCATCTGCGGCAGGTACACGGTCAGATGATCCTGGGTGCTCATGGATCATTGATTCAGGAGCATCCGATCATATGACCTATAATTTACTTCTGTTTCATACACATCAACCATTTTCTAGTCCTAAATTGGTTACTATTGCAAATGGAGTCAGTCTCAAAGTCATGGGCAGTGGGACGATTTTACTTACTAAGGGATTAACGCTATTAAATGTTTTGTACGTTCCTTGTCTTAATTTCAGCCTGATTTCTATTGCTAGGATAACTAAAGATAATAACTGTTGGGCATTGTTCTCATCCTCTGAATGTCTCTTTCAGGAGATACATTCGAAGAAGATGATTGACAATGCTAGACAGTTGAACGGATTATACATGCTACGAGTAGAAGGAAAACCATCTGATTTTGTTTTGGGACTATCATTGAAACAACATATTGATAGGAAGAAACAGGACTAGTCTGTTTTTGGGGGTTTATCACTTCGAAAACCAATATTTTGTAATAACTCTGTGCACTATCCGTCTCATTCAAAGGCTGGCGTTGGGGATATTTTGTTGTGGCACAATAGGATGGATCATCCTAATTTTGTGTATTTGAAGAAGTTAATGCCTCATTTATTTACCAATGTGAATGTTAGTTCGTTAAAGTGTGACACTTGCATTTTTTCCAAGCAAACCAAAAGTAGTTACTTACCAAGACCATACACACCTAGTTCTCCTTTTAATCTCATTCACTCGGATATTTGGGGTCCCTCTAAAGTGGCGAATGTTAATGATGCTAGATGGTTCATTACATTTATCGATGATCACACTAGGTTAACTTGGGTATATCTTATGAAAAATAAAAATGAAGTAGGCCGCATAATTCGGACCTTTGTATCCCTGATTAGAAACCAGTTTGATATTACCGTAAAAGTTTTTAGAAGTGACAATGGTGCAGAGTATCTTGATAAAGAAGTCAAGGACTACTTAAGTGATTTAGGTATTCACCATCAAACATCTTGTGTGTATACCCCTCAACAGAATGGAATTGCTGAACGGAAAAATAGACATTTATTGGAGGTTGCTAGGGCACTTATGTTTTCAATGCATGTACCTAAATTCTATTGGGAGGAAGCTATACTTACTGCAACATATCTTAGGGTTAATTGCACCTGGTATCCATTGTTTTCCACGAAGTTTTAAGTAGCATCCAATGTTTCATGAAACACACTTGGCATCCAGACTTATAGGGTTAATAGACACCTGACATCCAGATGACCGGCTGGACGACCGTTGACCGCTGAAATCGACCTTTGACCGGACCTAACCCTACTTTTAATTTGACTTTAACCACAGTTTACAATTAATAAAATAATAAAATCAAAATAAATTAAAAGTTTAATAAAAAATAATTCAAAAATCAATAAAAAAACCTACACCCCACCTCATCCCCACCCCTTTCATCTTCTTCTCTTCTTCCCCTTTCATCTTCTTCCCCTTTCCCTTCTTCCCCTTTCATCTTCTTCCTCTCTTTACCAAACTTCTTTCTTCCTTCTCCTCTGCTCTTTTCATTGCCAAAAGAAAAAATTAACGAAATAAAATTGAAGAACATGAAAATACCAGGATGAGGACTCTTTCCCTTTCATATGCCAAAAAAATAGAGCATCTCTGTTGTGATGTTATATTCCAGAGGTGTTTGAAAAAGTGAAGACAGAGGATTATGAGAAATTGGCTAGTGAACTCCAGTATGCGTCTCCTCTTGAGATTATGGACAAGGCACTGGCTAAATTTGGAAATGATATTGCTATAGCTTTCAGGTGAGTGCATGAAATTTTTAGCCCTTCCAATTTATACTAATTCCCTGATTTTTGTGTGCTTGATATTCTGATGCTACACTTGTTTGAACCAACATATACTCCATCTGGTATTTCGAGTATAGGAAACTATGGATTCTCGGTGAGTTTCAATTACTTCATGAAACTCACATATTCTCAGCTTTTGCTGAATGCTTTTCATGTAGTTTTTTTGTGTAAAAATGTCACTGAAATATGATAATTTTACTCTTGTAGCTAGCTCTCTTAATTTAATCTTTAAAGGTTGTAAAATTGAAGTTTTCTGCTTTGAGTGATTAGTGGAATGTTACTGATGTTAATAAGACTCATGAAATGCCCCTGCTGGTTTCTGCAAATTTGCTGGATTTCTTCTTCCTGTGAAATTTCTGCAAATTTGCTGGTTTCACTCTTGATGTTGATGAAATTACCTCCTTCTTGCTTGGAGGTGACCACGGGTAGGGGTGCTTGAAGGAGAAGAAAGGAGGAAGAGAAAGATGGTTGAAATAAAGTGGAATTAACCATGGTTTGAAAATTTTGGGCCCAAGTGGGAGAAAAGTGAAAAATAAAAGGAAAATTGCTAAAAACCGCCTATAGCAGGTGCTTTCCCGGTTGCAGGATGCCAGGTGTCTATTAACCCTATAAGTCTGGATGCCAAGTGTGTTTCATGAAACATTGGATGCTACTTAAAACTTCGTGGAAAACAATGGATACCAGGTGCAATTAACCCACATATCTTATTAATAGAATGTCATCAATGATTTTATCTTTCAAAACTCCAACAGAGTCGTTATTGAGTAGTTATCCAAACACTAAACTGCTCTCTTCTATGCCTCTTAGACTGTTTGGATGCATAGTATATGTATATATACCATCTATCTCACGCACTAAGTTAGACAAACACACACATAGGTGTATATTTCTAGGATATTCTAGTACCCAAAAAGGATATAAATGCTATTGCCCATTACTTAAGAAAATGTTTGTTTCTCTTGATGTAGTCTTTGATGAACAACATGCTTTTTACTATTCTGATGTGACTCAACAGAAACACACTTCACTAGATGAATATTGGAGTATTCTTGATATTATGACTTTTACACCTCATAGTGAACAAAACACTATGTGTCCTATGTCTCAGCACCTGGAGAACGCCATCAAGGCGAGAGAAACTGAACCAGCAGCACAAAATACTGTTAGTGGCAGAATTGAGATGCCGATTACACAGGTATACACTAGGCGCTCTAAGCCTATACCAATTCAAGATGAACTTACATCAACTCATGACAACAACCACACTGATGATTTACCAATAACTATCCGAAAAGGGGTGAGGGAATGTACCAGGCATCCATTATACAACTTTCTTGCATATAGCCGTTTAGGATCCTCCCTTAAGGCATTCATTTGCTCACTAGATAGTCACAAAATCCCAACTAATATCGAGGATGCACTAAAAGAACCTAGGTGGAGAGATGCAGTCAATGATGAGATGAGAGCCTTATTAAAAAATAACACATGGGAACTAGTTACAATTAAACCGGGGATTAAAACTATTGGATGTAAGTGGGTATTTTCCATCAAGTACAACGCAAATGGAACAATTAGTAGGTACAAAGCTAGATTAGTTGCCAAGGGCTTCACTCAAACTTATGGAATAGATTACTTAGAGACGTTTGCTCCTGTTGCCAAGTTAAACACTGTGAGAGTCATTTTTTCTTTAGCTGTTAATCTTGATTGGTGTTTGTTACAATTAGATGTAAAGAATGCTTTTTTAAATGGAGATTTGCAAGAACTTGTATATATGGATATTCCTCCTGGCTTTAAGAACAATGATAACAGTATGATGGTTTGTAAACTAAGGAAGTCATTATATGGATTAAAACAATCTCCACGTGCATGGTTTAAACGCTTTACTACTGTGGTTACTAATTTTGTTTTAAGCAAGCCCATTGTGATCATACCTTGTTTATACGCTTTTCTGAGAGTCATAAGATCACCATACTTATTGTGTATGTTGATGATATCATACTTACTGGAAATGATAGTAGTGGTATTTTCCTAATAAAACAACAATTATCAAAAGAATTTGAAGTAAAGGATTTAGGAAAGTTGAGATATTTTTTGGGAATTGAAGTTTCTAGGACTAAGAATGAAATGACTATCTCACAAAGAAAATATGTTTTGGATTTATTGAAAGAAACAGGAATGTTAGGATGCAAGCCAGCTCTTTCACCCATTGAACCCGCTTTTAAACCAAAAGATGAATGGGACATGACTCCTACTGATAAGTTACAATATCAAAGATTAGTTGGTAAACTGATTTACTTATCTCATACTAGACCTGATATATGTTATGCAGTAAGCTTTGTTTCTCAATTCATGCATGCACCAACTAATGAACATCTTAAGGCTGCTTTGAGAATTCTCAGATATTTAAAGGCTGCACCCGGACAAGGATTGTCATTCAAGAAGAGAACGGACCGAAGCATTCTTGTCTATACAGATGCGGATTGGGCAGGATCCAAGTCTGATATGCGTTCTACTACTGGTTATGGCACATTTGTTTGGGGGAATCTTGTGACGTAGAGAAGTAAAAAACAAATAGTTGTGTCACGAAGCAGTGCAGAGGCTGAGTTGAGAGCTTCTGCCTTAGGGATATGTGAAGGATTATGGCTGAAGAGAATATTGGAAGAGCTGAAGATGGGTGCATTACTACCTATCAGAGTATATTGTGATAATATTTCTGCTATTAACATGGCTGAGAACCCGATTCAACACGTTGAGATTGATCGACATTTCATCCGGGAAAAAATTGAAGACAAAATTATATCTCTGAAGCATGTGGCATCAAGAAATCAAATTGCAGACATTTTTTACAAAATCTGTGGCTATAAATATTTTTAGATCATTAGTTGACAAGCTTGATTGTATTAATATATACACCAAGCTTGAGGGAGAGTGTAGAAATATTGTAAATAAATAGGTTGAGTATTTATGTAAATATATAAATTAGAAAAGGTAGGTTACCGTTAGCACCACAGAAGTTACCGTTGTAAAACCTTGTATATATGTTCTGTACTTTGTAACTGAAATGAAAAGCTGAATCTTTCAGCATTTTACTGTCCATTGTTCTCCTTATTGTTTATCTCAATCGTATAAGCCTTCAACACCATTATATCCAGAATTGGTTTATTAATTTCTATAGGTTTGACCTCTTCAGGTCCGAGTAGTCATTATCGCACTAACAAAAGGACTCAACAGAACAAGCCTTGTCGGCTCATATAAGAGAAGTGAGCAAGGCGAACTTTCTCATGTACAAAGACGCAAATTGTGGGGCCAAATTACCCTTTAGAGCAATTTAAGTAGAACCTCCTTTTTAGGAGAAGATTCAGGGAGAACATCCGGCTTAGAAGAAGAAAATACATGGCCTCATTAGTGGTGCACATATCCGAGCAGCCACCTCAGCGGTGTGCATATCCCCTTAGCGGCTCACCATTTATCCAACACACGACCTCTGCCTTATGGTTCTAAGGGAATTTTACCACAGGGGTTCTACGCACAACCCCATGGTGCGCACACGTTAACGGTAGATAGGGGGTAACCCTAATGCGGGGATTCATCGGAAAAAATCTTGCCGAACAACTATCAGCTCGTTTGACCTTGGCACAGTTCTACCCAGCGGTCATTGTTATCCTACTTAAAGGTTTCACCAAGCAAGTCTCCACAACCTGTACGTGGGTTGCCAACTAGTTATTATGTCCTTAATCCTTGATAGCTAGTTTAATTATAGAAAACTACAAGAAATAGTGAATGGAAATGATTTTAATCCGCGGCATTCTTACCGGGATTCCCACCTTTATGGAATCAAAAAGACAGTTCGGTAGTTGCAGGATCCGAAAATCATGCGAAGAGAATCCTATCATTACCGCCTGCTGCACAACCAATCAAAGACTGACACGTCGATGGTGTGCGTTAGTGGAATAGTCAGTGCTTAAACCACTAATCAAAGATTGGCCTTCTCTATGTGGTCAGCAAGGTATATAGGCACCTAATAAAGACAAAATTATCACATAAAATAATGACAAGTGTTACCTAACATGTTATAGTCAACGTTATTTGACCTAACAAAGACGTAGGTCATCTTAGATTCACCTCGGCTGCGTGAGTCCAAACACACAAACAAGTTGGGGTCGACTAAGAGACACAAGATGCCCCTCAACGCCGATGCGGATATTAGGTCAACATCAGTTAAACTGGCACGAAGGCGTTGAGGGCTAGACACCTCAGCCGCATTATCACCTCAGCTTCAGTCACCAGCTCAGCCGCACGTATCACTCCAACTTAGTCATAGCTGTCACCATGACACAAGCGGCACCTCAATTCCCGTCATCAGTTTATTCTCAGATGTTACCTTGGCACCAGGACGCACCATGACACAAGCGGCACCTCAGATGTTACCTTGGCTAAGCTGGTTAAAGTACTCATTGGGGAGGTTTTGTTTTACTTAGGCATCTATCAGGGAAAACATTTCTGATGACTGCTTTATTTAGTTCATGTTCAAAAATAAGTTTCGTTTTTGTCATTTCTGGTATTATGTAAAATTCAAATGGTACATGGAGATCAGTAACCTCTTGATTCGCCTTCCTTTGTTGAAGGGATCTCACATTGATGTAATTTACGCGTTAAATTTTTTTGTTTGTTGGCAGAATGTGTTCAAGACTGCGATTAGGAAATTTAATATGTCGTGCCCACTTTTATTTCAATCCCTTCTTTTTTTTTTTTGGGCAAATGGGGCGTGATGGGGTGTGTTATTGCACCTGTCTGCTGATTGTGACGCAGGAATTTATTCTATGTAACTGTGATAGAGTTAGTTCCTAATCCATGAAGCTGGATTTTTACATCAAATATTTCAGGCATTTCTCCTTTTCAGTATGGGTTAGATCTGGGCTTTCTTGTTTTGTTTATTCTAATTGAGTCTCTGTGTTTCCAGAGGAAAGTGTGTGGAGATGTTACACTGGATGCCATCTAAATAAACTTTTGATATGTGCTTTTGATTTTTTCCATTTTGCTTCATAGTCTTGTTATCTCAGATCCTGGTTCTCTTTCTCCTCTCTGTTTTTGTCTTTTTTTTTTATTGTATTTGTTTCATCCATTTAAGTGATTTTTCTTATCTGATTAGATTATCTTTTTTTGAGGACGGTAAGGAGTCAGTGATTACTACAACATCACCTCATTGTCTTAGAGGCTTCCGCCATAGGCGGAGTATGGGAGGTCGGATGTACGCAACCGTACCTGTGCGTTAGAAACACACAGAGGTTGTTTTTCGACGACCCATAATGAAAATTGTGTCAAGCTGTGTCGATCTACTACTACTTCACAATGTAAGTGTTAAGATCACAATCACGGCAACAATCAAGGCGTCAAGACATAAATCAATTCTTACCATCAATAGTGCAAATATACTCTTACCTTGTATAGGTTGATTTGATTTGATTAACTAACTGATTATACGGATGATTGATTTAGCAATTAGTTAGAGATTATATTACCATGTATAGAGAAAGCCATACGGCTATAAGTAGGAGAGCTTTGTAATACAAAATAAATCAATAAAAAAACAAGGATTTTTGATCTTCAAACATGGTATCAGAGCAGGAAATCTCCTCTCTGTGAATGAAGATTTTCAGAAAAAATATTAGGCTCAGAAAAACTTCTCATCACAGCCTTTTACCTTACCCAGCCATTCGGCTAATACCTTTCCCAGCCAAACGGCGGTGATCCTGTCTTTGGCAGAGCCTTCACAGCAATCTTACTGTGTTGCTCTAAAATTCTTCAAGACCCTGCAATATCCATTAGCAAAATGTCAGAAACTGGAAAAACAGAAGGCTCAAGTTCCCAACCAGAGTCTTCAACAAATAATCAGAATCCAGGGGAATGGGCACTACAGGTAGCCCAAATTCTTCGGGATAGCTTACGGGTTTCCCCCCAAACATCCACAATTTCAGCACCTGCACCAGAAACACTGCACGTCTCCGTAAAGTTAAACAGTGGGAATTACTCACTATGATCCACAGTCATATATCGGGCAATTCTTGGCCAAGGGAAGGTGTCCCATCTCACAGGGAACCCTCAGCCTCCACAACCGTTTGAACCTGAATATACCAAATGGGAACAGGATGATAATAAGGTGTTCACGTGGATTCTACAAAATGTTGAACCCACAATGATCAGCAACGTTACAAGATACCCAACTGCGAAGGCCCTATGGGAGGGCTTAGCACTCACGTACGGAATGGGGGGTGACGGATTACAGATTTTTGATCTTCATAAACGGGCCAGTACCATCCGACAGGGGACTGGAACCGTTGAAGAATGCTGGAACAAGTTGCAGGATGTATGGGTCACCATAGATACCAAAGATCCGAACCCAATGCACTGTCCTGAGGACATTGGGATTTACAGACAAAAGATCCAAACAGCCAAATTATACCAGTTTTTGATGGCTCTCAGTGACCAGTTTGAACAAGAAAAAAAGGAGATTGTGAAAAGAGATCCGTTGCCTTCACTAGAGGCTGCCTTCTCTGAAATTCGAAGGGCAGAAACCAGGAACAGCGTGCTTAGAGGCCAAATCCCCTCAGAAGAACATTCATCCCTGGGGATTGGACAAGGACTCACAGGAAAGGGACCAGGGACAAGCAGAGGACGCGGCAGAGGAGGAAGCTCCTCATCCCGCTCAAATACATCATCGCGGGACACAAAGGACAAGAACCAGACATGCAGTCACTGCAAGAAACGCGGACATATCAAAGAAAGGTGTTTTCACCTAGTTGGCTTCCCAGATTGGTGGGAAACCAAGAAACCAGCCACAGGATTTGGAGGAACTGGAGCAGGAGCCTCCAATTCCACCGGAGAAGGAAGAAACAATAGCCCAGACACAGCAGAGCCGCCGGAGACCACCTCAGAACAGCAGCCAAAGCAATCAGCTGCTGGAGCGTTCAAAGCGGCAGCAGGAGGTACACGGGGGCTGGGAGAAAACCCTAGCCCCCCTTCTTCCCTTTTATACTCTCATATTACATCCAGGCCCCCTGAAAATATTAATGTTTTAAATTCCCCCCTTCCAGAAATCGATAATATAATAACAGCCCCTAGAGACACGAGAAGTGTAGGAAGCGTCCCTGATCTTTCTGCGAAGGACAAAATAGTCCCTAGATTTTTAGATAACACCCCAACAAGTCCCCATGCTATCAATATTTCCAAAAGTGTCCCTTATTTATCCCCATATGACCAAATAGACCCCATCTCAGCTAAGCAAATTAAATGTGCATACAATGTTAGTCAATCACAGTCTCATGACACCTCTAAATGGATATTCGACTGTGGGGCCACAGATACGATGTCCTTTGACCCTAACGACTTTATTACACACTCAGCTCCATCAAAGTCTCACATCCAAACAGCGAGTGGGGAACTTATTTCCGTAAAAGGGGGTGGCACCATATCTCTCACACCACAGATCACTTTACCACACTGCCTTTTTGTGCCATCTCTATCTACAAAATTGTTGTCTGTCAGTCAACTTACAAAGGAATTAGATTGTGTTGTTCTCATGTATCCTTCGTTTTGCGTGTTGCAGGACATTCATACGGGGAAAATCATTGGACGTGGTACTGAGAGAGGTGGACTTTATTATGTTGACACGGTAGAGCAACAGGGACGGTCTAATCTTGCCACCGGATCGGTTACTCGACAATTGTGGCTCTGGCACCGTCGGTTAGGACATTCGTCGTTTAGTTATCTTAAATTTCTTTTTCCAGATCTTTTTTCAAAAATAAGCCAAGTAGATAATTTGACCTGTAGCACTTGCCTCCGTGCCAAACAGCCACGAGGAACATATCAGTCAAATAATACTCGTGTTCACAGCATGTTTTATTTAGTACATTCTGATATGTGGGGTCCCGCTCCACACATCACCCCTCTTGGATATCGATATTATGTTATCTTTGTTGATGATTTTTCCCGAATGACTTGGATGTATGTGCTTAAACACAAGTCAGAAGTTACAACAAAATTTATGGAATTCCACCAAATGGTTAAAACCCAATTCAATACGTCCATCAAAATTCTACGGACTGATAATGGTGGGGAATATCTTGATGGGGCACTAAAACAATTTCTTACTCTTCACGGTATGCTTCACCAAACATCTTGCCCAAATACTCCAGAACAAAATGGGGTAGCCGAAAGAAAAAACCGAACTCTTCTACAAATGACACGAGCCATGATGATCGATGCTAATGTACCTCGAGTTTTTTGGCCAGAGGCAGTGTCTACAGCAAATTACCTCAGTAACCGCCTTCCTACATCTATACTGAATCACCAGACACCACTTCAAGTGTTAGCCACACAGACACAAATACCCCCTGTCCTTACCTTACCTCCAAAAGTATTTGGTTGTACCGTTTTTATCCACATCCCAAAACATCAACGTGACAAACTTGACCCCTGTACTGAGAAATGTGCCTTTGTTGGTTACTCCCCATCCCAAAAGGGATATCGGTGTTACAATCCTCGTACACACCGTATCCATACCACAATGAACTGTACTTTCCTTGAAACAGAATCCTTCTTTAACACCCAATCTCAGTCTCAGGGGGAGATAGCTAGCGACGATACTCTCGATTGGCTGTCAGAGTCACACTGGCCAGTGACTGGACCAACACGGCAAGTAGATGGCGCCGACTGCACAGCTGTTGATCATGATAAAGAGCCTATCTCTTCAGTACCAACCAATGATGTTCCTCAGATGAATGACTCACAACAGGTAAGCGACAGTATACAAGTTGACAATACTGAATTTAATTCTGATCATGACTTAAGTATGTTAAAATCTAATTCTAATGAGTCTTCTTCCATTGACATCAGTAGCCCCACTAGCCCCACTCTCCGTGAAAATCGTGTGGACTATCTTGATCCTATTCCAGGAAATCAGGGACGAATCCTGCCACCTAGAAAAAACAGAGGCATACCACCTGAACGATACTCTCCTACAAAATTAGCCCAAGGAACAAAGTATCCGATAAAGAAAGGGAATAGTTCGGAACTAGCACGTAGTTTCTTTGTTACAATATGTTCTGAAAAAATTCCTCATACTGTGAATGATGCTTGCAAGTTACCACAATGGAAGGAGGCCATGGACATAGAGATGAGTGCACTAAAAAAGAATCTAACATGGGAAAAATATCAATTGCCTGTTGGAAAAAAACCTGTGGGGTGCAGGTGGGTATTCACCATCAAGTACAAGGCAGACGGTAGCATTGAACGACACAAAGCAAGACTAGTTGCGAAAGGGTACACACAAACATATGGCATTGATTACTCAGAAACATTTTCCCCTGTCGCCAGAATTGACACAATTCGAGTCTTGTTTTCTATCGCTGCAAACAAAGATTGGCCTCTGCTACAGTTCGATGTAAAAAATGCATTCCTACATGGAGAATTACAGGAAGAAGTATACATGGAACCCCCTCCAGGATACCCCGGTGAATTTGGACCAGGACAAGTATGTCGACTAAAGAAAGCACTGTACGGTCTTAAGCAGTCACCCCGTGCATGGTTTGGGAGATTCACTACAGTCATGAAAAGGGATGGATACAAACAGAGCAATGCTGATCATACACTCTTCTTTAAAAAACAGGGAAGTTGTATCACTTGTCTTATTATTTATGTTGATGATATGATTATCACTGGAAATGATACTAATGAAATTTCTCGTCTCAGGAATCATTTGTTCACCCAGTTCGAGATGAAGGATCTTGGAGGCCTGAAGTACTTCTTGGGAATCGAGGTACTAAGATCATCTGAAGGCATCTATATATCCCAGCGAAAGTACATTCTGGACCTATTGACAGAAGTAGGACTGCTGGACGGAAAACCGGTGGACACTCCAATGATCCAAAATCAGAAGCTAGAGGTGGTTCAGGGAGCTCAGTTGGTGGATCAAGAACAGTATCAGAGACTGGTGGGAAAATTGATCTACCTTTCACACACGAGGCCAGACATTGCATTTGCTGTTGGGGTAGTAAGCCAGTTCATGCATAGCCCACAGAAACATCATCTTGAGGCAGTCATGAGAATTCTGAGGTATCTCAAAGGTACACCTGGGCGAGGAATCCTGTTTCAGAATCATGGACATCTCAGCATTGAAGCATACACTGACGCAGACTGGGCCGGAAACGTGGTAGATAGACGATCAACTTCGGGATATCTGACACTGGTTGGAGGTAATTTGGTCACTTGGCGAAGTAAAAAACAATCAGTGGTTGCTCTTTCGAGTGCAGAGGCGGAGTTCCGAGGGATAGTTAGAGGGATCACTGAAGTTCTATGGCTGCGCAAGCTCATGGGAGAACTTGGTCTTCTAGTGGACGGACCTACGTGTCTAAAGTGCGACAACAAAGCATCGATTAGTATCTCAGAAAATCCGGTTCAACATGATAGGACTAAACATATTGAGATTGATCGACATTTCATCAAAGAGAAGCTAGACAGTGGTATCATCACTATACCTTTCGTTCGTTCGGAAGATCAGCTCGCAGACATACTCACAAAAGCGGTCAATGGACGAGTCTTCACTAGTGTTCTATGCAAGTTGAATGTTAGAGACCCTACCATACAACTTGAGGGGGAGTGTTAAGATCACAATCACGGCAACAATCAAGGCGTCAAGACATAAATCAATTCTTACCATCAATAGTGCAAATATACTCTTACCTTGTATAGGTTGATTTGATTTGATTAACTAACTGATTATACGGATGATTGATTTAGCAATTAGTTAGAGATTATATTACCATGTATAGAGAAAGCCATACGGCTATAAGTAGGAGAGCTTTGTAATACAAAATAAATCAATAAAAAAACAAGGATTTTTGATCTTCAAACAGTAAGAAGCGTGGCCAATTTAGTGAGTCATTTTGCTTTGTTCTATCATATTCTAAAGTCAATGAAGAGTGTGTCCTTGTCTCCATTGGAAAAGGAATTCAGTTGAGCAGTTTTGAATTGATTAAAGAAAATTCAGCTAAGATGTTCTGCCCTGAGTGTCTGTTTGTTTAATGTGACTATGAACTGCAAAGTTATGGCTGTTTGTTTAATGTGACTATCAACCGCAGTAAGTGATTCCACCAAGACTATTAGTTCTTTGCTGTCATTGTGTTGTTGATCAACGTGGGTCCTCAAGGCTAACAGAATGAGCTACATAGAAACAGTAGAGTCCTCAAGACTAACAGAATGAGCTACATAGAAACAGCAGAAAGTGATTCAGACATCTAAACTATCAAGACTAGTAGTTCTATGCTAACAGCCATGAACCCAAGGCACTATTGGATGTTTGGATCTGAAAAAGGCATTTTCTTTCTTGAACTTGATGCTACTCTAAAGAGCATAATCTTTCAAAGTGACACATAGCTTCAATTCTGTGTTTTCTAATATTGGTTGCTCTTTCATCCTAATAGAGGTTAGCGTCAATGATTAAGCACTACAACACCTTAGACTCTTTCGTCTATGGGCCGGTAAGAGGGGTCGAATGTACACAACTTTACTTATATGTTAGAAACGTGCAGAGATTGTTTTCGGATGACAAATAAAGAAAATTATGTCAAATATTGTGTCGATCGACCGCTGCTTCACGTCACAAGAAGCGCAGACAATTTAGTGAATCTTTTTTGCTTTATTCCATCATAATACTAAATTAAAGAAGAGTGTGTCCTTGATATACCAATTAAATTTTTTTTTTCCTGCACATTTCTGCTTATTTTGAAAGTAAATTAAACATTTCATGACTCCCAACTGAAGAATTTTCTTCTCTGAGGGTCAAAGAAGATGGGGAAATGCATATATTACATTACATCCTGTTCCCAATCAGCAGGTCATCATTTATAGACACACTTCCCTTTGAACTCCAAATATGACAATATGCTATACTTTCTGGGTCATCTTTTAGATCTCAAGGTAACAAGAGCTTCTGGAGGTTGTCTATTCTAAGGACTAAACATCTCATTTCTCAAAAGAAAAAAAGAAGGGCGGAATCTAAGTTCTGTTTCTCGAAATTTCCTTCTTAGATTTTGTTGCGTTGATTTTCGGATACCAAGAACTTCAATCATTGCCTGATTTCAAGTTTTCCTTTCTTTTCCTCGCTTTTTCTGTTTCTTTTTTCTTTTGACTGCTTGAGCGGTCTTTATCAGCCTAGTTGAAACTGTCAGTTCTTGTGGAAATCTTGTGAGGTTGGAGATTTTGTTGAGGTGAACCTTACAAGCTGTTTTAGAAGGACTAATATTGGAGTTTTGAAATTGTGAAAATCGGCCAAGCGTATAGTCTTATTCACATTGCAACTGTATGCTTATATTGTTAAATAGCATGTGGTGTTAGGCAGAATATAAGGACACCTTATAATAAGTATATTTAAGGGCTTAGATACACTCTACATTTTAAGTTGACTTTATACTTTTTTGATTTTGTTTTTGTCTTTCATTATATGTGCATATATATGGTTATAGATACTTTAATATCGGCCGCTTTCTATTTGTATTTACTAAATTACTTTACTAACACACTAGCACACCATATCCCTATTATTGTGTCATCTATGCAAGTACATATAGAGTCGGGGGTATAACGGGAAGCGAATTCTATATCTCAATTATTGTGTCATTATGCAGTTACATACATAGCCGGAGGTCTCACTAAAAGCGAACTCAGGTATTGTTTTCATGACTCTCATCTTTCTCAGACCCTAGCGATAACTTTTGATGTCGCTGGAATATACTGGATATGTGTTGTTATGTTGTTAACAGGCTTTGGAGCGTACTCTGTTCCTGTATTTGGATGGAGGCCCCCCCCCCCCCCCCCCCCAAAAAAAAAAAAAAAAAAAAAAAATCTCTCTCTTATCTTCCCTGTTTTTGGCCATTCTGTTTGATATTCTACAGATTTTCGAGGTGCATGATAGTTTCTGTTTTGTATCTAGTTGAAAGCACAAGTAATGGATGAGGGAAACTCGGGGTTACAGACTATCCAGTAGAGTTACTTATATAAAGCGCTTGGAATCAGTATATACCTATCTCTACCATAAGATGTGAATATGATGTTTGATTATGAGCTTACTGATTCTCCTTGTCATTTTAATCAGGAAGACATTATCTGTGACTACTGCTGTAGTGCTGTGATTTAAAGACATTTTTGCTTGATGTCATGCTGATATTATGTGTCTGTTTCTCATCTTTTTCAGACATTAGCAATAGTTTTTGCTACCATTGAGATATATTAAGTATGTGTTGTTGTTGTGGCTAATTATACGGACTATCCTGTGATGTTAGGGACGAAGATCTATCTTGCTGGAGGGGTTGCAATTAAGTTTTGCAATGGAATGTGTTGACGTGGATGGGCAAGGTTGGCAACAGGAATTTGAAATGTGTGCGAATCCCTGCGTATGTTTGCTTTGGTTTACACAGTTATTTTGCTGTATTAATTGCTCTCGTGACTTGGCCTATCATTTGGTGTAAATGTAATGATCGAAGTTTATTACTAGTCCACTATAAAACGTTAAATAAATCATAGAAATATTCGTTCTATTTTGTCATCTCAGCTCAATGAGAAGAAATTTTTGGGCATTATTTCTTTTATTCTAAAAATATTGTCTCAATTTTTTAATAATATAATTTATGAATCAACTGTAACAATATTTTTAAAACACAGAATATATTTCAAACCGTCAATCTAGAAGGTAAATCCCAAGCTTGACCCTGTTCGTGGCGAGATATATCCGTGTTCTAATAATAGAGTCGGGTGTTTTTAGGACTGTAAACGAGCCGAACGAGCCGAGCATTGTTTTGTCAAGCTCTGTTCATTTAACTTAGCGAACGAGCCGAGCTTGTTTGTTTATTTAAACGAACATATTTACTTGTTCAAGTTTGGTTCGTTTAACTCAACGAACAACATTAACGAGCCAAACACCTTAAATGAACGATCCCACTTACCGAGCTCGAACAGAAAAGGGTGTTCAAGCTCTGTTCATTAACCTTTTATCCGAGCCGAGCTCGAGCTCGAGTCCGAACCAAACGAACCGAACAACCGAACAGCTTGGTTCATTTACAGCTCTAGGTGTTTTCATTCGAATCCTCCCTCCTTTTTCACTGGGGGACAATATTAGGGCTTACCATTTTATGTCACTTGGCTAGCTATGATGGAAAACATTTTCCAAGTATCTTTTCATGTTTGTGATTGTTTATAATGTGTTTTCCCGCATTCGATTTGTTCCTTCTTCTCAAGTGGATAAAATCAACGTATTAGGGATCATAAGTTACAGCACTAACTATCAATAACACGTACTTAGTATATCTCAACGACAACAAAAGTTATCGATGGGGTCTTAACACCAACTATCAACAACACGTACTCAGTATATTCCAACGACAGCAAAAGCTATCGATATGGTATGGAAAGGGTGAAAAGCACGCAAGCAATACCTTCATCCCAGAAGATACAGATTTTGCTTCCATTGAGACCCTGGCTCTATAATTACCTGCATAAATGACACAAAAACAGGAATATTGTGTGCTAGTGTGTTAGTGAAAGAATTTAGTGAATACAAATAGAATGCTTCCTATATTAAAGTATTCATAACCATGTATATGTACATATAATGAAAGACAAAGACAACAATAAGCACAAACTCAACCTAAAGTATATATGGCATTCTCGGTGCACATAAAATAGAATATTTTCGTATGAGAAAATAAACATAGAAAACGATCTTGCTGCACTAAACCCCCCGTTTACACAGGGTCCGGAGAGAAACCGGATCGCAAACACGGATCCGAGAAGGGACCGAATCGCTTCGCGATCTGATGTACGTTGCCTTACCCTACACTTTGTGCAAAAGACTGTTACCGACACTCGAACTCGTGACCTCAATGGCACAAAACACCAATCTTACCATTTGTTTCAAGGTCCGCCCTCTAAACATAGAACATCAAACATGATATATTATTCGCTGTACTAACAGGTCCAGCATGTTGACTATGAATAAAACACGGTTTAGGGAAATTTTCTGGTATATTCATCTTCCTCATAGTACATCCATCTTATACAAGAGATTCTATGCTAAATATGGTAAAACGTATATCCTATCCCTAATTATTTGCAATCACCATTTACTACTCAATCAATCATTAACTATTTACTATCACACGTGATACAATATTTACTTTCCTTTCAACACGGCACAGCTTCAAAAGGCCACCCACTACTTATGATACATTTCTAGTACATAGGCAGAAGAAGCTAGTGACTCGAAGCTGCCGCAGCTGTATATCTATAACCATGAGAGCAGTAGGATATATTACAAGCTTAATCTTCATCTCCTTACCTGTATCTCTGCCAAGAGACAAGGCTGTTAACATGCACGTACCAGCCCCCACGTCGCTTTTCCATCTCTATCTTTGTCATGCTGTGCAGTTCAAAATCATATGCATAAAGAAAACCATACTTATCCTCAAGAATTATTTCATCCTTAAACCTTGAATGATGGAGAGGGACCATATCTCTCTTCCAGCCATTTGTTACGCTATATCGCTTTTCCCAACCTTCTCCACATATATCTTGCAAGATCCAGACATCAATTTGGTTCAAACCTTCACGAGTCAAATAACCAAGATTTCCACCAATTTCCATTATCTTATCAAACTTCCCATAACTCTTTGGAAGTGATATCCGCTGAAATTTCCCATTCTCTACTTCCATGGACACGATGTACTCGAACCGATCCCCTATAGGAACCCAATGTAAAGCTCCAATCGCGAAAATTGGATTGATGTGCAGCCAGCCAAAGACCTGTGGTCCGTCAACACTTCTCCATGTCCTGGACTTAAGGGCCATGATTTCACAGCCAATATACTGCAAGCCATCACGAAACAAGTGTACCAATTGAAACTCCCTCGTCTTCTTACAAAATGCTAATCCATATGATTCAGAACTAGCCGCAGATAGGGTACCCGCAGGTAATGCTGAGATGTCTCTTGTAATAGGATTCATGACAACTAGACCTCCCCTTTTCATCTCATTATTGAGTAAAATTAGACCACAGCAACTCGCTCTAATTCTTCCCATACATGTCAAATTATAATCGACTATCTTGCCTTTCCCATCTTCGATCTCCAGAAACTTCAATGAAAATAATGAAGATGGATGCATGACAGGCCGCTTTAGTACAGGTACAGACTGCAAATCAAAGAGCTTGGATTCAACAGAGAAAGCCTTGGAGTTTTCTTCCGGGACGGATGAACCATAAGGGAAGAAAGGTTCCTTTCTTACTGATGCTGTAAGATATATTAAGACGTTTTCAGAGCGTTCAAAATGTGCATCTATAAAGATGGAATTATTGATAACCATATACCACATCTTGCAGACAAATCTCAACCTCTGAAGAGATTCTAGAGGAAGTCTAACGAGTATGTCATGAATGCATTCTTTAGGCATATAAGGAGTTAGACTTCTTCTTAGCTTTTCCTTTTCTTCTTCCATCACTTTCTTTTCTAGTGCTCTTTCCTCCAATTGCTTCAGAAAACTCATGCTTTTCTATTGTTCTTTCTATTACCTGCATTACACCCAAAAATTTACACATCAGTAATGATGATACCCATAACCAACAAGATAAAGGACAAAAGGTTTTGGATGATACGTTGTACTATGAACTACTATTCTGCAATCATCATAAAGCATTCACCATCCTAAAGATATGGGAAATAATCTCTTATCTCAATTTATATCCCATCTTCTATTCCACTAAGTGGCGCAATGCTTTATATATTGAAGTTTTACCAAACTAATACACATAATGTGGTTCTACTTAGTGAGATAGAAGATGAGATAAAGAATGAAATAGAAGATCTTAACTCCGATGATATACAAGTGCACTAGAAAATGGTCAAAGATCTACTCAAAACTCTGTATACCCTTGCTTGTTTCACGCAGCAAGTAACCATGCCCTTTCCTGCAATTCTGAAGGGTTTAAGAACCAGATACGCTATCCGGTATTAAAAAAACAAACAAAAGTTACCAAAATACTTGTCTAAGAATAATATGCATACAAGGTCAAGTTCATTTATGCTTGGTCTTGTCCATACTTCGACTAAATTTTTACAAAACCAGAGCAGCGGAAGAGAATAAGTCACTGATCACACAGCTTTCAAACAAAGAGAATTGACACCAGTAGAAGAGATAAACCATGAGGTAGAATGTTCCACATTCCTAAAGACTTTCAGAGCTTTCACAGCTCTAGTCCATTGAAACATTACACATATTCCCTCTTACATAAATACAGCAGTCTTATTCTAAGCTTAATGCTTTCAAACCCACTATATACGCTGTACTTGGCAACCATGAATACTGTAAGTAGCATCAAAAGAAAAAAAAGGAACTCTAATCTATCTAAATGATCAGAAAGCAACTACTGGTAGTTATTTTCTGCAGTGTGTTCATTTAAGGAACAAACTTCTGGCTTCTTAGTTATCTTGAGGATGAAATATTTTCGGTCACACGTATGCCATCATATAGAAGAAACAAACATTTAGGCGTACAAGACCACCATTATGGAGAAGCGAAGGTTTCAAAACTACAAAATTATCAGAGAATAGATATCATAACTTCATATCCATGTTTAGGAAAGAACAGATAAAAACTTGATAAACAATATTCCTTGAATCAAAAAGTCTTAAGTAGAGTTATAGCAAAACTAACTTCCAGATACTCCTGGAATCTATTGAAATAAAGCAGAATATTTACATCAAATTATTAAATCCAGATGGCACGTATATGGAAACCCAATCACTGCAAAAGGCCAACTTGGTGACTGTCAAAAGGCTAACTTCATTATCAGCAACAAGGCACCCCCAAGGGGGGAAGAACAGAGCAATAATATATTTGCAAAATGAATCTATAGAGGACAGCCAACTTAAAAACTTTGTCACTAAGCATGATTATGGATCAAGCGGCGAATCTATAGAAGAATAGCTCATACAAGTTTTCACTGTAAGCTGGTCATATTCAAGCCATGACTAATATTTAAAGCCTCAAACTATTGACTCTATCTGCAGATTTGCTTTCTGGAATTTGTTCCAATTAAGAAAGAATAAATCTTGGAGCAGATAGAACTCTAAACAGATTACCAAATCTCCATAGCAGCATACATGACATCTGCATAACTATGGTAGACATCCTGTGCAACGTGTTTAAGGACACGTTTTATTTTTATCATATAAAAGAAACGGCACATCAATGCCCTAACTCTTATTAATATGAAGCTCGTGAAAGTGAAACCATTAATGACATGAGCTGAACGAAAGAGAGAAAGACACAACCTCAGTTTCCCTCATTCCTTGACTAATCTTTGTTCTGGAACTTGGTGATGGATTTGGCTTATGGTACATCCATAGGTACCGGAAAAGCATAATTCAGCAGATGTTTCCTTAAGTTACCTTTCTTATGCTTTTATGAGTGATTATGGAGGATTAGACGCGAATCTTTCACGTTGAGCTCATTCTCTACTCCTATTTATTTGGCGTCTCAGCTGAGGTCCTTAGTCTATCCAAGGCAATCCTTAACTAGGGCAGATGAAACTGATGATCAGTTACTTTATTAGGTGAAGTGTTCTCAGGAGATAACTCTGCTTCATGCGCAACAGAAGTAGACATGAGTCGTTGTCTTAGCACGCATTGAAGCAACATGCATCAAAGACGTTGCCCGAGTGCTTTTGAGGGATTCCTTCCCGCTATTTTAAGGAGCAAAAAACTTGATTTAATAATTAAAAAAAAAAAAAGATCGATGGAGGTTCCCATGCATGATACTTCTCAATCCTGTCTACAAAAGTCAGTTGAGCAAGTGACTCATGAATAGACGTTCCAATAACTAGGACTGCCTTTAGTCTGTTCTTTAAGCAAAAACTACATGCCTTCATCATTATATCTTTCTGTCGAGATTGAAAGAATTGAAAATTCATTCAAGTTGAGAATCATTTACAAAGTTATTCTTCTTTTATAGGAGTTTTTCCGCTTCTAACGGCTTCTTTTTTCCACTTGTCCAGTGGTTACTGTTTATTTACAGTAATTCCTAACAGTTACAAGGTAACGACTGGTTACCTGTTCTGGTCGAAACTATGTAAAGTAAAAGTCCTAAGTTATATTAGACTAAGTGTTGTAGCTCTGTCTTAACTTTACTGCCTGACATGCGCTTCATCTCGTCACATCGGCTCAGTACATCTTTAATTCTAGTTCTGTTTTGTTGTTCTTCTTCACCTCGGCTACTCTTAGTTCTGTGCCCCTCTTCACCTCAGCTTTTCCTTTCACTAACTTGATCACCTCTGCACGGCAGTAGTACTGCGTCAGTTCAGCATAGTTTCACTTCGTCCATTCTTAGTTAGTTCAGCTACTCCTATATTTAGGTCAGCTCAGCTTAGCTGATTTACTTCAGTCACTTGTCTTAGTTCTTCTAACACATCAAATACTCTGTTTAGGTCGGCGCATCTCGCTTAACTTGTTTCTACACCTTCTAGAATCCAGACTGCCAAAGCGAGATTCACTTTGGAAAGTGAGACCGCCATTGACTTGTTGAAATAGAGAAAGGTTTCTCTTTAAAGCAAGCTTATTTTTTATATACAATCCCCTATGCCATATATGCTATATTTCCTTTCTTTTTTGTTGCTGATCCTATCATTCATCCCACTTTCAAGCATGATGAGGAGAAAACTAAGATCCGACTTCCCAAAGCATTTTCACGCCATAATTTCACTTAGGGAGAAAAAACACCATTCTGATGCAATTTCAAAATTTCGAATAACTTGCGGGCAGTACCAAGAGCAGAAACTAAAGGCTCTGGATAAAGGAAATTGAAGTAAATCAAAGAACAACAAAGAAAATAATAAGAAAAAGGACATATGATCACGAATTAAGCAGTAGAACTAGTCAGATGGCAGAGCCAAAATTTTGTTCTTCGTTTTCGTAACAATTCAGATGGGTACGAACGATCAAACTTACTTAAACAACCAACAAAATAAATTGCATGAACGAAAACTGAAACAGAAGCGGGAAAAAGAAAACAGATGCAAAGCTATCACATAATCCAAACGAAAAACAAATAGAAGTATAACCTAGATTAAGTGATGAAGAAGATGAATATGGCTCAATCGGCACTTGTGAACGGAAATTGTAAGCTGGTGAGGATTTGTGTTTTGTCGTTGATTCGATATTTCTTATAATGTGTGATGGGAGGTCGCCACTAGGCATATTTTCATCATTATCCTCCTAGGTGCAGCCGTCTGCATCACCATATTCTTTATATATTTTCATATTATTTTTGTTTGTACGTAAATAATGTTGTATCCTTATAACTTTTTGATAATTATGTGGCATCTTTTAAATTAAGAGTGTTAACGAACCGAGCCGAATCGAATATGTTTTTGAATTCGGATTTGTTTAGCTAAAAAAACTGTTTGGCTCGGTTCATATAACTAAACGAACTTTAAAATTGTTTCGAGTTCGACTCGATAACACTATAACTGTTTAAAAGAGACGAACAGTTCGCAAACAGTTCGACTTGTTTTAGTAAACGAACTCAAACAACTGTTCAAATTCGGCTCGTTTATAGCCAATTATCGAACCAAAGTCAGATCAAACTCGAACAGTTTGTGAACTGTTGGTTCGTCAAACATTCCTATTTTAAATTAAGAAAGTCATCTTTTGCTTTAACAGTTACTTAGCAATGAGCATAAATTATTACACGACACGTTTTGTAATTTGTCGTTCATCAGTATGTAAAAAGTTGTATTTCAATTTTAAAAAAAAAGTTTGTGTCCTATTTCTTCCAATTTAGTATTTTATCTTTTGGAATAGAACTACTTACCTTTTTTAAACCCTAACAATAATTTTTGATGTTGTTAGGATATACTGGATATAAATAATGATGATGCTCAAGTCCAACCACATGAATTTCCAGGCTCCCTCAAACATAAAACGTGTTTGATTTCGGTTCGCCGAATCTGCTGGAGTCTCTGCTATCTATGAGTCAGGATCTCCTGACCGCCAAGTCCGTGACCTCCTCCGCGACCGTCCGACACGTGGCAGCAGGGGGTTGTGAGGCTGGGTGGGGGTCACCCGCACCCAGCCTCACCACCCCACCTCGCTGCCACGTGTCGGGCGGTCACGTGGGCGATCACGGGAAAGGGGGTCAGGTTAGGGGTGAGCAACGGTTCGGTTCCGGTTCTGACGGTTCCAGAACCGTTAGAACCGGAACCCGTTTAACATAATATTTTGGAACCGAACTGGAACCGTAAACCTGCGGAACCGTGGAACCGTTTAAAACGGTTCGGTTCCGGTTCGGAACCGCGGACCCGCCAAAGAAAAAAAACAGAATTGTTTAAAAAAGGAAACCAACTAGTGTTTGAACCAAAAAAAAAATATCAACCAGTCTTATTCCCAATATAAACGCAAGCACAAATAACTGGAAAAAAATTGTCCCAAGGAAAATGTAAATTTGCATAAATATTAGCAGTAGCATTCCATGTTGACTTGCTAATTTCCAAATAAAATACCAAACTTCTCCACTCTCTTCTTCAGCAGTTAAGCTCATTACCACAAAAGTAGTCCTGCTAGATTCAGTAATCAATATCAAACCCTCTATGACCTGCGTAGTCAACGAAGCTATATAAATTATAATGGCAATATTAACTGCATCAGTGCATTGGGAGTACAGGAAGCTCTATAACAAACGCTGATGACAAACCTCAATAAGGTGAAGAAATGGTAGCAATTAAAGCTCAATTATCGAATGCTGCAAGAGCAGAGGTAAAACAAGTCATTATTCTAATAAAATATTGTGAATTATAACTTTGATTAGGTCCTAGGGAGTACTGAGTAGTGGCGTAAAGACAACAAACTCAACAGAGGACTTGTGTTCACGTAAAAAATGTAAAATATTTTATTCCATCCGTCAACAATGGACTTAAAACTGCCATACTGTATAGTGTATACTCACCTAACCACACCGAGCATGAGAAACCTTGTGCCATCAACAATCTTGTCATGAAATGACATTACCAGCAGTATTTGAAGTTTCATCGAGTGTCAAATTGGCAAACTCTGTCAAACAAAAATAAAACCATTGTTAGTTAATAACATATTATTTGCAAGATTTCGTCGTACATAAAAAGTTCAACACAAATGAACGATGCATACCTAACGCAATTGTGTCTTGCTCCTCCACAGCCTCTTCCACGTCCTTTGGAATAAATGAACCCCGAAGCCAATCTTGGCAACATAATAAGACTTCCACGGTAGTTGAAGCTAAGGAGCTTCTAAATGCATCCAACACTCGACCTCCTGTGCTAAAAGCAGACTCCGAAGAAACTGTGGAAATAGGCATTGCTAGTACATCACGTGCCATGGAAGATAAGATGGGATATCTCATACCATTCAGTCAACTTAGCCCATCGAATTAACTTGGTTGAACTCGGTCAAACCGGGTCAAGCAAGATTCGGATCCTTATTGGGTTAAGTTCCTTAACTTTATTTTATTTATTTATTAACATGCATAAACATAAGGCATAAATAAATAAATAACTGCATGCATATAAACAAAATAATGCAATAACCGGAAATTAAACTTAACACTTGATTATTATTATTTTGGATTTCTTTAAAATAATAATAATAACAACAAGAATGTATTATTATTATTACTATTTTCCTTAACAATCTTTAAATAATAACAATAATAAAAGAATTTATTATCAATATTATTTACTTTATTTTCCTTTAAAAGAACTTTAAAATAATAATAATAATAATTACTTATTATTATTACTATTTTCTTTTAATACTAATAACAATAATGATCAAATTATCATCATTATTATTATTATTTTCATTAAAAGGAGACTTTAAAATAATAATAACAACAATTTGTTATTATTACTATTTTTCTTAAAAGAAACTTTAAATAATAATAATAAAAGAATTATTATTATTTACTTTATACAAAACAATAATAATAAATCAATTAAAAGACTGAAAATTAAAAAAGAACTGAATAATGGGACGCGGGTCGGGTCGGGTCGGAACTCGCCCGGCCCATTCTGATTTTCCAGAATTTTTTTTTTTGAAACTGAAATGGGCCGAAGCCCTTTACTGAACTGGATTAGGGCCAAATCTGAAGCCCACCTGAAACCCTTTTTTCTTAAATGACCTTTTGGGCCGAAGCCCTATCCGAAACCAGCCTGAAAATCCGCCTGGCCCAATTTTCTTTAACTATTACTGCCTGCCTGCGGATCCAGTCAGCCAGCTGCAGGGCCTGCCACGCACAGGCCCAATCCGCCAGAAGCAACCTATAAAACTTCCAGAATTTTGGCCAGAAGGGGGTCTCGAACCTGAGATCTACCATATCCTAATAGGCGCTGTTGCCAGTAGAGCAGCAGCATTTTTGTTCACATAAAAAAGGGTTCCCTGTATCTATATTAAAATTTGACTGAAATTCCAGAAAGCACAAATAATCTAAAATTTCGGCTGTTTAGGATTGAACATAAGACGTTTGGCTTTCGGCAGAGGTGCTGGCTACCAACGCCAGCGACTCTTTTGCGCTTAGAGCATTACGGCTTTAACTTCCCGGAACAGACGTTTTTTTTTTATTTTGATCCGGAAAAAAACGTTTTTTTTGACTCAGAAAAATTTCTCTTTTTTTTGACATGAACAGATTAACGAAACGATTCGATTAGGTCTGCTCTGATACCACTTGTTGGATTTAATTTAATAAACCCCTGAATAGGACCGTTTAATCGAATCAATGGACAAAGTAACAAAATGCGAAAAGTATACCTTGCTCCATTGCTGTTGTTAATCTGAACACGTACACCGCAACTGCTCCGGCTGATGAAGAATCTGGTGTGATCCAAGGATTCACGACCTCCCACCAATTGTTGATACACCCCTTGAACGGAATCAACAATTCACTGCTTTACCCGATGGAGAGGCTAGGCAGTGTGGGCTTTATAGAAAACTTGGCACACCTTCCCTCTACGCTATACTGTATGCGTTCCTTTTTGATTTGATGATCTGAGGAGGTGAAGCCTCCTCCTTTATATAGAGGGGGATGGAAGGATCTGATAGGTTAGCTTTTAAATTTAAATTTAAATCTAAATCTAAATTTAAAACTCAACCTTATCTTCCTATTAAATATTATCCAATATTTAATTATTGTACCAATAATTATCTACAAGCCACACGTGGGTTGTCGCCCCTCGGAGACCAGATGTCGTAACTTTATGGTCGTTGCACTTTGAGCCCATCCATCGCGGTCTCTGACCATATGACTGTCTACATATTCGGGGTTTCCATTTAGACCACACTATACATCCACGAGTATACCCGATGATCACTTAACGTGTGGATGTTTTACGTAACAATTAATATTATTACGTGACGTATGTGACATATAATATTATCATACATAACGTCCACCTTATGATTAATTCGTATAAACTTTATCAACGTGCTGCGCATCACACGTATTTCGAATTAATCCCAACAGCTCCTCCACAGCCTCTTCCACGTCCTTTGGAATAAATGAACCCCGAAGCCAATCTTGGCAACATAATAAGACTTCCACGGTAGTTGAAGCTAAGGAGCTTCTAAATGCATCCAACACTCGACCTCCTGTGCTAAAAGCAGACTCCGAAGAAACTGTGGAAATAGGCATTGCTAGTACATCACGTGCCATGGAAGATAAGATGGGATATCTCATACCATTGATACGCCACCACTTAAGAATATCAAAATCCTCTTCATCATCAGCATCATCCACCGCGGCCTCTTCCAAATACATTTCCAAGTCGGACTTCTTACCCGTTTGTCCAGTTACACCTCGCCAATTTTTCACTATCTCAACCAGATGAGTATTACCTTTGCCCTTCCCCTTCTTCGTATGCTCATTCTCCGTCTCAATCTTTGTATTACGCTCATCAACAGCCGGATGCAACAACTCTTTATAATGAATGAAGAGTTTGTCCAAAAATGCTCGAATCTTATCTTTCATGCGATCACCAACTATGTTACCGTATGTTAATACCAAAGTGTACTCAACAAATGCAAGTTTGTAGCGAGGATCTAAGACAACAGCAATAAACAACAAGAAGTTCATATTATCGGGTTCACCCCAATACTTATCAAACTTCTCTTTCATCTTTTGAGCCGCCTTCTTCATATCTTCATTGTCTCCATTAATCCACCTATCCAACTCATCATGTAATGCAACGATCTCACACCAAAAGGTATTAGATGTCACATAATTAGATGCTGAAACTTTTAAAGTCAAATCGTAGAAAGTCTTCAAAAACCCATGAAGCACACGTGCATACTTCCAATCAAATGCACCTGGAGGACCTAAGGGCAAATCAACAATGAATCGAGGATCTTCTTCGTCAAACCTCTTCCAAACTTTTTCATGTCTGAGTGCCGCGTCTAACATGAAATATGTAGAGTTCCACCTAGTCTTAACATCCAAACATAACTCTACTTTTCCTTCGTCGTTTTCCATTTTCATGCATTCTTTGAATTTAAGTAACCTCGATGGAGATTGTTTCACATATCTTACCGCGTCTCTAATTCGAGAAATAGATTCAGAAGCATCTTTAATCTTCAATCCATCAGAACAAACAAGGTTCAAAATATGTGCAACACACCGTAAATGCATATATTCACCATTCATCAAACTTCCCTCCTTCCCACCATATTCCTCCTGTAGATATTCGATCATCTTATCATTGGCAGATGCATTATCAACCGTGATGGTGAAAACTTTAGAAATCCCCCAGCCACGTAACACTTTAGAAACAGCATTAGCAAGCCCTTTTCCCGTATGAGAAGTAATTGGTGTAAAACTTAACAGTTTCTTACAAGTGTTCCAATCATCATCAATAAAATGTAAAGTTATGCACATATAATTCACGTTCTGCACCGATGTCCACGTATCGGTAGTTAAAGAAACCATTCTATCTCTCAAATTCAAAAACTTCCTCAGCTTCTCCTTTTCATCATTAAAAATTGCATAGCAATCCCTTTGAATGGTGAATCGTGATGAAACTCTAAATCTAGGGTGTAAAGAGCCCACAAATGCCTTAAATGCATCTCCATCAACTAGCTTAAATGGCAATTCCTCCTTGATAATCATCTCTGCAAGTTTTTTTCTTGCACTTAATGGTTCATATTTCCAAACTTCTAAAGTCCCTCCATCAAATTGACTCAATGACGTTTGAGAGACATCCATACGGGGTTTCATTTTACATACCTCATTGATGTGCTTCTTCAGTGTAGAGGTCCCATTGACAGGATCTGCTTTTAAAACTTGCCCACAATGATTACAACTAGCTTTCCATAATCCCTTTTCATCTTGATATCTTTTATACTCTTTCCAAATCTCAGACTTCAAAGTCCTTTGCTTTCTTTTCAATTTACTTCCACCATCATTAGGAAATGTAACCTTCAAAATAATAAAAGTTACATAAATATAAGGAAAACCAGCGTATGCAAATCAATTGTAGAGTATACTGTATACCAAAGTTTATACAAAAGTCTATAAGCAGAGTATATTGTATACCAAAATTTTAATATAGCAAATCAATATTGTATACCACTACATCATACCGTATGCTCATCAACTTCCACCTGCACCGCCATTGTATTGTCATCAATTGATGTTTGGACGTCTGGGCGAGATACCGACATTGTTGCTGAATTGGAGAAAGAAATGATGGCAAACAAACAACCTGCTGAATTGGAGGAATAAATGATGGCAAAGAAATAATATTTTTAAATAAAAAAGAAAAAGAAAACTTGATATCCCTTAAATTCACTCTTATTGCTTAAAGACAATGAAAACCTCGAAAAGGTAAAGGCTTTCATGAATCATCACAACTATACTTTTTGATTGTCCAGGTATATGCAGAAGTCCTTGAGAATTAACATTTCTTTTCACAAAAGGTGAAAGGAATAAATACTAATACAGCAGCCAAAGTAACAATCGGAATCAAATAATGTATAGATCAAAGAAATAACAATTGTGAAGCAACAAACAAAAATCATACGGATGAAAAGAGAAAAGAAGATCTGGAAAGTGAAAAATCTCCAGTGAGGTGGTGACTGAAGTTCCCCGCGCTTCTTCGGTTGCTAGGAGACGATCACAGCCTACAGATCCGGCAGATGTATGCTACTAAAAAGCAAAAAAATAAAACATAAAAAATAAACAAGAAAAGAAAAAAAAAGCTATTACATGAGAGGAGATCCGACAATTGAAAAATTTCGAAGCTTGAAGAAGGCAAGGCCGCAAGAAGCTACTGAGTGCAGAGTGCTGCCGCTGCTGGAGCCGCGGTACGCCGTAACACCGAACTGGAACCTTGAAGAGTGACGACTGACGAGCGACGGAACGAGATTTTTGCGATCTGAATTCTGGAGAGTTCCAAGAGAGTAGGGTTAGAAAAAATAAAAAGCTTTTAGTTACTTTTTTTCCCATTAATTATTATTTATATAAAAAAGTAAATATTATCATTTATACGGTTCGGTTCCGGTTCTAGCGGTTTATAGAAATAAGGAACCGAACTGGAACCGTGAACCAGTAATCCGGTTCTAGAACCGAACCGTTAAAAATTATACGGTTCCAGTTCGGTTTAAATCCATATTTTCGGTTCGGTTTCGGTCCGGTTTTACGGTTTTCGGTTTTTTTGCTCACCCCTAGGTCAGGTGATCTCGTTCGGCTATCTATGGGGTGCAAAATAGTAATTTAAGGTGCTTGTAACTAACTAAAACATATACTAACTAATTTTAATTTTGGAAGGGAATGAGTATTACCAAGTAATTCTAACTAATAAATTGACCACAATATAAATAATAAACTTCTAGTAATAATCAATTGCCATTTTTTCTTGGTAATTTGTCTTTTTTTTAACATGCACATCTGAACCATAATTTTCACTTAGTGTACAATAAAATTTACTATTTACCAACACAGCAAATAGTAAATTCCAATTGAAACTTATCTTTATGAGGTAATATTGTTGTTGTTGTTTGGAAACTTATCTTTATGAAAATTTCTATTAAAACACTAATTATTTTGTATATCGAATGAAAAAACTAATTATATGACCAACAACAAATTTCTATCCGGAACCAAACCCACAACTAACAAAACTGTAACCTAAATAAAAAATGTAAAATCTAAATGAACCGCCACCTTCCCCCGCTCCCAGTCTCAAAAAAATAAAATAAAATAAATTGGTACATGTGTCAAAACTGTACGACTAGAAGATAGATCACGACCACAAGTTTGGTACTTCTTTTATAATATTTATTTTATTCATTAATAACACAGACCAGAAGTTCCTCTACAGCGGATGGGATCCCCTCACCGCGCGTTAAGTCACCGTACTCCCCACCACGCGACACGTGGCAGGGGTGCTGAGACCAGATAAAGGTAACCCTCATCCAGCCTCACCACCCTCCACTGCTGCTACGTGTTACACGGTAACACACGCGGTGAGAGAGGAGCGTTGAGGAGATGTGAACCCCCTCTACAGACACGGCAGCCATTCAAAAAATCAGTGACTCAGCCAACACAGCACAATTTTGTAGTCACTGGAGGTTCAGATTTCCTACCACATCATAATCTTTTGATGTAACGGTTGTATTATGTTATATTTATCAAGCAGAATAACAAACAAATAAAAGAATAGTGTAACTTTTTTTTATTGAATAATAGCATAACTTAGATGGAAACAATTTTTAACCTCATGTATTAATGATTATGGAGAGGTAATTTGTAATAACTTTTTTTTTTTTTTGTGTTTTGCAATGATATCCACCACAGGGTGACTTATTTCTTCAATGTCTAGAATTCTCTATTTAGTAGTTTTTGTACATGTCGGCTAAATGTTTTTGTATTTCTATATCTGACATAATCGAATATAGATTCATAGCAAGTTTTATGATAGTCAATGATTGACTACCAGTCACTCATCAACTAATAACATTAAGAATAACTGACATGTGACGGTGATAAATGTGCAAAGCAAATTAGTAGATCCGTCCATGTTATTGTGTTCTTTTATTGATTATAAAATAATTATTAAGATTTACTTATCGACTATATTAAAATTTTGTCTGAAATGAGTTCACATTGCTATTTATTCATCCTTGAAGTCTCATTGGTTGGATTCCTTGCTAAGTTTTTCTTAATTAGAAAATGCACGATTTTTCTCTAACATATATTTCTTTTGAATACCCTCCTTAAATTTATTTTTAAAGAGGCAAAATGACTCACTAAATTGATTATGTTTCTTATATTGTCAATTAACAATTGATTGCCATAGGTTAACGCAATCCTCATTATGAGTCATCAGAAAACAATCTTTGTGTGTTTTTAACATATGAATATAGTTGCGTACACGTGACCCTCCATACTCCGCCATAGACAGAAGTCTCTAAAAGAATGTGTTGTTGTTTAGGTCTTGATTCATGTAATTAGAGGCTTTGGTCCTATTTAAGTCTTGTTGGATGTAATAAGAGACTTAATTGGTGAAATTAGAGATTTAGGTCTTGTTAAGTTTATTTCGTGTGGTTGCAGTAGGCATCCATTCACCAAAATAATCATTTGCTAATCCAAAAGATTTGGAAAAAAAAAATTGTTCATTGGATCTAAGTTAAACAGCTCTCAATTCTAAGAGGTAAGTCGCATCTTTCTATTTATTCATATATTTTGTGGTTTACCTGATTTGTATCATCTACGAAAAATCTACAATATCTAATTTACCTGATTTGTATCATATATGGTGTTTTTTGAAAATTGAATGTTGAAAGAATTCGGGTTGGATAGAATTTTCTTCTGCTTTGTGAATTGGAGGTCATGGTTTCAAACAGCAGTCTCTTACACAAATTATAGAACAATGATGCGTACATCGCGATCCGATCCTTCCTAAGATCCTTTACAAATGTAAGATCCTACCACAACCCGAACCTCCTAAATATAAATTTTTGGCGTGGTATAATTGCGACAAGTGGTGGCAAACAGTTATGTC
Organism: Eustoma russellianum; assembly: GCA_036186865.1. Lineage (NCBI taxonomy): Eukaryota > Viridiplantae > Streptophyta > Magnoliopsida > Gentianales > Gentianaceae > Eustoma > Eustoma russellianum. The sequence goes on from AP025065.1 coordinate 1,355,600, forward strand.
GTGGTATACTATAGCATCTCTCATGCTATAAATTTTTCTTTCTTTACCATTAATCACTTCATAGAAAGAAAAGGAAAATATTTACATAATGCAATGGCCCATCTGCAAATTCACAATCCCTGCATTTTGAAGGGAATCCACCGTGAAAATCTTCCTTCCAAACACAGAGTTGCAAATAATGCATCAGATCACAAGAAAAAGAAAAGGGCAAGTTCTGATGAAACTTCAAAAATATTTGGCTGGAGAAACTCATATGGTAAAAAGAGAAAAGGGCTTTTCTTTTGCCAAGTGAAGAGGCGTTTTAGTGCTTCTGCAGCATCATCATCGTCAATTGAATTAGCAGAAAGCAGAGGTTCTGGTAGTAATAATAGAACAAATGTTGGATTTGAATTGTTGCTTAGTGCAGAAGAGTGTAGATGGCAAGTGAGAAGGATGGTTGAATCTGAAGAGGAGATGAGGAGGGTTTCAAGAATTCAAGCTGAAGCATTTCATGAACCTGTTGTTCTGTTCAATGATTTGTTCTTTGAGTTCTTCCAGGTGTGTGAACTCTACCCTAGTTCTTGTCTTTTTGGTAGAAAAAGTATCAGTTTTGTTTTGCTTTTGTGATTTTATTTGTAATAATCCAAACTAAAGATGATCCCTTTAGAATTCTTATTGAATATCTTATCCAAAAATAAATAAATAAATAAATTATTTTCTGAAGAAGGGGTGCTTCTGATTATAACGTCATGTCGGATTTGTAGGCAGAGGTGCTCTCAGGACTGATTTATAGACTTAGAAACTCTCCTCCAGACAGGTAAATCCATAACATTGGCATTTATTGTCGCATTTACATAAGAACTTATCTGGATGAACTGCCTGCAATGGCTCTTCCCATTTTGTTAAAATAAGAACAACATTATCCCATAGTCTTAGAGCCTATCGCCTATGACAGGAGGGTCGGATATACGCAACCATACTCATATGTTAAAAATACACAGAGATTGTTTCTCGATGACTCATAATAAAAATTGAAATGCGTCAAGCTCCACAATATAAGAAGCGCAACCAATTTAGTGGGTCATTTTGCTTTATTCTATTATATTTTAAAGTCAAGAAAGAATGTGTTATTTACTCCATTGGGTTAAAAAGCAATTTTCTCAAACACTTGAAAAAATAACATTCAATTTAGACTTGTAACAAATTTCATACATGTGATGCATGCAATAGTGTTTTACTTGATGTTTTATTTTCTTGATTTGTAATTTGCTAAAGCATTACGGTCCATACATAGTACTCTTCAAAGTCAAGGTCAGTTCCCTCTTAATCACATAACTGAGTTGAGATTCAAACTGATCATTATCGGCTGAAAATCATCGAGCTAAAGCATAGATATCTAGTGACACAAACCAACCACAGACCAACAAAACACAGACATCATTTGTCTTGAAAAACTGCGACATATATCACTAGCCTTGCGAGATAGCAAACAAAGATGCACTGTGTGCTGTTTTGAAGATATTCAATTGATAATAAGAGTTCGCCTGTTTGATGAACAGGTATGCCTGTTTAGTTGCAGAGCCCTCATTAGAAGAAGTATCAGGGGATCAAATTCAAGATCTAGTCGGCGTGGTCGACATCACTGTCCTGAGAGATGATCAAGTTATGCATTATTTAAAAGGAGCAGAAGAGTACCTCTACGTCTCTGGCATTGCTGTGTTAAGAAAATTCAGGTTTAAACTCAACAGACCCTCAATTCCCCCTTTATCATTTTTCCATGAATTTGAGTAGATTCACTATTTAACAAGATTTGATAAACAGGAGACAAAAAGTGGCGACTGCATTGCTTAATGCTTGTGAGAAGCTCGCCATTCTATGGGGTTTTGATTATCTAGTGCTTAGGGCTTATGAAGATGATCGGGGTGCGCGAAATCTGTATGAAAATGCAGGTTACTTTGTTGTTGGAAGAGATCCTCCATGGATGACCACATGGATCGGGCGAAGACGGCGTGTGCTTATGATTAAAAGATGCAGCACTGAGCTTTGTACTGATGAAATAGCAAGCACAGAAGCAATGGACACCAAACTTTTCTGAAAGCAACGGACAATCCATAATGTCCATGTACAGAAACAATTGTTTTGGAAGTACAGATTCCCGAGTGCATCCGTTGGAAGTTCATGATTCTGAAACTAGAGACTAACTGAAGACAAACACCACCCCTATCCCTCGCTCCCACCTCCCACCCCTACCTCCTATCCCTTTCTCTCTGGGACAAGCAAAGTAATGAAGAAAATACAAAAGATGAATAACCAACTGCCTTGTAAAAGATCGGTGCTTTACATGAGTTTCAAAATCTATCAAAATCATGAGAATCTGTCGTATACATCTTGGAACTATGTCGTTCAGCTAGTCTATAACCATAAGAGAAGCAGCAGCTATCCGTCCTATTGCTTAATCTTTCACCAAAACAATCCTTGTCTATTTTCTACGCCCAATTTCTTGGCTTTCTCTTTCAACATACTGTGACTTCAGGAATTCAAGAAGCAACGTCGTGTGGTGTGAATTCTTGGTAGGTGGCGGAGGGATGAGCAAGCTCCCACTCAAAGCACTTTCGTTGCTGAAAGAAATAATCAGTTATATTCATGTTTGTATCTAACAGAAGCTGGTTATAAATCATCATCAACAACAAAAACAATATCAAGTATATTTCATCGACAGCAAATGTTATCGCTGAAGCTGGTTATAAATCATCAACAACAAAAACCATACCCAATATATTTCATCGACATCAAATGCTACCGCTGAAGCTGGTTATAAATCATCAACAACAACAACAAAAATCATACCCAGTATATTCTATCGACAGCAAATGCTATCGTTAAAGTCTGGAGAGGATGAGAGGCAGACAAAACTTTTATTGAAGAAAGCTTCAGTCAACTTGATTGTAGCATTAACAATCAGTCAATATTTGTATCTAATTGTGTAGCAGTAGGAAAAACAATTCCATACGAAAGGTTTGTATTTCTCAATGATCAATTCATCTTTACAATAGTCAAATTTATACACACCATTTTCTTCTATACAAGGAATCTTAATAACTGATCTTCTGACTTGACAAATGGTAACTCAACAAATTTCCCTTCCAACTTTTCTTTGATAAAGTGGCGGTCAATTTCTATATGTTTGGTCCGATCATGTTGTACTGGGTTTTCAGATATGCTGATAGATGCTTTATTGTCACACATCAGTGGAGAGGGCAAGTCAAACTGCAACCCAATATCTCTAAGCAACTTTTGGACCCATAGTATCTCAGTGATCCTTTTTGCAATTCCGCGAAATTCAGCCTCGGCACTAGATAGGGTGACAACCTTCTGTTTCTTGCTTCTCCACGTCAAAAGGTTACCTCCCACAAGTACAAAATAGCCAGAAGTGGATTTTCGATCTACCAAACTCCCAGCCCAGTCTGCATCAGTATAGGCTTGAACATTCAAGTGTTCGTTGTTGCGAAAAACAATCCCTCGTCCAGGCGTATGCTTCAGATACCGCAAAATCCGCATGACTACATCCATATGATGTTCCTGAGGACAATGCATAAACTGACTTACCACACTTACTGCAAACGTAATATCAGGCCGAGTGTGTGATAAGTAAATCAACTTGCCGACCAATCGTTGGTACTGTCCTTTGTCTGTAGATGGTGCCCCGTCAATAACTTGTAATTTCTGATTTACTGCCATAGGAGTGTCGCATGGTTTGCAGTCGAGCATTCCAACCTCGATAAAAAGATCCAGAACATACTTCTTCGGTGATATGTAGATTCCAGACTTAGATCTCAACACCTCAATTCCCAAAAAATACTTTAATCGCCCAAGATCCTTCATTTCGAATTTTGTAAACAGATATTTTCTGAGACGGGTGATCTCTTCGGTATCGTTTCTTGTAATTATCATATCATCTACATAGATGATTAAGTATGTCACTAGTCCTTTTCTTCGCTTTATAAACAATGTATGGTCCGCATTACTTTGTCGATACCCATCCTTTTTCATAACTCCGGTAAATCTCCCGAACCATGCTTGCAGAGCCTGTTTCAGTCCGTACAACGCCTTTCTTAACCTGTAGACATCTCCTGTCTTGAACTCTGCAGAAAAAGTAGGAGGATGATCCATATACATTTCTTCATTTAAATCACCATGAAGAAACACGTCCTTAACTTCAAACTGATGGAGAGGCCAATTTTGGGTGGCTGCAATAGAAAACAATACTTTGATCGTGTCGATTCGGGCCACCGGAGAAAAGGTCTCTGAATAGTCAATTCCATATGTCTGAGTGTACCCTTTTGCTACTAGACGAGCCTTGTGTCTTTCAATAGTGCCATCAGCTTTGTATTTGATAGTAAACACCCAACGGCACTCAACAGACCTTTTTCAAGGGGGAAAGCACTTTTCCCATGTTTGATTTTTCTCCAAAGCTTCCATTTCAGTAACCATAGCTTCTTCCCACTTTGGTTGGGTTTTGGCTTCGTCAGCGGTTCGTGGAATTTGTTCAGCACATAGAGAGACAAAGAATCCTTGGACCAGATCAGACTCCTCCCATAGATAGATGTACCGGATACCTGAAGGCCTTAGATACTCGCTCTGGAGAGTACAGATCAGGAGGTATTCCTCGCTTGGCTCGTGGAGGGAGCTCGTACCTGCTGTTGTTCACTAGTATCTGTACCTGTACAAGTTTCAGGGATAGTTGGGTGGAGAGCGGAAAAGTCTGTATCTGGCATGTGAGTACAATGATTAGTTTCAGTATTGAAATCTGGAATAGACTGTGTAGTGCTAGTATCAGAATTTATTACCTTGGGCACATCATTCATTACCAGAGGATCATTAAGTGGTACACATACCTCAGGTGGTACAATGTTGGGAGCTACAGCACAGTCGGCACCATCTACTTGCCCTGTTGGTATGGTCGTTGGACAGGCATGGGATGACACCAACCAATCTAGGTTTCCTTCAGTCGGAATCTCCCCCTGAAGCCGAGATTGGGGGTATAATAGTATTCTGTTTCGAGGAATGAACAGTCCATGGTGACATGAATACGTTGGGTACGAGGATTATAACACCGATAACCTTTTTGAGTAGTGGCATATCCAACAAAAATACACTTTTTAGCGCATGGATCAAGTTTAGTCCGTTCGTTTTTGGGTAGATGAGTGAAGACAGTGCACCCAAAGACTCGTGGAGGGAGAGTATAAATAGAGGGTAAAACATGTTGGGTAGATAAGTTTTGAAAGGGTGTTTGATACTGAAGTACTTTGGTGGGAAGATAATTCATCAAGTAGGTGGCAGTAGATACGACCTCCGGCCAAAAACTCATCGGGGCATGAGAGTCAAACATCATAGCCCAGGTCATTTCGAGAATAACATGATTTTTTCTTTCAGCGACCCCATTTTGTTCAGGTGTATGGGCACAAATGGTCTGGTGTATGATGCCATTAGTACGGAAAAACTGTCTCAGATTACGATCAAGATACTCCTTACCGTTGTCGGATCGAAGAATTTGTATTTTTGTATCAAACTGTGTGTGTATCATGTTATAGAACTGGATGAATTTATGAGATACTTTGGATTTGTGTTTTAAGATATATAACCAGGTCATGCGAGAAAAATCATCAACAAATATCACATAGTAACGGAAACCAAAGGGAGTATTATAGGGTGAGGGGCCCCAGACATCAGAATGAACTAATGAAAGCATACAATTGACCCGAGTATTATTAGCAAAATATGTTGCCTGAGTTTGTTTTGCGCAGAGGCACGTATCACATGTAAATTTATTAGATGAAGAGTGAAACAAAGTAGGAAAAATGCGTTGTAAATATCCAAATGAGGGGTGTCCTAAACGGCGATGCCATAGTCACACCTATCTGTCGGCTGTACCAGTGGCAAGATTAGACTATCCCTGTTGTGCCGCCGTATCAACATAGTACAGCCCTTGGCGTTCAGTACCACACTCAATGATCGCCCCCGTATGAATGTCTTATATAAGGCAAGAATTAGGATACATTAGAACAATACAATCTAGGGCTTTAGTAAGCTGGCTGACAGAAAGTAATTTGGTAGATAAAGAAGGGACATAAAGACAATTTTTAAGTTTGATGTTTGGTGTAACGGAAATGGTCCCACACTCAGAACTGGAAGAGAAGTTCCATTAGCAGTCGCAACAGTAGTTTTAGTGGGTGGAGTATAAGAAAGTATATCTGAGGGGTCACATGTCATAGTATCCGTAGCACCGCAGTCGAATATCTATTTGGGGGGTTTTTGGATAGAGTGGCATTGGGAGTTTGGTGGGACATGGTGGTAAGGGGGTAAATTGAATATTTGCGTGGAAAGTAGGGACTGATTCGGTGTTTCAGAAGAAGTTTGGGGCAGTTGTGGGCCAAAGGGAACATTGAGGGGGGCGGAGTCAATATGCAGAAGCTCAAGGGTCAAATTTGCTGCACTCAAAAATATAAGGGGGTCAGATGTAATATGTGGAGTTTGAGGGAGTAAAGGGTTTAAATTAGAATCCCCAGGGGTAAAGTGTGTAAATTCTGAATAACCCTCAGTATAAAAGGACAAATTAGGGTTAGAGCCGCTGGCTCTATCCCTGTTACCTCCTTTGTCAGCTCCAACGGCGACCATGGAAGAGGAACGTACAAAGGTCTTGATTACAATGGAAAGACAGAGTCTTTGAAAGGCTCGTGAAAAAGCTTGGCAGGTGCCAATTTCTATCAAATGATGAATGAAGCCGAATCTAACAAACTGAAGTTGACCACAGAGTATTTGTTATGTAGGTTCACTAATGAGACATAGGGACTACCTTGATCTGGTAAGTCAAGAAGGGTATGGTAGAGGCAATGAGGTTCAGATTCTGAGCCTCAGGAAACAGGTAAGACAGATATAAAAAACTTGATTCAGAAAGGGTAAAATGGCAGTGATGATACCACAAATCTGAGCCAAGCAAGAATAAAAAAACAGGTCTGATTGAGATGACCTGCTCTGATACCATGTGCAGCAGTAGGGAAAACAATTTCATACGAAAGGTTTGTATTTCTCAATGATCAATTCATCTTTACAATAGTCAAATTTACACACCATTTTCTTTTATACAAGGAATCTCAATAAGTGACTTTAATTCCTATAAATCATGTACAAAAATAATCTTCCTAAATTATTTCATTCACGCCCCAAGAATAATGCTCCCGTGATTTGATCCCTAAGAATTAGGGATTGATAACACTAATTTCCCACCTTTTCCCCTTTTACCCTACTCCGTAGACTCCCTCTGCCCGCGGCACCCAGACCACTCCACTCTATCGTAGCTACATCAACTCCCACCAATCATTGACAAGACAAGGAATAATCACAAATCCTTGAGCTCCATCAGCAAACTCTCATTCATAGTAATCAGTGAAAGGAGTTTCCTCAAGCAGCTAGACCGCATAGTGAGATCATATATTCATGGAAGAAGGGAGAAACAGTGTACACCTAACTGGTTCCAGTGTCTTCTTTGTTGCATTTGTGGAGGAAATGCTCTCTGTGATTAAAAAAAATAAGAAACTACGCAAAGTCCTATCCCTGCACAAGTTCCTAGATCCATTAGTCCCTGTCACAATTTCATGACAGTCAATCTCCAACCCCTTTTAAGGCCTCTTTTTGAGCTCATTCTTATCTAATTGGGACATTCCCGAGTATACTTCCCGCCGTGTCTTCACCTCTATCACGAGTCCAGTAATTTCCCTAAAACATCCAACTTGTTTACGTACAAGATACATACCATATACCGGAGCGGGTGTTTGGTATGTCGTCAACTTCTTATACTAGAGCGAGTTTGAGTTAGACACATTGTTAGCACCAAGTCCTGGACCTTGTAACTTGGAGACCGTGTAGCAACTTTATTTACATCCTACACGAAACTCATTAAGACTGGGTCGTTGGAGACCTAGGGCATCATATTTTGCATGCAAGATACCTACCATATTGATTCCTCCTTCAAATGTCAACAGCTCCTCTCACACACCTTACATCTTTTGTTTCTCTTTAGCATCTTTACCACTAGCACTTGTCCTCCCAGCTGTAAACTCTCATCTAGTCTACAGATCTTCATCAGATCTCATACCTCTCTCCAGCGCATTCTGCAATTACTGCTTCAGTCACTTGGGTAGCACCTGCATGTCCCAACCACGAGAGACAGATAAAAAACAAAAGAAAAAGTAAAAGAAGAGTACAAACTGACTCTAGTTCAGCTAATGATCTTGGTCCTTGCTAATTATCTTAGTACAATAATATTGTTCTCTTGTCAAATGCAGATGGCAACACCCGACATAATTCTCACCCCATGTATTTGAAAGAGTGGTTATTGCCATTGATCAAGTCATCTGACAAATTCATCATTAATAATGTAAGGATCATCTGTGTGATTGGATCCTTCCAAATTTCTGCACTGTCTCTTTGCTTGCAGGCATTTCTCTACAATTAGCAGGAAGGAGTTGTTGGAAAATATGAGTGAGATGGAATCAACTAAACAAAATCAACAAACGAAATTGCCGAGACATAATAGAAATCATGGTCCTTAATGCAATTTCGCATCCATCGATTGAGCAAGGTGAACTACAAGCGAATGCTTCCTAAGATTTAACGGTTTTCCTTATTCGTTTGATTACGAGAAAGGGATTGAACTTGTGTACTAGAGATGTTTGTTGTAGAGAAAAGTAGAAGAAAAAAAGAAATTTCTTGTAGAAAGGTTTTGGATATCTTTTCAAAAAACTCTATCTTTTAAAGGTTTCAAAAACTTCTATCTTTCAAAAATTTCTTGTAGAAAGGTTTTCTAAGTTTCCACAAAAAACTTCTATCTTTTAAAGGTAGCAAGCCTCGCTATTTATAGGTTTTGGATATCTTTTCAAGACACCCTTTCTACATATGAATAACCTCCAAGTTAGTTAAGGATTGTTCAAATCAAAAGAAGAAGTCTTATGGTGAAGAGTTGCAACTTTATATGAACAAACAGGCACATGGAGCGCTTCATGTTGACATGAAGCGCTTCATGTAGCGTGCGAAGTCAATCTAAAGACTTCTAGAATGACATCGCTCTTGTGTTGAAGCACTTTGTCTTGCATTCGATGTCAATCCAGAAATTTCTGGATCGACATTGCACGCTACATAAAGCGGTTCATCCCTTTTAAATGCTTCAACCTTCATTTCAAGTTCATATACCACTCCAAACTTCAAACAACCTTCAACCAAACCTTCATACACTCTTATACAAGCTTGGAGCACATGATTTAAAGTAATTTTTCCAACAGGAGTGATGCCATTGCCATAAAGGGTTGTTCTCGAACTAGTGTCACCTTATCAGTTGATCACTGTAGCTGCATGCAATCCGGCATGTTTGATGTTCTTGTGGTCTGGGGAGCTTGTACCTGCAATATCATTGGTTCGTTGGCCTCCATGAATATTGATCTGTCGGTTTGCAGTACCTTAAACTCTGGGATCTATTAACAGGCCTGTTTGTTAAATTTTATATTTAGGCCGAATAAAGCAATTTACAAGATTAGTTGCTGGTGTTTGAGATAATCTATATGATAGATTGTTGTTTCCATTTTTAATGGAGTCAATGACACACTTTTTCTTTACTTAGAATATGATAGAATAAAACAAAATGACTCATTAAATTGACTACACTTATTATATTGTAAAGTAGCAGTTGATCGACACAGCTTGACGCAATTTTCATTGTGGGTCATCGGGAAACAACCTCTATGTTTAACACACAGGTTTGGAGGTATGGTTGTGCACATCCGACCCTCCTACCGTGCTATAGACATGAGCCTCTAATGTAATGGGTAATGTTCTTGTTGTTGTATTTGATAATTGTTATCACGAAACAACATTGATGAGCCTAAAATCCAACTTTGGGATAAGACAAAACTACCCAATGGTCAACAAACAGTCAACATTGGAACATTTTAGCTCAGCTACATCTTTGCTCGGCAAATTCTTTCGGTGAACCAACAGGCTGCACCTCTGCCCAAGCTACTGATTTCACCTCTGATTCAAACAAAACCTTATTTGACCAAGGTATTTACTTCGACCTCAGTAAGCAGATACCTCAGTATCAAGCAAGCAATTTTCACCAACTGCACTTCAGCTCTGCTTCAGCCCTGAGCTTCAACCTCGGCGTCGACATGAGTAAAAATCTGTCCTTAAGCAATTTATCTAGATCAGAGCAGGAGTTTAAGGGAAATGTCTGGGACCCATGGGGACACTTGGCAGAGCTACAGTATAAAGATTGGCTATCGCCGACTCTACACGCATCCCAGATTTGACAACTTGCAAAAGTACCCATCCAATCCTACTGCACACCTACAACAAAATAGCCCCCTGACACACGTTCCAGCCACATCCACGGTCAGACACATGGAACAACACAGTGGATACAGGCAAGAATGGGGGAAGAGTGCAGGGATCCTGAAACTTTCTTCTTCGAGAGCTAATACAGAGCAAATCTCCATACGAAAACTGTGAGATCACTTCTAACTCTTCAAACATAAAATTATCTCAGTGAGAATGTCACAAACTGACTTGAGCGTTGGAGGGTTTAACCCGGGGTCGTAACCCCCGGGCCTCTGATCTTTGCTTTCCTATGCAGGTCATCAAGGAAGGAAGTATTTTAGATACATAAGTCAGGAAAAGCTAACGACGTTTATTTCGGATTATCTCTGATCCTTGGTGAAGATCCAGCTTTATCATTTGGCGCTAGAATGAGGGCCTTGAACCTTCGATCCAGTAAAATTTTTAAAATAGCCAACATTCTAAAATGGTTAGAGGCGGGCGTGAGGGGTCGGGGGAGTCCTCCAACCCCCAACGACGAATGATTACCTGTTTAGGTATTCCGGAACACGATTCTCGAGAACTTGAACCTGAGCAACATCGTCAAGCTCCTGAAGTATCACTTGAGGAGCGAGAGAAAGCAATGAAGTGTGTTGCCGAGAACTTAAATGTGTTTGAAGTTGTTGTTGAGCAGCTTAAGGGTAAATGTACGGTGGTGGAGGATATTCCTCCTTGACGCTCTAAAGAAGTATCACATCAACAATCTTCTTGACCTCCTCGAGGTTTCTGGCAGATGCTAGGAGGCGCAGTTTCAAGGCCCCTACAATGGAGTCAGAGCCTGTGGCTAGACAATGTCTGGACGTAAGGTCTCGATCCCTCAAAAGTATCCCACAAGAGGATGAAGGTCCTCGCAGGCCAAGGACTTACTATGAGGAGCATCGACAAGAGTTTGTGCAGGCAGTCCAGGAAAGTCATTTTTCCACGATTGCAGAATACTTAGCACCAGATAGTTTCAAGGTGCCAAAAATAGATACTTACGATAGGACAACAGACCCAACATATCATCTTTTCCAGTTCCAAACTGTGATGAGTCTGAAAAATGTCCCAGATCCCCTGCATTACAAGACTTTCCCGATGTATTTACGAGGGAAGGCCAAAAGATGGTTTCAAGAGCTCCCATCCAAGTCAGTGGGATCTTTCAAGCAACTGGCGCAGAAATTCAAGTCCCAGTTCGTTTCCAGAAATTCAAAGAACTCGTCCCACTTAATGACCTTGAGACAAAGTTCGGATGAGTCAATGCTAAAATATATGCAACGCTTTTCGGATGAGTCACTGCAGGTCAGTGACAGAAATGATGGAGTTAAGATAGCAGCATATCAATGGGCTCCGAGCTGGGTGCCTCTTCTCTCAGCTAGTCGAGGAGGGGCCCAACACCCTGAGAGAATGCTTGAGAAAGCTCACCAGTTTGCCCGTGGTGAAGAGACAAACAGACTGAAAAGAGAGGCCGAGCAGGGAGCTCGGCAGGAAGGCCAATCCAATCACTCAAAAGAGGATCGGCGTGATGGAAAAGATCGCAAACGACGCAGTGCGTTCGATCGTATGGGTGGCGAGGTAAAGGTGGCAAAGAGGGTTTGCCCTTTTAGCCTCTAAAGATAACATTTTATCTGTTATGGAGAAAGATGGCTTGAGGGTTGATCCTAAACCTCTAAATGGACCAAGGGAGAAAAGAGACCCCAAGTTATATTGCCGATATCATAGAGATCTCGGACATGACACAGAAGATTGCAGGCAGTTGGCTCAGGCCATTCGATAGTTAATAGAGTAGAGTCATTTGAAGGAATTTTATGACCCACATTCATGCCTGCACAATCGATTAGACTTCCACAAAAACTCTCAAAAGGAAAAATGTCGACCTGAGAGCTAAGTTGACTCAGGGCAGATGTGGGGCTGCAGGTCGGTCCCAGGTCAATTCTATTATTTATACCATCTCTAGAGGACCACCTCATCCAAATCAAGGTGAATCCAGCTTGGCGGGAACCTCATCTGGTCCACCAACTAAGAGAGCTAAGTTAATTAAGGAGCTGACTTATGGGCCAGAAGATCCCATTCCACTTGACTCTAACAACACAGGTTTGGTAATAGACTTGTGTAAACTTAGCTCCAAACAAGATTGTGGAAGTACGACGTGTATATGTGGACACCGACAGCGCTGTAAATGTTATGTACTATAGTGTATATAAACAATTGGGCCTATCAGATTCTTTAATGAGGCCAGTCACCACTTCATTGTATGGTTTCATTGGTGCTGCAGTTCGGCCAGCAGGACAGGTCACACTCAGTTGCAGCTTTGGTAAACCTCCAGCCTACCGTTGGTAGATTTTGCGGTGATCAAGGAGAGGTCTGCTTATAATATTATGCTAGGTCGGCCAGCCTTTGTGGCTTTGGAGGCTATTGTGTCACCTCTGCATGTCAGCATGAAGTTCCCACCCCAGCAGGGTGGTGACAATCCAGGGTGACATACAAGTGGCGCAGAGTTGTTACACCGTCGCCACTCAAGGCAATGAAGCAGTTCAGCAGGTCAGCAGGTCAGCCTTGATGAACTGATATCTTCAGCTGAAGAACGGTTACGGTCAGACGATGCAGTTCAGGACTTCATTATTGATCCAAGCCGGCCTGAAAATGTTATAAAAATCGGGACAAGGATGCCGTCTGAGTTGCTTACTCAGCTGCAGGCTCTGCTGAGAGAATTTTCAATAATCTTTGCGTGGACTGCCGAAGATATGCCTGGTAGCACATGCTAAATGTTGACCCTCAAATGAAGCCCATAAAGCAAAAGAAGCGAAATTTTGCTCCAGAGAGGATCAAAGTAATTACAGAAGAAGTCAGGAAACTCCTTGCTGCAAAGTTTATTGTGGAAGTTCTGTACCCAATCTGGTTGGCTAACCCAATGGTGGTCCCCAAGCCAGACGAATCATGGAAGATGTGCATAGATTACACTGATCTCAACAAGGCATCTCCAAAAGATTGTTGATTCAACTCTGGGGCATGAGATCTTTGATTTCTTGGATGCCTTCAAAGGCTATCATCAAATTGTCATGGCAAAGGAAGATCAAGAGAAAACTTCATTCATAACAGAGTCAGGTACTTATTGTAACGCCCCGCTCCCGAACCCTAGCATCGGAAACAGTGCACCCGTCGTAGCCTACTACGAGGATTACAAGGCGTCGTTCAAACTTCTTTACACGTCAGAACTGACGTAGAAATTTTTTACGGAAACGATAATTAAAGAAATAAACGTCTTGATTAAATTAAATCCATCAGAATAAAAATCAAGTATAAGGGTTGACGAAACCCGCTAAGTCCAAGTATGAAATACTAAAATCAAACAATAAATCTAGATGGAGGTCTATATGACTATCCTCAGAACAAGCTTCCGGTCAACAAGATACCTTCTCGAGCCCAGCTCAATCTTCCCAGCTCGCGTAATCTGTCCCATCCTCGATAAACATATATACTCTTAATCCTGCTCACCTGTGGAGGGGAGGTGAGGGGTGAGTGATGGGAGTCACTCGTAGGTTACCCGTCTCTCCCGAAAAGGGATTGTCACAAACTGAGTCAGGTAAACAATTAAGGCATGTAAAGCAGGAACATATAAATAAAGCAATAAAACATAAATAGAGAAATAACACATACTCGACTCGATCCGTATCCCAAAACGTAGCACTGAAACAACTTAACAACAAGATCAATGATAATCACAACAATAACAAATGCAATGCGCAACTTCATGATGCATGCGTTTCTATCTCTGTGTCACATGCAGTCATTTAATATCACAAGTTATGCTTTTTTTTCCATGATATGCTATGCATGTCCCGGGTCCTATTAGGTGAAGGTAACCATTATTATCAATACCCATCACACGCCCCGTCAGGCCACAAGTCCCGTAGGCCCACACAGCTCATAGGCCAAATGCAATGCTCGTGCCATGAATGCTTTACACTTTCACACTTCTGTTTCTCCAATGTTACATGATCCGTTCTATGTTGCGTATTACCTATATTGCGTAGTTATTCTATGTTGCGTGGTGTTCATTACTGTATTTTATCTTCTACAATTATTTTATCTTTCTAGACTTTATTTTAGGTTTCTACACTTTATTTTACTTTTCTAGGCTTTCAAACACTTATATCCTTTATTTAAACATTTTTATCTTCCCCTACTATTTTTATTTCTTTTATTTTTTAATTTATTTAATAGGTTTCTAAATTTTCTCTTTTATAAAACCTCACTATTATTCAAATAATATATATATATATATATATATATATATATATATATATATATATATATATATATATATTTCTTTATTATACATATATCTTTTTTTCCATTATCCTTCTCGGCATACAGGTTCCATGATATTTTTTGTTTTCTTTTTTTTTAAAATTATCTTATTTTATTTGCTGAATTTATTCAATTAACATTTATATTACTTTCTTTATTTAATCTAATTAATATTTGTTTAACAATAAAATCCTGTCAGGCCCCTTATCTTTTTCCTTTTCCTAGCCCTTTTTGTTTCCTGCAGCAGTCCGGCCCACCAGGGCAGATGGCCTGTTGGCCCACTGGCATCCTCTTCTCTTGTTTCATTTATCCTATGTTTTGGGCATGTTTTATTCCAACAGTCCGGCCCGCTGACCTCGGGCCCGCCCGCTGACCTCGGGCCCGCCCGCTGACCTACCCTTTTGCTTTTTTTTTCATTACTCTATTCAGATCTGGGCAAAAAAAAAAAATTTGTCCTGTTGAGAATGAGGCCGGCCTACT